>CM076574.1:9335978-9934656 GCA_034641835.2 Pinus albicaulis
GCAGATATATTGTAGTACATAAAATCCAAAATATAATGAAGTCAATTGTTGGAGAAATCAATGGGCTCATTGGTAGTTGTTTGTCTCCTAAACATGAGAGTTGCAATTAGATGTTTACAAATACACTGTGATACATTCCCACTTTCCACTTGTCACCTAGTATTATTCTCACCTCTTCCTCCTTGCTTACAAGGAATTGTTCCCTAAATTAGCAAAATGGAAGCCACGTGTTTGACATTGAAATGGGTGGCTATGATATATCTTTGGGTGATGAATGTGTAAGAACACTAGTAACTAGTTTTTTGAGTTAATAATTCCAGCAAGTAACTAGATTTGATCTGTTTGCTTAGATAGTTGGTTTTAGGATAATTTAACATCCCAGTTGTATCTTTATTCAGTAGATTTGTAATCTGATAGGTGGTAAATTGCCAGGATGGTGGTTTCAAAGAAATTTTAACACATACTATCAGATTGGACATTTTGATAACATGCATTTTCATTAGTTTTCATGACTTCCACTAATTTTCCATTGCTCATTTTGTTGGTTAACTAGAGGATGGCTAGAAGCTAATGGCTTCAGAGCACTTACATGTCTTAATTTTCAAATTCTGTAATTTAAGTGTCAACGAAATCCAACTTAATATTTAGTATTGCCCAAGCCACATGCCTAAAATTGGGCATGGTAAAATTCATGAGTTCATATCTTTGGCATAATTTCAATTCTTCAAACAATTATTCTGCTCACATCCTATGAATAACTACAAAATGGAAATTCCTACATCCTAGCAATATCAGTATGCGTACATGATATTGTTTACCACGTGCCTATCATGAGTCCTTTAATGATTATCTGTAGCCATTTTCACATAGATACCAACAGAGAAAACAGTTTGACATGGCATTCACAGCACTGCTTTCAATAATTGGAAATTTCTACAATTAAATAAGGTATTCCACACTATATTATTTTCTGGAAATTTAAAGATCAAAAATATATAGTTAAGGTAGTAGAGAAATAATGTTCCCAGAAATAAAAAATATCTAGTTCATCTAGAGAGGAAAAAAGTATACGAGAAGCCTCAACAGATTTCTACAAATTGCAATACTGAAAGTAGTATGACTGTACCTTAGTCCCAGCTTTTCGCTCAAGTATCTTCTTTGACACAGCCCCAGCTGCTACTCTTCCAATTGTTTCCCGTGCCAAAGATCTGCCACCTTCCTGCATTTTATAGAAATGCATTTATAACACATAAATCACTAAGTTGTATCTTCAAAAGCAAGAAGCATTTAAAGAGAGGCATACTACTCAGCAAATAGGTATTCTTAAGCATACCTGAACTGAACGAACACCATATTTGAAGTCATATGTGGCATCCGCATGAGATGGTCGATAGGCTAATGACATTTCACTGTAATCCTGTCAAGTTCAATAAAATGCAATCAAGAAAGAGTGGATTTGGAATTTCAAAAGATCGTGTGCTGTAAACAACTATCTCAATTACTTTGTAAAACACAATGACGAAATTTATGACAAAATCCTGTTCTCCATTCAGAGTATAAACTCTGTAAACAAGCGCTCATGATTTTAGTAGATGTAATCATCATAGAGTGAACTGTCCCCCAGAACTTTTATGATTTATCCAATTACTTATCACATACTATTACTATAATGACATATGGTTAGACTTACGAGGACCACATATTATTCCTAGAGGTCATAATCATGTTTAAAATTCATCTATTGTTATACAAATTTGTTCATGAATAAAGTTGTCATTATGAAAATGTCACTTCCAGGTTATATAGTACCATCATTCTGAACTCCTCAGCTAACTAGCCATAACAAATATTGTTTCAAATCATAAGGTGTTTCTGCCTCTCATTTTCTTTAAGGATCAAGAATGCTTGATTCATAGTCAATCTCGAATAAGGGTGTTTCCATTATAGACTTACACAATCTTCATTCTCTTATTGTAACAGTACACATGATGACTGAAGGTGTTGCTATCACTACTTTGCATGATGCGCTTTTCAAAATCAAATGATCTACCTCAGACACCCTAAAAATTATGAAGGAGAGGTCCTTGACTAGATCATGACGGTCATGATGGGTTTTTAACGTTGTTCAATATCTTAGCTTTTCTACCTTTTATAGGACGAATGTCCTGTAATGTGAAGAAATGTGAAACTTATATTCTTGAAAGGATCTGTGAATTGGATGCCGCTAATATGACCTGTACCCAGCCTTACACTTACTTCAACTGATGATAATTCCTTCAAATGAGAAAAGATAGAAATCAAACTAAGTTGATGTACCTCTGATGTCCTGAAGATTTATGTTGTCTGCCTTGTCATTATGAAGATCAAAATTTTGGAGATGTCACAATAGGTTACTGCTCACAATTCAAGTCCTTGGAGAGCTAATATTTGAGATGGTCTTACTAGGAACTGAGTCTTGATCAAGACTTCTGTTGTAAACCCTTGGACTAGAGAAGTCTTCTTGCAAGTTTGAACTCATTCTACATCAGATGTATACTTATACAACTAGCCTTTCAAATAGTAAAATATTCATGCATGAAACTTAAGTGAGATATGCCAATGACACTTCTGTTCTTTAGGCCCTAGTCCTAATAACAAATATTTATCATACTTATGTTTAATAGTCTTGTTCAAAGAGTAGAGGAGGGGCCACAACTTTCCAACAATTTCTTATGAGAACCTTAAACAACAACAAACTGTAATCTGGTTCAGAACTTCAAATCAAATTTAAGAGAATTCAGGCCAAATAAATCTCAGTCTATATTGAGGTTGTTTCAAGTGAACAATCCGCAAGACAGGTCGTTTTGTTATAGGGCAGAAGAGAGTGATTAAATAAATCCTCAAACTCGGACAGAAGGACCTTTGTACCTAGATTTGTAATCTTCCATTAAAAATCAGATAAGAATGGTTTGCAATCTTTGAAACTTGGATCAACATGAGCTGAAGTCATTCTTAAAACTTGGACAGGCATGAAGTCTTATCAACGTATAGCTATGACTCATATAGCCAGGTGTCAAATAGTTGTCAAAAAATGCCTGTAGACTGAGCCCTTAGAGTCTTTAATACACCTTCATGTATCCAACGAATCCCACACCACAATAGGACTATCACTTCTCCAAAAGTCAAAATATTTCAGAGCATACCCACTTGAAGTGACAGACATACAAAATGAAGAATCCAAGATCAAACAAAACCTTTTGTCCTTAAGGAGGTCCAAATGACTGCTTCAGGACTAGGGGCAAGTTTAGAATTTCATTCTTATAGTGGTACTACAACAATACTCCTTTTTTTTAAGAGTATAAGAATCAAGTCAATACTAGGCCTCTTGTTTGATTTGGCCAGACTTCGATGAACTCAATTCCTGTTAAAAATTTCGAGCTGCCTCTTATTCTAACATACAAATAACTGCTGGACTCCTATGAAAAATCATGTCACTATGAAAACTCAATGTTTACTAAAAAATTTCATAGTCAATGTAAGGATCCCAGAGGAAAAATATCTCCTGTGCTATCTCTCATTTCAGCTACATACCTAATGAGTCATGCTTTCAAGGTAGAATATCTCACTTCTCAGTTGTATTGCATTCTCTTCTTGCTTGGGCTTGTCCTCACCTATGCTCTGATATACATGGATTTCAATTATAGCATACACCATGGAAATTTTGTAACAAGCCATAGGGCTTAAATGTGTCAACAACTAAACCTTTAATGCTATATAGTAACATTGCACTACTGCCAATGCCTTGAAGGAGTTACAACTCTACTAGATTTCACCCTCAATACCTCTACTAGATGTCTCCATCATAACCAGTTCGTTTGATAAATAGCTGAGCAGTGCTCAGGTGCAGCCAGACATCTTCATTCTCTTATTGTAACAGTACCCATGATGCCTGGAGGTGCTGCTATCGCTACTTTTCATGCTACAGGGATAAAGAATGTCTATATAGTATAAGATCGACCATGTTGTGCAGTCCCTCTGTTCTTTGAGTTATGAGACAGATAAATTTGATTACACCCATTGCAAATGCAATTATTGGGATTCTCCCCATTTTGACATAAATACAGTATTCTTCCTTCATATTTGTTTGTCCAAGGAAGCTTCCCTGTAGAGTCCAGATCTGCCTATCTGTTCTATTGGACTCAGACAGAAAACCCATCAAACCCTTCTTCAAAACAATGTTACACGAGGCAGCAAATGGTAGGGTTTACTGAAAACAAACCTGGATTGGCCAAACCCACCACTACTAAAGGTCCTCCTGAAATGGAAGGAAAAAAAGAAACAACGCCATTAGGACAAGAAAATGGTCGTCAAGTTCTAGGTGACATTGGGAATGTTGTTTATGCCATGCCCCAAAGGAATCCACGTGCTGTTGGTTCTAAAGAATTTTTTTTTGTTCAATTGTCCAGTGACAAGGAAATATGTTGCCACATTAGCAAACAATCAACATTTTGTACAGGATTCCCAACCTGTGAATAGACCTGATGAGAATCTGTGGGTGGGAGTGAAGCAAAAAAGACACTCTCATTTATAGGGAACAATAAACATCAAATTGTGCTTGAAATTGATATGGAATATCAGATGACATTAGAACTGACTATACCTTTTGTGGTTTAGACTGAGGAAAGCTATGAAGTGGAAATGGTAGATTCAGTTGATCCGATGTCAAACATCGACGAGTCTGATGCAGGAGACCCAATGGCTGTTTCAGAATATATACAAGAAATTTACAGTTTGTATAAAACTAGGGAGAATTTTAGTTGTGTTCCGCATGACTACATGTCCCAGCAATCAGACATAAATGAGAGAATGAGGGCTATCCTGATTGTCTGGCTCATTGAGTTGCACATGAAGTTTGAGCTCATGGATGAAACTCTATTTTTGACTGTCAACATTGTTGACAGACAAATTTCAAGACAGAAAGTGATGAGAAAGCATTTGCAGCTTGTAGGTGTCACCGCCATGCTTTTGGCATGCAAGTGTGAGGAGGCCTCTGTTCATGTGGTTGATAACTTCATTCTTATCTCTGACAATGCGTACACTAAAGGATAAGTTTTACAAATGGAGAGATTGATACTTAGTACTCTGCACTTCAATATGGCAGTGCCAACTCCTTATGTCTTCATGAAGAGATTGTTGAAGGTAGCTCAATCTGATGAAGAGAGAAAGAGATTGTCTTTTTTCTGCATGGAGATTTTCCTGGTGGAGTACGCTATGTTGAGATATCAACACTCCATGCTTGTAACGGCCACAGTTTATACTGCACAATGTATCCTGAAAAGAATTCCATGTTGGAATGGAAGTATTGAATGCAACTTTGGGAATCTGCCAAGATGATGGTGCATTATCATCAGCAGGCAGGGGAAGGGAAGCTTATTAATGTTCACAGGAAATACTCTGCCTCCAAATACGACCGTGTAGCCAAGATAGAACCAGTTATCTTTATTAGAGACATGGTCCTCTAGGACACTGACAGATTAACAATCATTTTATAGCATGGTTTACTAACTATGCAAGCACATGTCATGTCTTTTATTAGGTTTTTATTTTATGGATACGTATTGTAGTTGGAGTTCATATGCTAAATTAAGCTTTGAAGTGATCATGATGACATCCTAATTCTTTGATGGACAAGAAGAGCACTGGCTTAAGTTTAGTACCATCAGGATTTCCAATAACTGCTAAAACAAATAAATTGATGGTGTCTCAAGGGCTGGCTCAAAGCACTGAATCTTCCTCTGACCCTCAAGCTACTGTAGGTATATCTGGTGGAGCACCTAGTAGTGGGGCTAGTAGCAATCCGAATACACAAAATGGATCCATTGTATCGAGTACAGGTAGAGGGCCGGCCATAGTGCCAAGTTCTCTATTGCCTACTGATGTTTTTGTTGTATTACAAAGTCCCTATTGGATTCGTATCATTTATCGCAAGAAGTTTGCAGTTGATATGTGCTACTTTGCTAGTGATCAAGTATGGCTGCAGCCAACTATACCACCTAAGGGTGGTGCTCCTGAAGGAGACTCAATGCTCTATCCACAATTTTAGCAAGTTATCGTGAGGTATGTTGATGTCAGATTAAATACTATGGAAACTCATCTTAATCCACATTTAGGGGTCCCAGGAACTTCAGATAATTCAAGTATGAATGTTGGGCAGTCTCCCATCGGTAGTGCCAATGAAGTAGGCACCGTTTCTCCTGAAATTTCTCAAGCAGCATCATTAATCCGAAGGGAAGACACTATATTAAATAGAGTAACTAACATAAAAAATGTGTTGGAAACGCAATTTCTGGTGGCACATAAAGCAGGAATGAATTTGGTTGAGTTTCCTAAGACTACAGGAACTGATCTGCCAGTGGATGAGGATGAAGAGAGGTCTATTTATGTTCAACTTGGGAATGATAGTGGTTATGGAGGTGGTTGGGTCCCTCTTGCTTCTCTTAAAAAAAAATTATGCCGCATTGTGAAGTATCTTGGAATTCTATGGTCATTTTACCAGTTACTAGACATTCTACGCTTGACTTTGAAAGAACATGGAGAATTGGTTGATTACTTATTCTGTGATCCAGCTTTTATTTTTCGTGTCAGGGGCCATGTGTATGAACTATGAAGTAAGTTTTCCTGATTTAGGAGGACAAAATAAACTTCCAATTCAACTTCGTATGCAAGGTATAAGTGTGGAGAATTATAACATGTACATGCTAGCACATCAGCAACAACAACCACTACCACGAAAGCAAAATAGGCAAGATGAGCTAAACTTTCAGGAAATTGATGAACTATGTGACTTTTTTAGTAGGGGCCATGAGTATGAAGTAAGTTTTCCTGATTTAGGAGGACAAAATAAAATTCCAATTCAACTTCATATGCAAGTTCTGAGTGTGGATAATTATAACCTGTACACACTAGTGCAGTAGCAACACCAACCACTACCACGAAAGCAAACAAATAGCCAAGATGAACTAAACTCTCAGGAAATTGGTGAACTATGTGAATTTTTTAGCAGGCGAGTTGTATCAGAACCATATGATGCATTTAAAATTGCTTCCTTTGTCACTTTGTTATTGATGCCAATATGAGTTCTTCGAGAATTTTTGAAGCTCATTGCATGGAAGCAGGGGATAGCTCAAGATCAGGGTGCTAATACAGTTCCCTCAGAAAGGTATGCTTAGACAATCACTTACAGATGAATTCTTACACAGTAATGTCTCTAGACAATGCAAATCTAGATTTTTCAGATAAAGCAGCCAGTGCTCTGTCAAAGAGAAACATTCATTATGATCGCCCACACAATGCAGTGGATTTTAAGCTCATTTTTTTCCTTGATCCTACTTATTTTTCTCGTGTATATGCTACCATTGGTGCAGGTGGGTTGCTTAAATGTGTTTCCTTAAGATTGAAATATGTTTTTGGTGAAAATATAAACATGTCTCTTCTAAGCATGGAAGTTAGTCATCATGGATGTGCCATTGGGCCTTGTATTGAGGATTGGGAGAGCTATAAACAGAGAGTAGCTAAAGAAGTGAAAATTGTTGGACATGGAAGTGGAGTTTGTGGGAGTTCAATGGATGTTAGTCAAGGAAGACTGCAATCTGTGGCTGAAACAATAAAGCATTACTTTCAATCTTCTTTTCTTCATCTCTGATAAGGTGAAACCAGTAACACCTTCTGTAGGTTGTTGGAAATATTGTCATTGATGGCAAAGGGGAGGCAGCACTCAAGTAAAAGAGAAGCGTGACGCAAAGGAAGGCAAAGAGGCACGGCGAAACGATAGAAGCGTGAAAGAAAGTCAAAATGTAACGGTCGTAGAAGCACGAGTGAAGAACCGTTATCGAGAGAGATGAGACGGTTATTGATGATAGAAACGAGAGGCAATGAGAGAGCAGTTACAAAATTAAGGAATCGCACTCTCAACCGCGGAGGCAGAGAGCGGAGAACGAGAAACGAGAGAGCAATTACAAAAGCGAGGCAAGCTGCACTCGTGATTTATGTCTGAGAACCATATTATGCATCGCACACTCTAACTTAGGCGTTATATAACACGAATATTGATGCAGAGGTATGAGACTCCAACTTGGGTGTTACATATAATACATAACCTGATTAAGGAATCACACTCTCAATAATGGAGAGCATATAACATATACAAACATTATTCCGGGAATCGCTTCACTCCAGCGGCAAAATATATATATATAAACATATATATCAATTATATACAAGCGGAGCGCTTTAACCAAAGGTTCTATCAAAACGAAATGGCTTATAAGGTGGGACCCCTCCCCAATCGCAATCGGAGAAAAGGTTCAATCGGCGAAGTTTTGTTATGTGCTCCGATTAAAGGCCGGACCCGATTGAGCTATATGCCACAGTTTATTGCTAATCGCATCCGAGTTCCCAATCGCATCGGAATTGGTCAATTGCATCGGAGAACATGTGAGTTGCGATTGCGATTGGAAGTCCGGACCCGATGGAGGTATGAATTATAATTCAAACATGTTTGAAGTCCTGTCCCAATCGCATCGGAAAAATACAATGAACAGTGGTCAATCACAACACATATTAAAAGACTTGCGATTGCGATTAAGAGTTCGGACCCGATGGGTGTATTAACGATGGTGTATATATATTTGAATTCCGGCTAATCGCATTGGAACTTTCCGATTGATCGCAAGTCCTTTGTAATATGCTCCGATCAAGTGGCGGACCCGATGGCATTATACGATGGATTTAATAGGTTCAATCGCATCCGGAATCTCAATCGCAATCGGAACTCTCCGATTGATCGCACGACTTTGTAAAACGCTGCGATTGAAGTGACGGACCCGATCCAGTTATAAGCGGGAGTTGATATATGCAAATCACATCCGTGTTCTGATCGCAATCAGAACTTTTCTATTATGCGCCCCGATTGCATTTGATTGAAGCCCGGACCCGATGGGCTTATTAACTATGATTAACAAGTGTTTGAGTTCCAGTTCTAATCGCAAACGGAAATTTGTGAAGGCGTTGTTATATATAAATATATATATATATAAAGTTGTTGCGATTGTATTGAAAAGTGCCACGTGGTCTGTGGACCCACGGGCCTCGGCTTAAGGTGGAGGGCGATTATCAATATACAATGACTGTGATATATGTCCGTTCCGCTTGCGGAATGTTCCACATCAACAAGACACTCGTGGCATGAAAAGCGTTGGAATATGGCCCAGAATTACAGTTAGCATATTCATTTATATATAAAAAGCGCTGATATAAAAATGAAAAATGCAGTTACACAAATACAGAAGTTACGCAGCAGCCATATACAGAATGACATACAGAGAACAGAAAAGAGATAAAACACAGTGACAGAAAAGACAAAGACACAGTCAGAGAAAAGACAAATGCGCAGCAAGCTAAGAGACAAAACGAGTGAGCTGGAGTTCTCATTTAAATTTGAATGTAAATGTTTTAATTGTTTTTATTGTTTGTGATGCATTGGCAAGTCTCCGAGAGAAAACAAACTCCCACTGTTATGTTAAAATTGACACCTACAGTTATAATTTCTGAGTAAGCTGATAAAAGGAGTGAGAAGGCAGAAGGCAAAGAGACATGACTTTCCATTTCGAATTCCAAGCAGAATACAAACAGTCATGTGAAGAAATCTATAAATAATATCATCTTGATATTCAAGAAAGTGAAGTGAGAGTAAATCGAGAGAAGGCAGAATATAGAAGAGTAAGACAGAGAAGATTAAGAAAAGCAGAACAGAAGGAGAAGCTACAGAACAGGGCTGATATCTGAGGTAAATCAGCAAACTTTCAGTTTGATAAATTGAGGAAGTTGGAGCTTCCCTATCAAGTTGCGGCTTGATAGTCGTCAGTTGTAGCTGACTGAGGTTGGAGCCTCCTGTAGGTTGGTGCCTGCAGAAAATTGAAGGGAGTTGGTGCTTCCTTGCAAGTTGTAGCTTGCAGAATTGAGGTAGGAGCCTCCTGTAGGTTGGTGCCTGCAGAAAAACAGTGGTGAGAGGGAGTTGGAGCTTGCTTTTGCATCACAACAATAATAAGATGTGGTTTTCTCCCTTTATGGGTTTCCACTTATATCTGGTGTCTCTGTGCATGATATTTATGTATTGATCTGATATGTATCATTTGCTTAATACCTGTTGCTCTCAAATTAAGTCTACTGCTCTATTAAACTAATACTTTCATATTACATTCTAAGATTACTCTCACATCAAATAGAGTTTGAAATGAAGGTGTAAATAAGTGTATTGAAAAGTTTAAAAGATCAGGAATGTATTAAACTGATTCACCCCCCCCCCCCCCTCTCAGTTTAATTAGAGATTCAACAATTGGTATCAGAGCCAGTTCCTTTGTACAAGTCTAACAACTGAAAGGAGATCCTAGGTTCCCAAGATGGCTAGTAAAGAAGGATGCTCAACCAATAAAGCCCCTTTCTTCACTGGTGAAAATTATGCTTTTTGGAAAATCAAAATGAAGACATACATAATGTCACTAGGAGTAGAAGTCTGGGCTACTGTGCAATTAGGATATGCCCCGAAGTCAACTGATACAGAGAAAAAAGCTAAAGAAAGCTTTGTAGCTAATGCAAAAGCCATGAATGCCATCCTGAATGGATTATGTGAAGCAGAGTTTATTAAAGTAATGCACAAAGACACTTCCAAGAAAATATGGGATACTCTTGAAGACATACATGAGGGAGACCAGAAAGTAAAAACTGCCAAACTTCAAGTATATAGAGTCCAGTTTGAAAACTTAAAAATGAATGATGATGAAGATGTTGGCAGCTTCTTCTTAAAAGTTGCAGAAATTGTTAACAATGTGAAAGCTCTTGGAGAAACCATACCAGAAAGTATAGTTGTGCAAAAGATTCTAAGATCAATCCCATCCAGATTTAATCCCAAGGTATCTGCAATAGAAGAGACAGCGGATTGGGAGACTCTGACCATGAACCGGATACTTGGAAATCTAACAGCCTATGAAATGAGGCTCCCACAGAAGAAGCCAAGTACAAGGGAAGCAGCATTCAAAACAGAAAAAAGGAAAGAAGAAAAGGAAGAAATATGCTCTTGCTCTGATGAAGAAGAAGCTAAATTTGTCAAGAAATTGGATAGAGGCTCAGGTAGATACAAAGGTAAACTTCCCTTCAAATGCTTTAACTGTGGAAGAGTTGGACATTATCCTGCTAAATGTCCTCACAAGAAAGTAAGAAATCAAGCTCAAGAATCAGAGAAAGACACATCAAAGTTCTGGCAGAAAGGAAAGAAATCCAGCAGAAAATCCTTCTATGCTCAGCAAGACAGCAGTGCATCTGAAGACTCAGATGAACCCTCAAGTGAAGAAGGAACCTCGGAATTTTTATTGATGGCCATAGAAGATCTTGAGGGACTCCTACTAGAAGATGAAGAAGAAGAAGGGGAAGTAGACCTTGAGGGGGAGCTAAGAAGTGCTCTGGAGGAGATTGATAGACTCAAACTAAAATGCAGAAAACAAAAAGAGATTCTCCTAAAATGTGTGAAAGAAGAACAAAATTCAGAAGTCCTCATGCAACTGAAGGTAAAGCTTGAAGAAGCCAAGAAGATAGAAGATATGTTACTTCAGCAAATCAAGGATAAAACCCAAAAACAAGAGAAGTTGGAGGAAGAAGTGGTATGTCTTAGGAAGAAACTAGAAAATTCTCAAAGGACAGTGGTTATAAACTCTTCTCAAACAACAAGCTCTAGCAAGTTGAATGATATTCTGGTTGCTCAAAGATCCCCAATGATAAAAACAGGAGTAGGCTATGAAGGACAATCAAGTAAAGGCAAAGAAAAAGAAAACAAAAATATAATTTTTGTAAAAGCAAAGAAGACTGATGAAGAAGCCCAGACAATTCATACAAAAGAAGAAACATATAATAAGGATGACAGAGGTCAGAAGAAATCTCTAGTAACAAGGAAAATAATGAATACTAAGATGGCAGAAAAAGAATCATATGTCCCTGAGTATATCAAATTTGGAAGTCATCAGAGGAGATTCTTCCCTCCTATGAAGAATGCCACCTGCTATGTCTGCCACAAGCCAGGACACACTGCTGCATATTGTTATGCAAAGAAGAGTAATTCAGACCTGCAAAAGATGCAAACAGTGAAGAGGCTATCTCAAACAAACAAATGGAGAAAACAATCTTACATCGGGTATGCAAATAATTTCTATGGTTATTGTTTTTATTGTAAGGAATTTGGCCATAAAATTATTGAATGTAGAAAGTATGGACAAAGACTGATGTTCAATACCTCAAGGAGGTTTATGAGTCAAAGAAATTTTGTTCATGCTCACAATTCTGCAAAAACTATAATCAAATGTTGTATATGCAATCAAATTGGGCATATATCTTCCAAGTGTTCTCTAAAGGGATATAATTCATCACCTCACCAAAGATACCAAACAAAAGGTGGCCTCCAGTGGATAAAGAAAGTGAATAAATGTGACCTGGCTCTAACTGCTCAAGATCTGAAAAGCCAGTGGTACTTGGACAGTGGCTGCTCCAAACACATGACTGGAGACAGAAGCAAGTTTATAACTCTTGATGAAAAGAAATCTGGAAATGTTATTTTTGGTAATGATAAATTAGGAAAGATCAAGGGAAAAGGCTCAGTCAGCATAGACAATGGGAGAGGAAAATCCCAAGAGGTACTATTTGTGGATGGATTGAAAGAAAATTTACTGAGTGTCAGTCAGATGTGTGACAAAGGCTGTGAAGTTCTTTTTAGAGCACAAGATTGTGTAGTCAGGTCAAGCACAACAGGAAAGACTCTGCTCAAAGGTGTTCGAACAGAGAACAATGTATACATAGTGAAAGAGGAAGATGAAGCTTGCCATCTTAGCAAACTTGAGGAGTCATGGTTGTGGCATAGGAGATTGGGACATCTCAGCTTTGACCATATCATCAAATTGAGCAAGAAGAATGCTGTCAAAGACATGCCAGAAATAAAAAGGCCTTCAAGTACTATATGCAAATCTTGTCAATTAGGGAAATAGACTCGCACATCCTTTAAATCTAAAGAGGAGTTGTCAACAAGAAGACCACTCTAGCTTGTGTACATGGACCTGTGTGGACCTGCTAGAACTAGAAAACCAAGTGGAGAATCCTATTTCATGCTAATAATAGATGACTTCTCCAGAATGACATGGGTTGCCTTTCTCAAAAATAAATCAGAAGCATTGGAAAAATTTAAGATATTCAGAGCATTAGCAGAAAATCAAACTGGATGCAAGATGAAATGTATCAGATCAGACAGAGGAGGAGAATTCACAGATTATGACTTTGCGGACCTATGTAATGAACATGGAATAAAGCAACAATTTACTATTGCAGGGACACCTCAGCAGAATGGAGTAGCAGAGAGACAAAACAGGTCTGTACAACAAATAGCCAGAGCTATGATGCAAGAGAATAATATTGCTCAAACCTTATGGGCAGAAGCAGTACACACAGCAGTACATATCCTTAATAAAGCTCACTTAAGGCCAAGAAGTGACAAGACTCCATATGAACTATGGCATGGAAAGCCAGCTTCAATAAAACATTTCAGAGTCTTTGGTAGCAAGTGTTACATAAAGAATAATGATGAAAACCTTGGGAAATTTGATGCAAGAGCAGATGAAGGGATTTTTCTAGGATATGCTTCAAAAAGTAAAGGGTACAGGTGCTACAATAAGACTCTTCGGAAAATAGTTGAAAGTATTGATGTGAGATTTGATGAAGAATTTCCAAACAATACAAGAAATACAGACTGCTACAGTCCATCAGTTAATCATGAAGAAGAAGACCAGAATGATGATGAAACCAGCAAGACAACAGAAGATGCAGAGCTGAGCTCAAAAACCCCCTCAAGATACACTCAGAAGAATCATCCTGAAGATCAGATCATAGGAGACAAGAAAGCGGGAGTCCAGACAAGAAGGCAGCTAACAGAACAAACAGAAGAAGTATACATAGCCATGTTATCACAAATAGAGCCAAAGAAATTTGAAGAAGCCAGCAAGGACAAGTATTGGGTAAAAGAAATGAATGAAGAATTGGACCAAATTGAGAAGAACAATACCTGGGAACTAGTTTCTAGACCTATTGAGAAAAATATCATTGGTTCAAAATGGGTATTCAAAAACAAAATGAATGAGCAAGGACAAGTAATCAGGAATAAAGCAAGGCTGGTCTGCAAAGGATACTCACAAATAGAAGGACTTGATTATGATGAAACATTTGCCCTTGTAGCTAGAATGGAAGCTATCAGAATGTTCCTGGCATTTGCATGCTATCAAGACTTCAAGGTATATCAAATGGATGTAAAGTCTGCTTTTCTTAATGGAGATCTAGAAGAAGTGTACATGGAACAACCAGAAGGCTTCTCATTGACAGACAAAGAAGACTATGTGTGCAGACTGAAGAAGGCCCTATATGGACTGAAACAGGCTCCTCGTACTTGGTACTCAAGACTGGACAAATATTTGCAAAAACAGGGTTTTAAGAGAGGTGGAGTAGACAGCAATCTATACATAAAAGCGCATGAAAATGAACTCCTAATTGTTGTTGCATATGTTGATGACATTATGTTTGGAAGCAACAAAGATGATCTAGCAAAAGGGTTTGCTGATGAGATGAAAACAGAGTTTGAAATGTCTATGATTGGAGAACTCAGTTTCTACTTGGGACTGCAAATTCAGCAAAAGAACACGGGCACATTCATTTCTCAAGAAAAATACTTAAAAGAAATGCTGAAAAAATTCAAAATGGAGGACTGCAAACCAATGACAACCCCCATGATCACGGGATGCAAGCTGTGTGCTGATGATAGGTCTACAGATGTAGATCAAAAACTCTACAGATCCATGATAGGAAGCCTGCTGTACTTGACAGCTTCAAGACCAGACATCATGCTAGCAGTAGGACTAGTGGCAAGATATCAAGCGGCACCTAAACAAAACCATCTTCTGGCAGTAAAAAGAATACTCAGATATCTACAAGGAACAACACAATATGGGCTTTGGTATCCTAAAGGCAAAAGCTTCACCTTAACAGCGTACACAGATGCAGATTGGGCCAGCTGTGTGGATGATAGGAAGAGTACAAGTGGAGGTGCATTCTATCTAGGAGAAAGTCTGGTGGCATGGCTAAGCAAGAAACAAACATCCATCTCTCTGTCTACAGCTGAAGCAGAATATATAGCAGCGGCAGCATGTTGCACACAAGTCATGTGGATGAAGCAAACACTTCAAGACATGAAGGTAAGCATTAATGAACCTATCTCAATCAAATGTGATAATACAAGTGCTATAAGTATATCTAAAAATCCTGTGCTTCATTCAAAAACTAAACATATACCAATCAACTATCATTTTCTCCGAGAACAAGTGGCTCAGAAGATAGTTAAACTGGACTATGTATCAACGAAAGAACAGATAGCAGATATATTTACCAAACCACTTGCCAGAGAACCATTCGAATACTTGAGAGAAAAACTAGGGGTAGTATCTGTAGATACTATTCTCTAATATGAAGAGAAAGTACAGTCTCAGGGGGAGAACAAAACGAAGATATCATTCCAGGGGGAGAACAGCCTGCAAGATAAGCATAAAACAAGTCCACGGGATCAGCATTATCAATATTATCAGCATTCAGAAGCAACAAGAACTTTTCAATCGTAAAATGCATCATCTCTGTCTGCAATCTAGCACATATTACAGGCACTACAAATGAAACACAGCATAGTCCAATTTCGGCAGAAGAGGACCTAAACGTAACTCAGAGAAAGGAAATACAACGACAGAACCCATATGGAGGGATGAGGAGTCATCCTTTGCCATTGATGTCAAAGGGGGAGGAAGAACAAATAGCAAACAGGAAGAGCAAGAAACAAGAGAAAGAGAAAGCAAACAGAGAAAGTGGATTGCCATCAATGCCAAAGGGGGAGACTGTTGGAAATATTGTCATTGATGGCAAAGGAGGCAGCACTCGGGCAAAAGAGGCAGCGCTGTAGCAAAGGAAGGCAAAAGAGGCACAACGAAAGCAATAGAGGCAGCAAGAAGAAAGTCAAAATGTAACAGTCATAGAAGCACAGTGAAGAACCATTATCGGAAGATAGAGACAGAGGCAGAGTGACAGAAGCAGAGACAGAGGCAGAGAGCAGTTACAAAATTCCGAGAATCGCTTCACTCCAGCAGCATATAATACAGAACCATATTCCGGGAATCGCACACTCCAACCGGCGTTATACAACACGAATCTTATTCCGGGAATCGCAGACTCCAGCCGGGCGTTACACATATAATACATAACCATATTCCGGGAATCGCACTCTCCAACCGGCGGAACACATATAACAAATACAAACATTATTCCGGGAATCGCTTCACTCCAGCGGCAAAATATATATAAGCATATATATCAGTTATATACAAGCGGAGCACTTTAACCAAAGGTTCTATCAAAACGAAATGGCTTATAAGGTGGGACCCCTCCCCAATCGCAATCGGAGAAAAGGTTCAATCGGCGGAGTTTTGTTATGTGCTCCAATTAAAGGCCGGACCCGATTGAGCTATATGCCACAGTTTATTGCTAATCGCATCCGAGTTCCCAATCGCATCGAAATTGGTCAATCGCATCGGAGAACATGTGAGTTGCGATTGCGATTGGAAGTCCGGACCCGATGGAGGTATGAATTATAATTCAAACATGTTTGAAGTCCTATCCCAATCGCATCGGCAAAATACAATGAACAGTGGTCAATCGCAACACATATTAAAAGACTTGCGATTGCGATTAAGAGTTCGGACCCGATGGGTGTATTAACGATGGTTTATATATATTTGAATTCCGGCTAATCGCATCGGAATCGCATAGGAAATTTCCGATTGATCCGCAGAATCATTTGTAATATGCTCGAATCACCCAAAGCGGACAGATGGCATTATCGGTGATTTAATAGGTTCGAGTAAATGGAATCTCATCCATAATCAAGAACTCTCAGATTGATCGCCGACTTTGTATTAGTTTAATAGAAGCGAGTAGAGTTAATTTGAGAGCACTCCCTTTAGGTGGCTTTGGAGCTTGAGCTCTTATTATTTTACTATATCCCTGTCTGTGGCTTCTTCATCTTCATCAGGCACCATTCGGTGAACTGTGGATAATGTCGTAGAGTCTACCTCTGTGAAAAGGCTTGACAAAAGATGAAGGATCTTTGGCAGAAGCAATCCATCTGCCTGAAGATACCATTACATAATGCATTCTAATTTTGTTCCATTTAATATCTCCTATTTATAGCATGGTCAAATATTTCAGATGCAGCTTTGACTAAAAACAACTGCATTCTTTTAACCAAATTGTTGGCAATGCCAACTTTCCTGCAACTTTGTTCCTATACAGAAAAATGATTCACTTTGGCCTGTAAGTTGATTTTGATGTGTATTAGACAATCCTTTTGTCTCCTGTGTGATTTAAGTTGGTTATGAAATTTTGTATCTATTACAAGTCGAAAATTCTTGTCAAAGTTGTACTATTCCTTGTATCTTCATAATCTTTAGTAGATGACCGTCATGTGACAATTTATTAATGACTAATAGACATGGAAACTCACCAACTATCACAGCTATGATTGCAAGCAGAGCTGCGAGACTACCATAGGAGAAATTGATGGACATGTTACTTTGAAAATAAATCTAGTAAAAAAGAGGTCTGGGAAATAAAATTTGAGCATTATAAAAATAATAATATCTTCAAATACTTGTCATGTTTATATCAAACATATTTTGTAGAGAAACTATGTATTGATTTCTATAAATGTTGAAAAACTGAGACATGGGTTTCAAGATTTTGTCCTTCTTTCTGTGTAGGCTCTGTGAAGTTCGCAATAATTCTTTTGTTTTCATGAGAATAATTGTGCAAGAATATGATAGAACACTTCTGGAGTCAAAGGAAATTGATTAGAAATTTTAACTCAATGGTGCTGCAGAAAATGGTGTCCAAGGATGGTGGGAAAATGATAAATAAAATCCCTAACTTATAAATACAGTACTTATGGTAAAAATATAAATAGGATCACTAATTTTCGGTGTCCAAGGATAGTGGAAAATGATAATGATAAATAGGATCACTAAATTATAAGTGTCACTAATGGTCATGAGGGACCTTAAGCATCTCAATAAGAAGTCCTTAAAATGGTAAAATTTTATGTCTTAAAAGTAGTCCCTGGGAAACCATTGGAGAGGTGATGAATATTTTTAAAATGCACGGGTGATTGATTATTATCAACTGAATCCTAGACTTCATGCTTGAGCCTCTATTGAGCTATAACAAGGAACATAAACCCTTGGCATTTCTTACGTAGCAACCCTTGGTCATCGTAGACGATTTGACCCAATGACTTGGGACCAGTGTCTTTATTCTGCTTTTGGAAATATCTAAGGGGCTATTTTGATAGGATCTTGGAAGGTGAGTTTATCATGCTTGGTTTTGTCATGATTGTAGCTTTTGCAATGGCATTGAACGGGGCTTGCTTGGTCTCTTGGACAGTTTCTTGTAGCTTCTTCAATGCCTCCTTTGTTGTCAAACATTGGTAACTAAGCAGTCATTTCAGTGAACCTCTCCTCTTACCAATTACCTAGCTAAATGAATTTACTTCATAATTGCAAGAGTTACAAGATGCTCTTGTATAATTCTTACCTCATGTTGGTGAAAGAGTCTTGGTGTTTGGCTAGTTCTTTTTCCAGCTCGTGCTTTTTGCATCTAATATCAACTTTCCTCTTGGATCTATCTATTTAAGTCTCTTAAGTATTCAAGCCTCTCCCCATTCAAAGCTTTTCCCATGCTAGGTGTCCTTCAACTCAAAGTGCTAAGAAGTCTTGACATGAAGAAGTTTTGAGGCATCTTAATTTTGACTGTGGTAACAACTGAATTCAGATTATAGCAGCATCAAAAAAATGGACTTAGGAACTTCGTGTTACTTGGAGTCTTGAGACAGTTCGTTTGGAGTATCACTCAGAGACTATTTGGAGCACTCCCCAATTCATCATCTATAATAGTCACTAAACATTTTAGAAGCAACATTTGGATTTGACACAGAGAATTCTTTGGAGCAGTATTGTTGAAGTTTATTGAAGCACTTCCTTTAGAACATCCTTGTTGAAGATTGTAGAAGCATCATTTGGATAGTCTCATTAAAAAAAAAAACCTTTGGAGTAGTCTTGGAAATTTGTTAAGGAAAATACACGTTGTGGCTGAAACTTCCAGCACTCCTAGAAATCTTCTTTGCTTCAGCTCCAAAAGGTGTAAATGGTAACACTCTCTTTAGGTGGCTTCACAGCTTGAGTTCTTATTATTTTACTATAACCTTGTTTGTGGCTTCTTCATCTTCATCATGCACCATTCGGTGAACTGTGGATAATGTCATAGAGTCTACTTCCATGAAACGGCTTGACAAAAGAGGAAGGATCTTTGGAAGAAACAATCCATCTGCCTGAAGATACCATTACATAATGCATTCTAATTTTGTTCCATCTAATATATCCTATTTATAGCATGGTCAAATATTTCGGATGTAGCTTTGACTAAAAACAACTGCATTCTTTTAGCCAAATTGTCGGCAATGTGAACTTTCCTGCAACCTTGTTCCTGTACAGAAAAATGATTCACTTTGGCCTGTAAGTTGATTTTGATGTGTATTAGACAATCCTAATTATTCAATCTTCTATTACTAACTGAGAATGACACTGGTAGGTGGTGGTCATGATATGTTAAGATGGTTCGATCTCTTTATCTATTAGAAAAAGAAGTGAGCATGCTCATCCTCCTCCATTGGAGTGATTAGGGATCAAATTTAATATTTAATAAATATCTGTAAACCAAAAGATACATGCAGAGCTTCCGGAGGGAAGATTGGTGCAGGATCAACTTCTTCTCACTCATGTTACAAGTTGCCAACACCTGGCTAAGAAAAGGTATTTCACAGCTGTTGGACTTATGGTTTTAAGTCAGATCAGTTTGGTAGGCTCAGGATATGAGGAGAATTGGTTGTAAATTCAACAACCAAAGCGTTGTTAGTATTTGAATAGTTTCCACTTCGCTGGTTGTGATTTGAGATAATAACAATAATGATTCAGAGTAACTATTTTCATAATTAAAAAAAACCATCCAATCAACCTTAAAACCAATACCCTGTCAGGTAAACAACTTTTTAAAACATTTCATTTTCTAGGACCAAATTGCAAAACCCATTACCACGAAATCATTAAAACAAAAATCCCAAACATAAGACATTCCAGAAATCTTGAGAAAATCTTTTAGAGAGTGCATAATTTAATCCAAGCTCTAGTAAATTTCCCTTCATCATAAACTCTAACAGAATGTTATGCATTAGAATATAACTAATCTCCAACAAAATAACAGTAGCAGGGGTTTCCCCATATAATCCCGTCAGCAGGAAATCATTTGAAGAAAAAACGCAAACATGCGACATCCAAGAAAGCTTGAGAAACATTCTTTGAGAATGCATAATTTAATCAAACCTTAATTAAATTTTCCCCTCATTCCAAACTTTAACAGAGTGCCATGCATTAGAATATATTTAACCTGAAACTGATCTGCAACAAAATAAAAATAGCAGTGATTTCCACAGATATCAATTGGGATTTTGTACTTTTAACAACCAACCGCCATGTAAACCTAAGAAAACCAGAGAGGGCGCTGATAAAAGCTAGCCCAACATGGATACGACCATAGGTTTATGAATAGAAACCAATAGAAGTGGAGACATATGTAGAATACTAACCAATTCGATGACAGGAACGGGAAACCCATGTTGGGCGTAGCCTTGCGTTTTTCTTTGGCATTGCCGTAGGTCTGCAAAAGAGATGCATAGGTATTGAAATCGACTGAGATTCCCTTCTGGTGCATTTGATGGAGTACACCCAGAGCTTCGTTCCACTGGTCTCGCTTGCACTTGCTGCAAGATGTTGATGATGCAGGTACCGAGGTTGACAGCGTTACCGGTGTTTTGTGGGCATTTTCATGGCAATCCTCGTTGGCGGGAAAATGAAATTCCAGGCCAATGTAAAATGAATATTATTTAAATATAATAAATATTTTTATTTTTTAGAATATTATTTGAATATAATAAATATTTCAAATTTTTTTAAGTTATTAAAAGTTATAAATGTTTTGATGTTTTTCAAAAAGAAAGGCAATTGTATTTATAAGTTATTTTGTTTTCTCCTAGATAGTGTTAATAAAAAATAGATGTTAATAACCAACCTAATACATCACCAATCTAAGTTGACCATCTTGACAAAATATTGGTTTTTTCAATGAACTAAAATGCCTTTAATGAACACGACCAAATGTGCATGATGTTGAACAAGTAAACCAACATGGCATACCTTTAACAATAGTAACAATGTGTGCAATTTGTGGATTGGGAAAGCAAAACTAATATACCTATGATAATCAGAATCGACTATACGTGCCTATTGTGATCAACCCTTCACGAGTTCTGTTGATTTCGTGAAAAATTAAGCATGTCATGCAACACTTAGACTAACTTTGATACATATACAAATTAAGGTTGTATTTACTTGTTAGAATTGTGTTAAATTGTTTCCCTTTTAAATGTCACAGGTTTGAATCCAAGGGAAATTGAGGTATGTATACCTCCATGGATTAAATAGTTAAATCATTGCATGAAGGGCATCCATTGTCCCACGAACACGGGGGTTTCACATGCCAATTTAGCATATACCTATATTATAACTTTATATTAAATACTATTATTACTTTCTTGTGTTACTATGAGTGCTTTTAATAAATATACAGTTAAGTAGATTACCCCTTCACTAATTAGTGAAGTATTTAATATTGGATGAGAGAGTTGTAAGGTTGAAATTTCTATACCTCATGTTAATTTGGGTATTTGTATCATTTCAATGCAAAATTGGATTTCATACATATCCATGGATCCATTAAAGCCATTTACACATGCCAACCAAAGACATTCAATAGTTGGGTTAGAACTAGCAGTTGGGAGGAGTTCATTATCATATGCATCCAAGGGTTTCCATACTAGAGAAATTAGGGTATGTGTTTGATTTATGGGCTAATGTTTGAATGATATGAGGAGACGAGTTAGTGCAAGTCCTTCTTATGGTAAGGCCCTGCACCTCTTCCTTTATTTCTTAAAGTAAAATTGAAAGAAGTGATTACAAATATATGATACATATAATGTTCAAACCATTCACAACATCACGACATTAAACATTTACACAAGATGCAACTTATTTCATGTTCAATAGATTTTTTCCTTCAAAAAATAAATATACGGTGCCATGATATAATATATTGATTCACCAACATTGACCACCAAACAAATGACCTAAATGACAAATGTTATGTATGGTGAATATCATCCACCATAAATTATGATTATTAGCCACTCTAACACCCCTAAGTTTATGGTCACTCATTGAACATGACTCCAAGAGTTATTTCGAGCTTCTTAAACTTATTCTTTCCCAAAAGACTGACAAGGATGCCTCATTACAGTAGCATTTTTTTTTGCGTCTTTCATCAAATTCTCTACAACCACGTTTTTATGTTATCCTCAATTGAAATTTCAATTCCATGTGTTTTCTTATTGCATGTTTCAAAGGGTTTCCTTCATTCTCATGGCAAACACAGAGTCGCATTCATGGGTCCTTCTTTGTTTTGGGGACCATATCATTACTTGCAGTGGTTTCTCTCTAAATAAACACATGGCAAGCACGGTATGTGATCAACCAAAACATATTAGCACCTAAAAGGCCATCGATTTCGAGTTAATCCCTACCCTACGCCATGGCAAAATTTTTGGTTTGAATAAATCTTGTCAATGAATAACATCATTGTGAATAAAAAGGTAATGCAGTTTGGCTTGGCATCTGCTTGTTGCATTAGGGGTTAAGGGTTTAGAGTTTAGGGTTTAGGGGTTAAATGGGTTAGGGGTTTAGAGGATTAGGGGGTTAGGGGATTTAGCAGTTAAGGATTTTACGAGTTAGGGGATAGGGGTTAATGGGGTTAAGTTTAGGGGGTTAAATGGGTTACGGTTTTAGGGGTTTAGGGGGTTAAATGGGTTAGGGGTTTAAGGGTTTAGGGGGTTAAAGGGGTTAGGGGTTAAGGGTTTCGGGGTTAGGGGTTAAGGGTTTAGAGGTTTAGGGTTTATGGGTTAAATGGGTTAAGGGTTGGGAATTAGTGTTCAAGGGGTTAGGGGTTAAGATGATAGTTTTGTTGGTCTCTGTTTGTGCACAATAGTTATTTATTCTTTGTGTCTCAATGTAACCATTTTTTAGGTATTGTTGATTGTTGCCATGTCTTCTCTATCTATTAATTTCTAGTATTTGTTAGCCATTTATTTACATTTATCGATGAAAATGTCTACTGCAATTAAACCAAATGTATGTTCAATCTCCAGTTTCAAACTCAGCCACAGTGTTGTCACATAATTTGAGTTCGGAGAATGGACATCTGATGAAGTCTCAATAACCACACTGCACCTCATGACTACTACAGAAAAGCTTAAGTTCGAGTGTCCCACATTCATGAGAAAGTTGGCGATTATACTCTTGCTCCAACTGATTGTGTCCTGGAAATACCCTTGTTTGTTGCAAAAACATCCTAATGTTGTTGACCTTGTCCCTTAACAAACCAAGGAAACAGATGAGACTGAGACGAATGGAAAGCACTACAAAGTTGGAGAGAGTACAAAATACTAGGATGATTTAAAGGATAAGCTTGAAGAATGTAACAGTGATGAAACAACTGAAATTTCTCCCAAACAAATAGTTGATAATGTGAAACCTTCTTCTGTACCAGTCAAGCAAGATTACATTCATGTGAGAGCAAGAAGAGGCCAAGCAACCGATAGGAATAGCTTGGAAGAGAGGGTATGGTTCACTCTTTTTAATGAAAGATTAGATCTAAATTTTTTATATTGAAGATTAACCATTTTAATCTTGCCAACATGGGGGAATTAACCCGATCATAGGTCCCAACTAGACCCGCTCTCGTTTGGACTGGATAGTCTCAATGAGTTTAAGGACCGTTATAAGGGTTAGGGGAATAATGAGTTATTGGTTAAGGGATTAGGGATTAGGGGCTTAGGGCTTAGGGTTAGGGATTATGGGAATAATGAGTTAGTGGTTAAGGGGTTAAGTATTCAGGGGTTAGGGGTTAGGGGATTTAGGTACATTTAGGGGTTAGGGGAATAATGAGTTAGAGGTTAAGGGATCAGGGATTGGGGTCAGGGGAATAATGAGTTAGTGATTAGGGGGTTAGGGTTTTAGGGGTTACGGGTTAGGGGATTTAGGCGCATTTAGGGGTTAGGGTAATAATGAGTTAGTGGTTAAGGGATTAGGGATTGGGGGCTTATGGGTCAGGGGATTTAGGCGCAGTTAGGGGTTAGGTGAATAATGAGTTAGTGGTTAAGCTAGGATTAGGGATTAGGGGCTTAGGGGTTAGGGGATTTAACAGTTAAGGATTTTAGGGGTTAGGGGTGAGGAGTTAATGGGTTATGGGTTGAGATTTACTTGCTTCATTTTGGCAATTCGTGTGAAAAATAATTGTGCATTGGAGTTGGGAGCTGGTAAAAGGATAAGGCAAGGGAAGATGAGGGAGCCCAACATTAGACTCCTAAATATGGTTTAGTGCTGGTCTTAATGGTGGCCTATGAAGAGGAAGTGTAAATGTCGCAGGAAGGTTTTCGGAGGGAGTGCATGTGGTTTAATGTGTGTGCTTGTCGTGGGAATTCACTAGTGTAGTGTGTTCAATCGGTCCCTGTTGCTCAGTTTCTTAGCCACTGACTACATCTGGGTTGAGGATAGGAAGTTGAAGGGAAGTGAGATCACTCATTTCCATTTTTCTTGGCTTTTAGTGAGCCTTTTTTTTCATGATAAGAGAGGAAGCTAGAATTTGTAGTCCAGGAAACCTCGAGGGTGGTGGCAGAAAACTAGTTTCTTTTCCAAATTCCATGCTTTCCAGCGTGGGTGTGACGGTGTTTGGTGGATTGGTGTGTGGTCTCTGTGTGGAGAATTTGGAAGCTGGTCACTGCCCTGGGGGAGTTACGCTCAGGCGTCAGCTGCTTTGTAATCATTTGTTGTTGAAGTTCCTGTGTTAGTTTGGTGGGTGATAGTTTTTGCTTTTGCTGGTGGTGGAAGTATTTATCTAGTAGTGGGAGGTGTCTTTGTGCTTCCTTGTGGTGGTGGGAGAAGACATTTGGCTCCCTCGCTGTTGGTGTTTGTTTTCTGTAGTGGGGGGTCTGGTCTCTCGACTCTGCACACAACAGGGTTCCTCAACCTTGGCGAATTATGAGACCCCTGGTGTGGTGTGGGTGTACTCTCTCCCCTATCATCCATGGCCCTATGGGGCTGGTAGACTCATAAATAATCATGGCGGCTCCACGCCAAGGTGGAAAGACTGCGGGGCGTGCGCGACTCGCTAGTGTGGGTGCACATGGGGGTGGTGGAGGAGGTAAGTGGGGGGATAACATAGGTGGGGGTTTGAGGGTTAAAAAACAGATTCATCAGAGCAGAGGAGGCTGTGGTGGCAAGGGGAATCATGGGTTTGATTAATTTGAGGTAAATGAGGGGCAGGTTAACCAACATTTTTTCCTAGAGAACAGTCGTGCACTTATCAACAACCTTATGGAAAGAGTGGAAAAAACTGAGAGATTATGTCATGAGGAGCATGCAGAGCAGATGGAAACATTGGACTGAATGCACTATTTACAGTGCCAAGTCCAGGAGAGATAATGGTAGTTGTTTGGCGAGGCCAAAATCAACTCATTGAGAAAGTATAATAGCTGGAGACTTGGTTGGCGCACTTTGAAGGGCATGGTCAGTGTGATTTCTATCCTCCACTACATCTAGGAACAACCACGGACAACCCTGCATCCATAACGTTGGACGAATATAATGCTATTTGGTGTTCTTTATGTTTTATATGTTTTTTTGTGTCTTTGGCCCAACCATTTATGGACAATGTCCCTAGTCCCTCTTTTGCATTTTTTTTGCATCTGGTGCAATTTTTTGTCAACAAACCAAGTCGAGGTGAGATCACCTGCTTTGTAACTAGCTATATGTACTCCTTTTTTCCTACATGAATATAACATTGACTTACAAAAAAACAAAGGTTCATACATCATTTAAAATTTAATTAAGTTTCATACTTAAATTAACAAATGTTCATACCTATTTACTAAATAGGTCTATAAATATATATTGTAGGTTTATCTATTTAGTATTTATCAAATGTAAATATGATGATTTAATACTAGATTTAAATGAACTCACATGTTTAACATAAGAAATGTTATATTTATCTAGTTATTAAATGTAAATATGAAAATTTAACCTTGGATTTAAAACAACTCACACTTTTAACATAAATCACTGAAGTTTAAAAATTAAACTTTATGGCCAAATATTAAATATAAATATTATAAATATTAGTTTTCCTATCTAGTTAATATTACCTTTACTAAAATTATAATGAAGGCATTAGTGGAAAGTTGAAAGATGATACATGCAATTATGTTAATTGTAGATGAATCCATCTGCACTGTTAAACTTTAGAGACCAAAGGGTATTCATAATTTTAACGCTGTAAATTCATAGACCCCTTTGTCTCTAAATTTTAAAACTGCAAATGGATGCAGAGACACCGACTATAGTGAAATGTAACACTTTGGTACCAAAATTGAAATTTTCCATATATGGAGTGACACAATTAAAAATCACTAACATAAATGACTAATTCATATACTTTTTGTACTTGTTATTTGGCCGTATTTTTATTCTTAGACTATAATAGTCATTTACATTAATCATTATTAATTTTTTCACTTATTATCTACTCATATATTTTAATCCTAGACTAAATTAGTCATTTAAGTTAGTTACTTTTACTTTAGTCACTTATTATCTAGTCATATATTTTATCCCTAGACTAAATTAGTAGTTTAAGTTAGTCGCTTTTAGTTTAGTCACTTATTATCTAGTCGTATATTTTATTTCAAGACTACATTAGTCATTTAAGTTAGTCATTTTTAGTTCGGTCACTTAAAATTGCTCAAATTTAGTAGCAATTCACTTGAAATAATTGCGGTGACTAACATTTTTAGTCTCCTAGTCATTAATTTCTAAATTATAACACACTAGGCCTCCTTGTTGATAGAGAGCATCGTACGGTGGTCCCCTGTTTTCTCAGTGCGTTTGTAAGAACATGTCGCATCACCTCCTCCACGACATCTTATGCTACAAAAATTAACACTATATGTTTTTTATTAATTTTTTTTGTAGGTGCACTAGTTAACATATAATGCATCGAATCCCATTGTTGACAGAGAGAACTGTACAATGTTTCTACTATTTTGGTGGTGCGTTTATAATAACATGTCGCACCGACGTTGGTGCTTACTGCTTGAAAGGCATATTGTTTTCTTGATTATTTTTTTTTTTACCTGAAAATTTTGTGATTTACTTATAATATATTAATTAATGGTACGGTATATGTTTTATATTGATAAATAAATGGCTGACAAAAGATCAAGTAACAAAAATACAGATAGCACATCGACAAAAGAAAAAAAGGAAAGTTCTTTGTAAATCATTTACAGAAATTATTATTTTTGAACTATATGTAAGTTTAACTAATATGTATTAATTATTGTGTATCATGCAGAGCCACAAAATGAAGAAGCTCGATAAGATTATTTATGATCTAAGACGAGAAGAGCATAAAATCATGATGGAAAAATTGCAAAATGATGAATAAGGTGAATGAAAAAATAATATCGATCCAATATGAGTTTTTATTTTATTTTTCATTAATAATACACTTAAAAATATTAGACAACATGTTTCAACAATATATTAATTCACATATGTTTAATGTTATTCAGGGATCAACAACGAAGAAAAGGGATGTTGTTCTAAGAAAAAAAAAAATATAACATGCAAATGAAAATGAATTGCTCCTTAGCGCATCTGTAGTAGTGCTTGAGGTTAACGAAAGGGGGGAAAAATTTTACAAAAATGTGAGGGATCTAGTGGAACTAACGTATAGACTTTCTTTCCACTTAAAAAAAAGAATGAATCAATTTTTTCCAAGAACCCAATTTTATCTAAACTGCGGGATGAGTTTCCAAAGAATTGGTCAATGAGACATGTTAGACTTTTAATAGAAAAAATGAATAATAACAAAAAACAAGGAATGAAAAAGTAATATTCCTTTCAATGTTATTTCTAGAACTATGTATATATTACTAGAAAGCAATCATTTAAAAATATCATTTTTGTTATATTTAATTTTCATATATCAATATAAAAATTAAATAGACCATTGCCATGTTACATTTTCATGAATATTATGAAAATCTCAAAGGATGGATGAGATTATATTAGAAATATGCTAGTAGAAATGTCGAAAAAGGTGTACAAGGAGATGGTCAAAGAAATTGACATAATTGCATCACATGAGGAACCATCTAAAAAACAATGTGCTTCAAATATAATATGTAATCATTGAATTTTTCGATTAGGTACAATAAATAAAAAATTCAACATCAAATATTAATTTTCTTGCAGAAAAGAAAAGAAAATGGAACCCATTCAATACATAAAATAGGACAAGAAGGAAGAAAAGGGTTGATATCTAAGTTTGTGAGTAATTGTTACTTCCTTATAACAACTTAACTGTATTTCATTTTTGTATATTTTAAGTTGTTTTAAAACAATCATCATTGAATATCTTCAAATAGATGCTAACATACAAAGAAGAACTATCAAACGAATTGATTGACATTGGGTTAAATATTGGTTGTCATTATATATTGGCATATAAGAAATTAATTGTGGAATTAATAGAACAAGAAAAAAATATTAAATATATGGTTTGTTATGAGGTATAAAACTTGCAGGAAACAAACTATGGAATTGCACCAACAAATGAATTGTTGAAATATGGCATCAAATTTGCTTATGAAAGAATGTGTATATTTTATGAGTGAATTCTTGTGATGGCATATTTCTTTTCGATTTACATTGATGTATATTATTTATTATTGAAATTTTCATTATTCTCACCAATTTATATCCACTCATCACAGTTTATTTTTATGTTTGTAGATGGAAGTTAAAGAAGAAGAAAACAATCAATACTGTGAAAAAAAAATTCCTCAAAATAACCCAAGTCATGGAAGTAGCTCGAGCAGTGACAGTGGTTCAAGCGAAGAATGATGATCAATATGTTTGGATATCAAAGCAAGGCATTGCATTTTTTGAAATATTTGTCTGTGAAATTAGACATTTTCTTTAATGTAATGGATATAGTGTCCCAATTGAAAGACATAGGGATACCAATAATTGTCCCATTTTGTATGACAAAGAGTGTCTTATTCACACACACACACACACACACACACACATATACATTTTCATTTATTCTATTCTATTCTCCATTGTCGTTGTGAAATGCTACACCACTCATTCAATTTATGGATGATTAAATATTATAATCAAGAGATGCATAGTTTGATGATATGATATAATAAATTAATCCAAACATCACATTCATATGCACTAATAAAAATTTAATTGATATGAATATTGTTATAAGAAATGTGTCGAATTTTGATAGATAATGAATTTTAAAAAATCACAATAATTGGACTTTCACGGGTCGATGTTTCTAAAAAACACAAAATGAACATCGACGTGTGTTAGTTATTTTGCACTATTGTGCTTGTCTAATAATGTGCAACATTGCATTTCTATGACCTATGTGCACCACACAAATACCAATACCAATTAGAACGCTCGGCGCATTTGTGTGATACTACGCATTGGTGCGTTTTAGTGATACTGCACATCGATGCATTTCTATGAGCTATGGGTACCATACAAATACCAATACCAATTAGAACTCTCAGTGCACTTTATCAACGACTATGACCCAGGTGGTCTAATAGATGTTGCATGCACTAGTGCAGTTTTACTTTAACGCGTCGGTGCATTTTTATACCTTGAAGGCCTAGTGCGTTTTTATATCTTGACAGCCTAGTATGTTGTATCGCCTATAGGGTGCCCTGTGTGGTTTTACACCTTAACAACCTGGTGCATGCACCTTCAACTACCCCAGTGAAACTATCTAGCTAACAAGCACGAGGATATTGCGAAACTCCCTGGTGCATCCAATTTTTTATTTATTTTCCTGTGCTTGATAGGTTTACAGTACCGGTGCATTCATGGTACAATGCACTAGTGTGTTGACACCTGATTAGGGCATCGATGAGAAAAACATCTGTAACAACCTCCGATTGCACAATTTTTTTAGTTGTGTTGAAATTTTTTTAGAATCAATGCGAAAAGCTTTGTTACCAGAAACAAATGTTGTAGAAATTTTTTTTATGACAAATTTGGCCAATTTTATAACAGTGAAAACCTCCATTATAACCTCTGCTAGAGGGTCTTTTCAATGTAGTGTACACATTTGGATATATTGGTGCAATATTAGAACTGATAGTGAAGAACATGCAGTTGCTAGGGGAAAAATTTCTTGAGTTTCCCATTCTTCCCAACCTTTCTAGTCTTAATAATGTGAATCAAATTCTTCAAGAATCACGTGGGGGATGCACGAAGGATTGAAGGACACCAGATGCCAAAGACTTAAATTGGTATGTGCGGATTTCCTTAGGGATCTTGGAGCAGTTGATCGTGTCAAATTTTAGGGGAGTATTTTCCATCATTTTAAAGTATAGTATTTTGATGATGACATTATTTTTCAATTAATACATGAACATATTGCTATAGTTTTTAGTATTGTATCTTATATGATTGTGAAAGATTCAGCTACTTTGTAAATTCAGGAGCTTCTAAAATTTCTTTGTTGTGAATTTTCTTTACATGATATTCTAATAAAAGCCTCAGAAGACATAATAGAATCTAGGAAGTGTGGTGCTCATGTTCCTCATCTTAATGGTATTTATTTATACGAAATGTATGAAACTTCTTCTTTTTCTTAAAAGTATGCATATAGGAAGTGTTAGTACTTTATGTTGAAAACACAATCTGCATGCGTTTGTGAGATATAAATAATTTTAATTATCGTTATTGATTTTTTATTACTAAAAATGAAAATGATATTAAAATTACTTCCACTTTTTCGTTTAATACTTTCTCTGATAAAAATTTATGACTTCGCTATGTTCTAAACCGTGGTGGAAGATATCTTAGTTTGAACAAGAGAACAAATAATTAACATTCTTTTGATTAGAATTTTGATAAATATAATGAGATAGTGTGAGTTAGCGGTAAGATGGATTATCTAGTTCACGTTTCCAGGTGTGTTTTGAATTTTCTTAGCTTGAATGTGTGATAATGCATGATATCTACATGTGTGCTTTAACTTATGATCTAGCATTAGGCTATATTTCATTCATTATGTGGCTAACATAAGTTTAATTTGGATCTTTGTAAGACAATTTTAGGTCTCATAAGGAGAAGAATTCATCTTATGCACCAAAAAGTGTGGCGTTAAATATGATGGAAATATGGAATTGAAAATTTTTGCTGTAAGAAAGGAATTCAAGTTAGGATTAATAAATAAATGGGAACCTTTGATTAAATTTTTTTTTCTCCAACTTGTATTTTGAGAGATATTATCCTTTTTTAATAGTTTTTATGTTTCAAATAATATAGTTTAATTGTTTGCTCTATGTCTAGTTAGACATGCAATTTGTAATTTTGGTTTGTATATGATTTGGTGTCAAGTACTTGGTTGTGGTTATGAATTTGGTATTCAATGTTAAAATATTATGTATACAATTGTTCTTTTCCTAAATTCACCATATTATTTCAAGATTTTCTTGATTTGACCTTGGGTTTCCTTAGCAGCTCTAACAGTGTGCCATTATCCAGAAAATATCATGTTACATGCAGATCCATTCCATAGTTACTTTGTGGCTCTTATCGTTCCATCCGATGAAGACCTTGAAAGTTGGGCTAAAACAGACATAGGTTTTTACAAAGATTTTTCTCACTTGTGTCAGAATATTTATTAGCCTTCACCCACATCAAATTGGCACAAAAAATGGGTTTTACTATTTCCATTATATATTTTGTATTTTTTTATACATAATTTAGACAAACATGCAAACATTGACAAATTTTTCTTTAGACATAACAATTATGTGTGCTATCATTTTCCCATTTTAGGGGAAGGACATGTATTTCTTGAAAGGTACACTACTTCATAATGGATAATTAGTTACTAAAAAAATAACGAAAATTTGCATATAGATGACTATTTTTCAGTCGGTGACCAATAGTAGCTAATTTACAGTATCTTATAACCTGAGCAACTTTTAGTCATTTTTAGCTTATTCATTAATTGGTTCTATGAATTTTATCATCTAGTAGTATATTTAGGCATAAATTTGATCATTAATTTAGTCATTAGTTTCCATTATTAACAACCAAATATACAAAAAAATATATTACTATATGATCACCTCATAAAACCAACTAATGATAAAAAGAATATGACTAAAATGTTGGTCTTGTTATAAGATACTGTAGATTAGCTACTATTAGTCATATATATGCAAATTTTAGTCATCATTTCAAACCAATTAATATCCAAATAAATATGAGCAAAGTTTGGTCATGATATAAGATGTTGTCGATTAACTACAAATAGTCATATATATGCACAATTTATTCGTCATTTTTAATCACAAATTTATCATTTTCTATAGTCATTTATCTTTTCTTGGTAGTTTCATATTTATTACATAAATGGATAATTTGGTAGTTTACATTCATTTCATTATTAATCATTATAATGGACCAATTTAGTCATATATTCATTTTATTTATGTTCATCATCAATCAATATAAAGTACTAATTTAGTAGTTTTAGATTGATTTTGTGTTCATTATTTGTAGACATAAATTAATTAGTACGATTTTGTGACTAATCTAAAAAAATGGCATACAATGTGCATGTTCATCTAATATGAAAACAAAAAATTACATATGTTAATTACCATACTAAACAATATCAAGTGCAATTCTAAATAATTTTGACCAAATAAATTATATTATATGAAATGTAATGTATTACAATGAATTTCCAACTTAATCTTTGTTGGAGTACAATTTACACAAGAAATTTTGTTTCATCACTTAAAAACATTATCGTTGTGTTTCCAAGATATTGTAGGTGAATTCACCAACTCTGAAGACTTGAAAATTAGTATCTATATATGTGTCTTATGTGGGGTATTGGATCTAAGGGTATCACTAGATTGGTCGTCTTATATCTCTCTTTTTTTATTTGTCGCTCCAATGTTATTATTCTCCTCTTTCTTCAATTATTGCTTTTTACCATGAATATTGAGTTCCTTTTTTGAAAACAAAATAACTTATGATGTTGAGTGTAATACATGAAATAATATGAACACTAGAATATAAACTAAAGTAGACTATAAAGGATTTATATGAGATATCCCTTGAATTCAACAATGTCAAATCCATTTTCCCCATAAAAGCAAGAAAATATAACAGGTTTTCTTCAGTTGGTTGATAGTGGCCACTATGTGGACGTATTACCTATATAAAAAAAGAAAATAAAACATCACCATAGAAAATAACACCTTAATAACTTAGTATTCAACCCTCATGGAAATATTAGGCACAATCATGCCAACCAAGTTACATGATAAAAATTTCAAGTTGTAGATAACTTTTGAAAAAAAATAATCTGAGGTGTGATGTCTAATCCTTGTCATTTTATTCAAAACAAAATTTCATTCTCTTACACATGAACTTGGTCAAGTATCTAAACAAAATGTTCTCAAATAACTACATGAAAGTAAACTTTTCTAATAGTCATGAAAATCTTTTAACGCAAAAAACCTAGAATTATTTCAATCATTATCGTGTAATATTAATTTTATCTTCAAGATTTGGTTGTTTTTTAACTCGTCATGATACCAAGTATTTTCAATTTTATAGTTAAAAGACAAAAAAAATGAAAAGAACCATTCAAAATACAATAAAACAGTAAAGAGAGGATATCATGGAATTAACATTGTAATTATATATAAAAAATTACCTTTCCATCGATGTCTTGTATGGAATTCCTAAAACATTTTATTGCCCAAAATAACCATGAGGTGAAAGAATAAAAAAATTAGAAACCATAGGAATCCCTACTAGAAACATTTCTAAATTTGATGGCGCAGGTTCCTAAAGTGTCTCCAACATCAGACGAATCATATCCAAGACATGCTCTGCATTGTCTCCCCATCCTTTTTCCAATCACATTTCTTGTAACCTTCCCACACCAGATTCAAGTAACAATAAAACAAATGCATTTCCAATTGTTTTTATCTTTTATATTTATAAAATTTGAATATGACTTGTTTCAGGAACTTGTTAATTCAATTTTAAATCCTTCCTATCATGATAAGGTATTAATCAACTGGGCCACATCAGAAAAATTGATCTCGATTAGGTCTTCAAACAATTTTTACAATACCCATATTTTTTTTTGATATATTGGGTAGAGAAAATAACATATCTGCAAAATAAAAATATATACATTACTTATGTTCAAACTCTGTATATGGTGTATTCTTAGGAAAAAATTTAAGATGTTCCTCTGCCTTTACCAAAGTGGACTGTAGCTTTGTTAAACTTTGTATCGTTTCATTCAACATCAATTTGTGCATGATAAATGTCAGACATTATTATTTCCCATTTATCAAAATTCTACATATGATAAATTTAAAGTTACATAAAACCAAGGGAAAACCCTTTTCTAACCAAAATAAACAAACAAAAATTGCCTCTAATAAAACTTCACACCTTAGAAATTACCCTACCATGTTCTTAGGCTAAAGGTGAGGCTATTTGAATCATCTTTAAGTCATACTTAATGGGATATTTGTATGCGTACCTTGGTGTTAATTTGGTGCTAAAATAAATATATAACTCCATGTTATTATCGGTGAAATTTAAGTATAATTCAGAAAAATAACATTATTGGAAGGCAGTGGAGAGAGAAACATATTCATAATTAGGATTCTCTATTTTCGTTTGATTTGATTTGACTTATTAATTTAATATATAGTTTCCTATAAATATGTTAAATAGAAAGATGATAATCGAAATAACCTTATGAATTTTTAATCAAATTCATATTATATCTCTTTAAAATAGTCAGGCCATCCTTCTCTGCTATTTGATAGATATTTATTGTGAATATAAGAATAATGAATTAACTATCAAACACAATTATGCAATATATTAACAAAGGAAAGAAAAATTACACGGTTGTGGTATTTATGTGCTTAAAGGAAATCCAAAAACGGTTGCATGATTTATTTATCACAAAATAGTCTTGAAGAAAAATGTCGGTCCAAATGTTGGACTCCATTACCAATGGAATATGGTTGTGTTGGGAAAGGAAATGATGCATTGAAAGGTTCAAGGTATAGCTCCAATACATATTTATTCTTGCCACTACAAACTACAAAGTTTTCATTGTTTTCTTATCTAGGTAAAAATAAGAGTGAATCTATTTTGGTGTACCTATGGTAGTATACAGAAAAGAGAGCACTAATGTACCATAGGGAATGATCTCTCTATCCTCCACAAATACTAGTGTAACCTCAACACTATTGTACATACCACTAAATGATGACATTGTTTATTCTAGTTAACACTATCATACAATGTTCTAACTACAAACCTCCTAAATGAAGAGTAGTGTGATTGGAACATTATCCAATGCATGGAAAAAATAAAATATTGAAAAGCCATGATTTTTTCCTAAGGGACATGATCAAAACCATTTTGAGGATAAATTTACTAGCATAAACTTCTTACCTTAGATAATTATACTCTTTCTGAAAATGCACGAAATCCTACTCACAATGCTCAAAAAAATAATTAAAATGGTTGTCATGGTTGTGGCAGCTCTTGTTGTGAAAAAAATTAGTGATAAGAAGAAGCTTCTTATAGGAAAAAAATAACCAAGACAAAAAATGTTGATGTCAATGATAGGATCAATTCAACTCATTTCTAGATGAATGATTTAACAACATAAAGACATCTTCGCCTTATATTTATTAAACCTGGAGAAAGAAAGAAAACCAATATGAAAATATTTTAATACTTAATACATATCAATATATATATATATATATATATTTGTGGGAGTATTGGCTTTAACAATTTGTTTCTTTATTTAAATATATGCTTTACCTAGTGAAATTTCTCAGCAATATTGGCCATAACATGTACCAAGCCTCTTTAAATTCAATTAGAACCCTTACGCAGTTACATATTTCATTGATATTGAGCTTTAAATATGACCTCACTACTCTAAGTGAAATTATAGATCCTTCATTAGACATAACTAACACTTGACAAGGGCAAAGGTTAGCATGTATACAGGCACGTCATGTGTCACAAATGTAGGGGTACAACACACCACAGCATTCTCTATTATTTTGTGCACATATCAATCAGAAATAACCACTTAGGTTGCACTCTTTGATAAGTCTATGAATTTTTCAATTTCGGAAACTTATTATGTATCCTTGGACTTTTATCGTCAATATCACCAGCAACGACAACAAGGTTCAAGAACTTGGGGTTATAATATATATTTTTCTTCTTTCCATTATTGATGCACATAAATTTATGTTCTATTAGTTGGTCAAAAAATTTCCATTAAGAGCGAAAATTCCATCATTTTTCATGAAATGTGTCCATACAACCTTTCATTGCTTGCCTTGACAAAACAAATCTTCCATTATTATATCAGAAAGCATGTTTCATGTGTCATAGAAAATATGAACTAAAAGATATTATGAGCACTATTGAAAAAAAATAGAGATAATATTACTTCAAATGTAAAATGAAGAAGAAGTGGTGGAAACCAGAACATACCTGTAAAATTGAGTTTTGAACATATTTAATTATTTCACTCTTCTAACACAGTTCAATAAAATACTTGTAAACAAATATTTATTTCTAAGCGTAAATTTGAAGGGCTTGATGGGATGGAACAAAATGTAACTATAATTACTCCAAAATTCAAGGTCACTATAAAAACATTGTTGAAGTCATAAAATATACGAGGAGCATTCGCATCAATTTTGGGTTTTGTTCCAAAATTTGTTGAAGTCTTTCCTGAGAGCTCAATAGAGCCTGAGTCATAATAGTAGAGGTTCCAATTTAATAGAGGTGAAAAATATGGCCCTTATACATCTAGTTTTTCAAATAAAGAAAGCATCCAAACATTTATACATTCATGAATAACGAGAACTAAAACATTGTTGTAGTGTAAACCCCAATTATTTTTGTTCAACATTTTCAAACGGTTGGCGATAATATTGCGGGTGAACATGTTACCCACGATCATGGTGTTGTTTCTTTTGTTCTAGATGTTGATTTTAATAATAAGATCATTAGGCTAACTGCTGGGGGAGGTGTGGTTGTTTTTGCACAATTTGTGCTGGATAATTTGTTGCACTAGTGCTGGTTGTGGCTGAAATTGTACATGTTCTTAATTAATTGATGAATAAATATGAGTTTGTGGTCTCTAATCCAATGGTTTTCATGGATGAAAGGGGAGGCATGTTTTTTGAGGAGGCTGAGGTGGAGGTGAACAAGGTGGTTGTGGTGGTTGAGGAGGCTATCGTGGTTGCAGGGGCGACTTCACGGGCTGAACATGATGGTGATGATTTTTTTGGTTAATTCCCTATTGTTGAGACAAGGCACTTATAAGAAGGGTTCTTGTAAATGTTTTAGGCCCAATAGGATGAAAATGAGGTACAAAAGAAATATGTAAATGATGATACTGAGAGTCATAACTTTGACAAATACTTGATGTTGAAAAGCTTCCAAATACCTTATCACTAGAGGATGTTGGTGGAGGTAGTGAGATAGCTTGAGTAGGATGAAAATAGATACTAGATATAGGATGAAAATATTATGTTTGTGGAGATGACTACAGAAGTTATAGCCCATGGGGATGAGAATTGTGGAGGTTTGGGAGGAAGCAGTGGAGGATGCTTTGTTGAAGTAGGGGTCTCATAATATATTCTAGCAATAGTTAATACACTAGCACATGGACTCATTGAAGTATCAAAAGAAGAACAAGGAGGGATGGTTGGGGAAAAAAACCATAACTAGTTCGTCATTTTTGTTTTGGATGCAACTATACAAGTGGAGGTGGATGAAGAGGAACCTCTAAGATAGAATAAGTAGTGGATTTAGATAATGGTTGTGACACACTAATATTCACGTTTTTGCATGTCCCTTTCATATAGTAGTATTTTGGAGTAGTTGGTTTTTTATCTCTTCCAAAAAATGGTGGAATGACACTATTTGTAGCAAATTCAAATGTGTGGAAAGGTGAACCTAGATGAATAGGAGGTTGGATATCACTTGTAGAATGTATGTAAGAAGATGCATGGCTAGGATTGACTTCCACCAGTTAAGGAGTGACACTAGAAGGAAATATTGGAGGTGGTTGCAAAGGTGGAAGTGGTGGTGCATGTAAATGAACTTTCTATTCAAAATGGGGCTAGTTTACAGTTAACATCAGGTCATATCCAACCTGTGGTTGAGTGGATTTATATATGATGAATAACATAGAAAGGAATAGTCCGCTATTCTCTTTCTTGTATAACTCCTGATACAATTCTTTGATTGTAAAATTGTATTTTCATCTCTGGTGGTTTAGATGTAATAGGCATCTCATAGAAATTATATTTCGTGGACATCAAATTTGGAATTATTTTATCAAATTTCTCTCATCGTAATTTTTTTTCTCCACATGGACATTCCTTTAATTTTCCTTTGTATCTAGTAATTCTTTGATGTGTGACAATACCACCCTCAGGTTGTGTAATAGGGTCCCTAGAAATTGGCCTTATATAATTAAAACCTTCAATTATGTCCATTTTTGTATCATTTCTCTTTGCAATAAAATGGGGAGAACTACTAGGGTTATGTTTTGCATCATAAACAAGAGATTTAGGTGAATTTTCTTTATGTAATCTCACTAGTGAATATGGAAGAAAGTCATCAAACTGTGGAAACTACAACAAGTCTTCTAATTCACAAATAACTTCCAAATTAATATTTATTTGATGTAAGTAATATTAACGATGAGACATCAATTATCTATATTTATTATTTTTAAGAAAACTGATATCATTCTTAGGGGCAGTGTTTGCACAATTTTCTGCAGGTCTCCACCAGTTGAAGCTACTAGCTATTGGCATTCTTGTTGTCTAGACATAAATTCATTAGCACGAATAGATGGTGGCCTGCCACCAATAGAACCTCCACATTGAACATTCACAACATTGGAGGACTACCACTAGTAGACCCTCCATGAATACATGACATCCTACCATCATTGTTTCTCTCTCTTGCAACAATATAATCAACATGGATAGAAAGTGGTCTACTAGTAATAGATTTTCTCTACCGAAATATATCTGTTCTAGTTCGACCATATGAGGAAATAATTGTACCTCTTGTATGAACAAATAAATTAATGGCTTTGGCTTCAGCCACAGCTCTTGAACCAATTCCATATACTCTCTCATTTCTATTTGGCCATCCACAAAAATAAATTTTCTCTTTAATGAAGCCACATGCAATGTAGGCCTATCTGGTGATGAATTTTGGCACTCCCACATATATTTTTGTGCAATACACCCAAAAAAATAAGAATCATAAACTATTTCAATACTCCGGATTGATTCTTTGGTTCTTTGGTATGAGGGTACTGACTCTTTTTCAATCTTGAATAGGATTGATAGATCGATGAGGTGGAAACACCTAAGATGAAATTGTAAGCTCAGTTACACAATATGGTAGATTTTTTTTGGCACTATATCTAAAGATTTAATTATACCTGTAGGTTTCATTAAAAAATGAAGCATTTCTCTAACATCTGTCCTAGTCTACCATCAAAAACTATTAGTTAGTACAAATAAATAAAGGACAGAAAGAACTAGATTAAAATGAATCATGCTTAAAGAAACACAATAGCTTCAAGGTATTATACCTCCTCTAAGGTAGTCCTTGTGTGCAAGGAAAAATATATGTTGTGGCTATTTATTTTCTTTGTAAAAATTTCCATCATGGAAAACACATTTCAAATTTTCTTCAATTTTATGGTGCGATGACCCAAAATCAAGTCCAAAAACATATTTTGGGGCTACAACACCATGTGCATTGCATTTGTTTCCAATTTCATTACGGATTATGAGTATATAGTAATCAGGAAAGAATAGTAACTAGCTCATGCATGAATATACATACCACATATTGCAAATATTAACAATCTATGTGTTTTTTTTATGTAATGGAAAACATGTGATGCAATCTAGATAACACATACAAAGAGGATATGCAATAGAAATAATGCGTTAGAAATATAAATGTGACAATTATGGTAGATGAAAATCATGGCAATCGATGTCTTCAAATTCCAATACATATCCAAAGCTTTAGTTATTTGGTCTCTTCACTATGAGAAAAACTAGATTCTAGAACCCAAGGCAATATCTCCTCATCCACTTTAGCATTGGAAGTCATGACCCACTTTTCCCTCTCCCTGGTTTTCAATCTCCTCTACTTCTCTCTTTACTTAAAAAAAATTGATTATTTTAAACACTTTTTTTTTCATCTCAATTATATAACCCTATTCAAGTGACTGAGGAGGGGCTGACTACTCCCTGTGTTTCCTCCCTATGTGTAGGCCTTGATGGATATCCCCTTAATCAAATTTCCACTTTCTTGTCATCCTTTCTGAAGAGAGAATCCACCTTGAATTCCATTGAGAAATACCAAGTGATGAGGCAAAAGTGGCTACCCAAAGCTAGCAGGATGGGAGCCAAACTCAAATTGACATTGAGTGAGACCACTAGCAATCCTTCCTAGCATATAAACCCACTACCTTTGGAACAGAGAGTTAAATCCCTGCAGATTAGACCAGGCCTGATTCTTCTCTATAGTGAAAATTCTATTGCCTTAATCTATAACCAATTGAATCGTATCAATACCGACTCCTACCATAATAGTCCTACTTAAATATTGTCCTTGAAGGAGGTAAGCAACATCAATTTTTGTACATGGAATGTAAGCAATAATGGCTCCAAGACTCCACCACTCTGTTACATGTCCCCCCATAGCCCTCAACCATGTAAAAAATCTCTTATATTTGTATTTCCTCCAGATAGACATGAACACCATTGTATTTCCTCACAATAACTCCGTTTTCGGGATTAATATATCCATGATTATTATAATATCCATTTTTACTTTTTTCACCTTAACACTTATTTTCCTAGACATCACACCTTTCAATATTTTAACATTACCTAATTTAAAATAATATTAATAACTTTACATATGTATTTCATAGCCTTCATATCACTTAATTTCACCAACTTAATATTGTATTAAAGCTAGGGTCATGAATTGGAGTTGTTTATTTTACACCTAGATCTTACACTTTCCTTTAAAGTATATTAATAAAATAACCTACAAAGAAAATATAGGACCATTGAATAGAAGTGGTGCACAACTCTCTTATCTCACCATTAAATGGTATTATATAGGTAGCTTGGTTATCTTGCCATCACCATTAGATGAGAGCATTAAGGTAACTATGTGATCTGAACATTAAATGGGAACATTCAAGTGAGGTAATTGTTTGTTATTAAATAATAATTCCCATTTTTGGAAGTGACTCGTAAAGAAAAGAAGGTATTATACGTCATGTGATTCATTATATGGAGGTTAGTATTCTAAAGCTATTTTTATCACTCATTTCAACATTGTAGCAGTCCATTAATCTAGTTTTCTGGTCTTTATTTGGACATTAATAAAAATGGCTTATATTATCTACCTTCCTAAAGTGTTTATTTTGATGAATTGTTGTTCTCCTATATTGCTTAGTTTAGGTTCTCTTTCAAATGTCATTTCCTTGTATTATTTTTGGTGTATTTTTCATCCATGACAATAGTGATAATTATTTTAAAAGTCAACACAATTTCTCTCTTCCTCATAAATTTATTGTTGTATTTACCAACTTTTGTCATTCTCTGAAGGTTAGCTGAAAACCAGTTTCTCTTTCAACATAGTTATTATTTAGCCAAGTAACATATGTAGTTAGTGCTGCAGCATGTCTCTGGTGTTGTTTTTTTCCACTCGTATGAAGTGGGCTACTACCTCAAAAATTTAGGTTTATTGTACAACAACATTATTCCACAACATTATGAGTTTTGGAGTGGTAGAAATATGTAGGAAAATGTCCTCGAAATATAGGTCTGAATTATTAGTGTAATTATTATCTTTGTATGAAATGAAAGGATTTTCTAGAAAAATAAGAAATATTTCCACATAACCATTCCTCATTTTAATCAATAGAAGCATATGGGTGTGATCTAAATGGATTATATTAGTTATGATGTGTTAAGTATCCAAACAATAATAATTATGTCTGCATAAGGTCCTCCTTAAATTGCAGGGTTCTGGCTTTGTTAATCAGATTTCTATGTGAGGATTGATTAAGTATTTTAACTATATATCATTGTACAACAGTAGATAACAGAGAAAAAATACTTCACAAAATCACATTACTCAGCAAATTATTGAGGAAGTTCACCCCTCCTAGGCTACATCTACTGGTCTAGCTCCCAATGGCATGTCCCTCATGTATTAATTTTCTCAAAATGTAAGTACAAGTGAAAATAAGCCTCAATAGGAAAAAATCTCTATAAAATCATCTTTAGAAGGTATTAAATAGCTAGATATGACTATTCATTTACATAAAACAGATAAAGAAAGCCTAATACACTGCCTTCTCCATGATGGCCCTAATGTCTCCTTGATCTTCATTGAAGCTAAAACTGCTGAAGATGACCTCTATTCAACCTGAAGCCTATGCCAAATTTCTCAAAATGATGAAAAGACCCAAAATTGACTATTTTTTCACTCAATTTCGTTCAATAATTAGAGAATTATGGAAAAAACAAATTTTTCTCAATATCCCTTGAAAATCTCCACTAAATGTGGAGGAACTCCAGTTAGTCCCTTCAATTTCAGCCTTCTCGAAAAAAATGGTGGTGCTTCCCCAAAGTCAGTGGAACTGCCTACAGTAGTATTTAATGTTGAGGCAGGGTGGTCACATGACCCACCCCCGCCGTAACTGTTGGGATTAAACCACGCACGAAATGGTTTAGAGTTAGAATTTAATAGGCATTTTGTATTGCTCGACACATGGCATTCAATAACCATTTTCCATAAGTTTAATGTAACTACCGTTGTTTAAGCCTTGCATCTCCAGCTCTCGGTCACGAACCAACGGGGCTAGCCCTCCACCCTTTTCTGCCCACAACCTTTTTAAAATTCAAATAGAATACGTGACCCATACAGGTTAATATATACCTCACAGACGGCCAAGCCGAGCTTGTGTGTTCATGGGTAGGAGGCTCGAGCTCGATTCTTGTGGAGTCCCAAATTATTTTCCAACCAAAAACTCATTCATCCTGGGGTCACGTGGTGGCCTCTCGGCTTGCCACGTGGCACCCTCTGATTGGCCACAAAGGAATGAAGTCAAACCAAAGACGAATAGGATTCTTCCACTTGTCATCATTTCATTCGCCCTCCCGAAATAGAAATTAAAGTCAAACTTGGTCAACATATTTTTGGAGATTACTGGGCTTTTCAAACCTCAATAACTTATGCATACGACCTCGGTTTTGGGAACCATTTACGCTACCATAATAGCTATGACGATTCCTTTCCATTCGTTCAGATTCCAACCACTTCTGAGCACTTTCATTTTTGAGCATTTTTCATAAATTGGACATGATCTCCTGATCACACCTCCCCATTTGGAAGCTTTTGGACCCCAAAAGCCTTCAATTACCTGTTTAGAATATGAGCGTATAACTCCCTCACATTTTCCAATTCCATCCATTTTACCTTACTTGGTTTCAGGGAAACTTTTAAGGATCGAAAATTATTTTGAAGTTTAAAAAATTGGTGAATCTCACTAGTCCCTTATATGAAAAATATGAAATGTTTATTGATGTATTTGTAAAATTCTTCAAACTTATAATGATGTTATATATATTTTCTATATAATGCTTGCGAATTTTAAGGTAAAATAATTTTATATTGTAAAATTTGGGTGAATCACTTTTATAAAAAAATGGAAATTGGCTAATCCTTTTTTGGAAAACCCATGTAAAATTAGCCCACCTGCGAATATTAGCCCCTAAAATTTCCCATGCTTAGTTTGTTGCCTTTAAGACCAATCCGAAGATAATCGACACTTTCCCTCTTAGAAGTGCATGTTCTCTTGTTAAGGATAGTATCCTCTTTAAGCTCATCCAAATATTCTGGGGAGAAATATTCTATTGATGGTAGTTGAATGTCACTCCCTTGATCAGCAATCAAAGGAGGCTCATACAAACGTAAATTTCACACGTTCATAATGGAATAAATTTGCATATATGAAGGAAAATCTAGTTGAAAATAATTATTTCCAACTTGTTTAATAATTTTGAATGGACCATAACGAATAGGCTTCATCTTTTGACCTTCTCCTCGCATTTTTTCTTTACTAATATGCAACCATACCTCATCACCTTCTTGAAATTTATGATCAACTCTGTGTTTTTCATGCCTCTCGTTATACTTTCCCATACTTTTTTCAAGTTGTTCTTGAACCTGTTTATGTAGGAGCTGAATTATTTCAATGAACATGTGAGCTTTGTCAATGTCACTATGCCCATCAATGGAAACTTCCTTCTCAAGAATGAAATCTAAAGGTGAATTAGGAAAATACCCAAAACAAGCTTTAAAAGGTGAAGTATTTGTAGAAGAGTTCTTGGCTCGGTTGTAAGCATGCTGAATGTAATGCAAGTGCTCATACCAAAGCTTGGGATGCTTGCTGCAATAACCTCTCAAAGGATTTACAATGGTTCTATTCACTACCTCTATTTGGCCATCTGTTCGCGGAGGGAAAGAAGTACTCTTTTTCAACTTAGTGTCCATCATCTTCCATAAATTGGACCAAAAATTCCCAAAAAATCTGGAATCCCTGTCACTAACAATAGAAGTAGGCAAGCCATAATGAACCCATACATGTTGAAAATATAAATCAGTAGTTTGTTCAGCAGTTATAGATTTCTTACATGGCATAAGAATACACATCTTGTTGAATCTATCAACTACTACATAATGATAATCATGCTGCTTTCTAGGCATTGGTAGACCTCCAACTAGATCCATAGAAACACTTTCCCATGGTCTAGAAGGTACCGATAATGGCGTATATAAAAAAAGATTCCTATTGCTAGGCTTGCTTGTAGCACACAATGAACAACCTCTAATGAAACGTGAAACACTATCTACCATGCGAGGTCAATAACAATACCTCTGTAAATTTGCCACCATTTTTCTTACCCTGAAATATCTAGCAATAAGAGAAGAATGAGCTTTTATCATAACACTTAGTCTCTCTTCTTGTGGTATGCACAACTTACCCATATGAAACAACAAATTATTATGCAAGTGATAATCATTCTCCTTGATAGACATGCATTACGTGCCTATGTTTGGAAGAGGACAATCTTGTTGCAACTGTATTTCATGTTGAATCTCCCTTTTAGGAGGCAAACATGTTGGCTCCCGCAACATCTCATGATGTGCATCAACTACATCATATAAATATGATTTTAAATTGGGATCACAATTTTCAAATGACTCATGATTCACATCAACCTTAGGCTTAACCATAAGAAGTACAAAACTCTTACTATAATTCACTAGCCTTTTTACCTGTCCAACATTTACTATCAGTATATTTGTCTTTTTGCAATGTGCTCTAACAATAAAATCCTTGCCATATTTGAATATATGATACTTATTCTCATGGATATGGAAGATATCTTTTATGTAGTATAATTAAGGACTTCCCAAAATAGTTCCTGATATATCAAGTGGAATAACATCTAGTTCAACTGTGTCAATGAAATGGGCAGTAATTGCAAAGCGCGATATTGTTATAGCATCATTTTTCACCTTAATATGATTCATGATTTCTTTTATGCCTTTGGGCACCCATTCCTACAGACTTGAATAAAATTCACTAAAAAACAGTGTTAAAATTCCCATACCCGGTTATGCCTAGACTTTTTCGCGTGTATACGTGAGTCCATATGTACTTTTTCGTGTATGCCATTAAAATCATTAAAAAATATATAAAAAATCCCTATTTTTGGGCTGGGTTGATTGTTAGTCTGGTAGTTCAACCACCCCAGCACGTGGCCAACTGTTTCCAACTGATTAAAACTACTTTGAGGGAGTATAAAAGCCCTTCATGTGCATGGCCTAAGGGAGAGAGAAATTTTACAGACATTATACTCTGTTGGAATCCCAGTTCAAGTTTGAATCCCCGTGCCTCCTACACTTTCCCAGATTTATAACAGGAAACCCTTGTTTCCTGGAGATGTTCATCCATTTATATGCCATCTCAAGTGCACAAGTCTAGAAAGGATCTTAGCGAGGCAAGGGCGGGACGAATCCAAACGATGGTCTGTTTGAAGATAGTGGAAGGATTCAGGGGATCTCTCCACTCTTTAATTATGTACATGTTGTCGTAATAATGAAGAATCATCTTGTTCCTGAACCTACGTCTTGATATTTATTTGTATATGTGAAAATATTATCATTTAAACATTTATTATGGTTTATATAATGTTTCACATGGATTACACTAACGTTTAGAAGAAGTATATGTTGTAAAACTAGGTTTCCGTGCACATTCTTTCTTGTTTTCCAGGTTGAAGGAGGAAGAAGGGTTGCTGGGGGTTTAGACCCCGCGAGATCTACATCGAACGTAAGACTACGGGTGAGTTCTATTATCGTTGTTATCTAGTTTTTTGCATTCAAGTATGGTTGTGTGTGAGTCCTTCTGAATAGCATGCCCTGATCTGTGGAGGTTTCGACCCAACAAACCTCTAGGGTGATTTTCCCTAAAACAGAACTGGCGACTCCACTGGGGAACACATTTTTGTGATTCCCCTGTTGGGTGGTTTCAGCTGTTTGATAGGTTTCCAACAGTTTTAACTTTTATTTCCAGTCCAGTTAACTCTTTCTCAGTCAGACTGAAGTCCTGGTTCCTTATCCAGGCTTGATCTTTTTTAATTTTCAAAATTTACCTTTGTATACATGGGTTTGTCTACGCACAGATGCGTATACATGCATTTTTGGTTAAAGGTAGTCGTGTATACGCGAGTTTCCTTTAACACGGTCGCGTATGCACACTTGTTTCATAACTCTCAAGTCGTGTATATCTGGGTCAATTTTGAAATTTTAGGTTTCTTGGCTTTTGGTCTTGTCCGCCTGTGGAGGCCTGTTCCTACAGTGTATTTGTATCCTCTGGATTGTGTAGAAAGTGGTCTTTGGTATTTTCTCTCTCTTGTTTGGTTGAAAACTAGCTTATTTGGAAAATCTTGTTTATTGTGCTTGCATTTCTGGGTCGAGTACCAAGATCTCTTTCTGGGGATTCTTGGTTGTTCTGCTTCATCAGAACAGAGAGCTTCTGCTCATTTACTCTTTCATACCTTTGTGTCTTGCTTTTCACTTCAATTTTTTCCCATTCCTTGGTTGGTTTTCTTCAGTTCAGTTGACTAGGTCTTATTGCAATTTTTGAAGAGTCTTTCTTGGTTCTTTGAAGTTTTTGTTTACTGCAAGGTTGTACTATTCTTCTAGGCTGAGTGTTTGAGTTTCTTGTCTTCTTTTGCTCATATAAATCTTGCTACTAGCTAGCCCTATAAGGTTTAGAGAATTTTTGAAGTTTTTGCTAGAAATTCATAGTTGTTTGGCTTTGGATTTGATAGTTTTTCTTGGTCTTTTTTAGCTCTTTCCTTTTTATAAAACTCAAAAGCTCAAAAAAACAACATTTTTTTTGTCATTTGCTTTTGTTTTTCATTTTTGTTTTTGTTATAACTATTGAATCTTTGTTTAGGTTTCTTTCTTTTGGTTTTTGACTTGATTTTGGAAAGGAATTGTTATTGGTTTCTTCCTCTTGTTTCAAGCGTTTTTCATGTCTTTATATTAAGAGTTCCTGATTTTGGGAACTAGCTTTTTGGACAACCAAAAAGAGATAAAACTGAAGGATCTTTGGGAAATTTCTCTCTGCTTTAGTAGATTTTTCATCTTAGAATTGGCATGCTCTTAGTGATTTGCATCAGGTGCACTTAAGCATTTAGTCATTTTCATAATTTTTTTTAGTGTGAAGTTTGTTATCTGAAAAGAAATTTTATTTTATTTCCTCATAGAACCTGTGTAGAAGTTTCTTTTCATCGAAAGACAATAACTGCATTCGCATGTAGTTTGGTTTTTATTAATTTCTTTTCTGCATCAAAACACCACAAGTTTCATTTCTGTATCCCTTTGACTTAACATAACGGCCAGTCAAAATAAGCGATATAATTTAAAAGCAACTAGCAAGTTTTTTAAGTGTTATACACCAACTAGCTAGGTTATAGGGCCTTGGATTAGGTGAGTGGAGAGTTAACTCTCCAAGGCCGCTCAAACAAAACATAGAAGTTGGTTAATTGAGTGAAATCCAACTCCGTTAGGTGGACCGGGAAAGCTCTCCTCCAGAGATTCAAGCGCGAGGGGAAGTGAAGGCTGAGAAGAGAGATACCCCCTCTCTGATTTGCTGGATCTGACCTCAAGACCGTTCCGCCCAGCTTCTGACACAGAATGGTACCCATAGTTGCCACTCCTAGGTTCCACATAGGTGACTGCGGGGGGGAATACCCGTGGTACTTAAGGCAGACGTCGTATCACTTTCAGCAGTACTTCTGGGGGGTGCCCTTGTGAAGCTTGGGTACTTGTGCCAGCAAAGACTATTGTTAGGAGGTCGGTGTAACTATTTCTATTACCTTTACTAGTAGGCCTGGGCCGTAATTATCCCAGACTACTTTTGGGAGGTCCTATATTTCGCTTTCTTGTATTTTGGTGTCCAGTCCTAATCACCCGGAGCGGAAATACCTGAAGGCTGTTTGATTGATTGTATCTCAAGGATTTATTTTTAGTGAGTGCTCTTTGCTCCTAGCTTGCCTAGCTTTATATTTTTTGAGTCTAATTCAAATTTGTTAAAGTGGCTGATCAAGCACCTCGTCGATCGAGGAGAATCTGGGGGTTATCTCCCGAGAGTACAGATCCTTCTTCAAGAAGGTGTAGGAGTAGTTTATCAGGTGAGTATCACCCTGTGACTTCTGACACAGTGGAGAGAGATTCTCCACAAGGGTCTAAAGGTTTCGTAGCTGATTCCGGTGTTTGTTCCGAGAGGAGCGCTCCGCTCACCTCGCGAGTTTTATTTCCGCAGGAAGAAGAAGTTCAAATAGAGGAAGTACCAAAACCTTCTGTGTGAATTCCATCTCCTCTTCCTCCTGATTATCCATTCATTGTTGAATACATCAAACTTGAGTCAGAGATACCTGAAGATCCTCCGTATTATACATACCTTTCGATGGCCACGACTGGGAACGCGGCTTATGCTGTGAGTGCTGTAGGCATTCAGACTCCTGCTTTTGTTGAAGGAGGGGGCACTATTGCTATATCTTTGATTGCTTCTAGTGCTGCTGTGTTTGGCTCTGGTTTCACCCAACCACATGCTTCTCAATCTGGTCCCTTTAGTTTTGGAATGCCCACTACTAGGATTCCTTCTTTTTCCTTTTCCGCTGTTGCAGTTGGATCTACACCCATGTCTTCCATGGCTAGTGGATTAGCTTCTTTTCAGGGGTTCCCATTTGGAACTGGGCACATTCCTAGTTCCAATCCTTCTTTAGCGTCCTTTCCATTTACTTCTCAGACCCAAAGTTTCAACCCTTGGTCTGGAGGTCAGAATTCAACTACTTTTACAGGTTGGAACCATGTATTCACTACAGCGGGGGCAGGGAATCAATTTTACGCTGGTCACCAAGGGAATGCTTCTTTTCCTTCGTCAAGTGCTTATCAGACCTTTTCCCCTCTTTCTAATGCCTGGAACCCCTATCAGGGGCTTTCCTCTTCATTCCATACTTCAGCGGGGGGAACTGGTCTGGGCTTTGGTAACTCTGCGTTGGGAGGAGGTTCTTTTGCTTTTTCTATGAGTTCTTTCTGGCAACCTGGTGCCTCATCAAATTTAGGGTATTATTTTCAGAATGCTGGGAATTCATCCTATCAAGGATGGAATCCTCAGGCTCTGTCTCGTTTACCTTTTCTGGCAACGTTAAACTTGCCAGATCTGTCGAAAATGACTAATGATCTGATCCGTTATAGTCCGGGGTGGCCTCCGATCTCGACCAAACTTCCTTCAGACATTCCAAAGTTGGAAGGCATGAACGGCGAGGATCCGGCTGATCACATCACCACCTTCCATTTATGGTGTTCTTCGAACTCCCTGATCGATGATTCGATTAGGTTGAGATTGTTTCAACGCACCCTAACCGGAAACGCTGCCAAATGGTATATTGAGCTAACTGGGGGTAGTTTTGCTACATTTGGAGAACTGGCTGTTACATTTCTAAACCATTTCCAGTTGCCAGTCCGTTATGATGCTGGGACTGAACTCTTAGCTAATTTTGAACAGGACGACACAACCCACATTTCTAACCATATTCAGGAATGGAGGAGAAGAAAGAGGCTTATTAAAGCTCAAATTCCAGGAGAATTCCTTTTGGAATGGTTTCTGAAATCTATGCAGTCAGATATTTCGAAAGATGTATCCCTCTCCGGGGTATTTTCCGAGGAGATAGCCATTTTTAGGGCCCAACAGTTGGAACTGATATATTCTCAGTTTGGGGTCCTTCATAAGTATTTGCCCAATGCTCCTCACTCCAAATTAGATTTATCTAAAACTAAGCCTGGTCCTCATGGTGACGGACTGATTGGATCGATCAATAGTGGTGCAGCCAGCCTGCTTACTCAATTGTAGCAGTTGTCTTTACAATCTGCTCCTTCTAGTCAGGCTATGCCTGCTGAGTCATCGCCTTCCCAATATTTGTTGATAAATTCTGTCCAAACTTCCGATCCCAAAGGAAATCAACAATCTGAAGGGAAGAAGAAGGGACGAAATAATAAGAAAAAGGGAAAGAATGGGAAGGGTAATGTGAATAAAACCAACGAGCATGTTGGTGAAGGGCAAAAGGATAAAAAGAAAGTGAAATTTCCATGCAAGCTGTGTGCTGGAGACCATCTTACACACCTTTGCCCTAAAATTCAGGATGCGCAACGCTTGTTAGCTCAGCAGGGTTCTTCTAGTTCCCAGGCTGTGTTAACAAACCCTTTTCCCCAAGGGAAACAACTAGTTGTTGGCACGAACCAAAATCCTGGGGCTTCCTCTCGGGGCACCCAGGAAGGGGAAATTCCATTGAACATATTCATGATGAGTGCTCACGTGGATGTCGCTACGAGATCTCGTGATTATGACGAAGAAGAGTCTTCAAAAGATAAGGATGCTCCTGATGCTACTGAGCCACTTCACATTACAAAGCCTACTGTTGAGCCTATGCCTCGGATGCCCAAAGCATCCACTAAGCGTTCAACGATTAATCCAAACACTAGGGCTGCCCAGAACTACCTTATTGTGGAAGATTTGGCGCAGAGTCCTTGTGCTATGTCAGTTTTAGAGGTGCTCTAGTCTTGTCCGGCTCAGTGCAGTGCTTTGCTCACTGCCATTGGGGCTATTGATCCGAAAAATTCTCTTCTGATTACATTTGATATGACTAATTTTAAGAAGAGACTCCCCCATCATATGGATTTTCATATTAAATCATCATACAAGAAGTGCAATATCTTTCGAACGGTTGTTGATGAGGGTGCTTCCACATGCGTGATGTCTCTCACATGTTGGAAGAAGATTGGATCTCCCAAATCTGTTCCATCTACCACTCTTCTGACTGCGTTTGATGGTCATTCTCACAGATCGCATGGTATTGTCCCAGCTTTGCCTATCTATGTTGGGGGAAAAACTGTGAATATAGAGGTTGAGGTAGTTGATGAAAGCTTGGACTACAACCTTCTGTTGGGGAGAAACTATATTTATGAGGTGGATGCTATTGCATCCTCATTATTTCAAATTATTTGTTTCCCTCATGAAGGGAGGATTGTTACAATGGACCAACTGGACTGTCCTCCTGTGGACTCGAATGTGTCTACTGACTCATCTGTTCCAAAGTTGGATAATACTAAGGTGCCTGTTGAGAATTTAGGAGTTGGAATGTATTCTTCCTTGATGGTTACTTTCGATATTCCTCCTCCTACGGTTCATATCAATGCAATTTAATCCTCCAAGGCTCCTCTTTGAAGAGAGTTCTTCAGAACTCATTATTTTTCGAACCCTTGGACCTTACCTTCCCCTACTGCCACATTAGCAGAAGGTCAAGTGGGTGGAATGGCATCTCCAATGTCTCCAGCTGAGATTGCTTATCAGTCTATTGTTGAATCTGCAGAATCCATCCCAGCTCCTCTCTCATCGGAAGAGTTGGATGGAGATGTGGCTCCGGCTTGGGCACTTAGTTCTTCTTCTGCCCAGGATTTCCTTGATACCACTCTTCCATCTGAAGAGGCCATCCTGGAAGCTATGACTGGTATAGATAGACCATGGGATGATTTGCATCATCGGTCTTACTTTTTACGTGATTTGAGCGAAGTTGAAACGAGTTTTCCAAGTCCTCCGTCTCCTGGTCATGTTCACCCAGTCCTGAGCCCTTTAGCACCAACACAGGTTTATGCCGAAGGGAACATGGCTGTGATTTCTCCTACTATCCCGGTGAACATTTCCAGGGATCCCAATATTATTGAGAATGTATTCATCAGAGTTGAATGTTCCCATGAAGAGATTCAGATTTACACCGAGCTCTTTAAAGAGTATAGGGATGTATTCGCTTGGTCTTATGAGGAAATGCCTGGTATAGATCCATCTATTGTCTGACATGAGATCAAGACTTACGAAAACGCTAAGCTTGTAAGGCAAAAACTTCATCCGATCAATCCTAGGAAAGCAACATCTATCAAAGCTGAGGTTGAGAAGCTTCTTAAGGCCGGATTCATTTTCCCTATTCCTTTGACTGAATGGGTTTCAAACCCTATTCCCGTAGATAAAAAACAAGGAACAATTCGAGTTTGCATTGATTTCAGATACCTCAATAAATCATGTCCTAAAGATAATTACCCCACACCATTTATCGATCAGATCATTGACGAGTGTGCCGGTGATGAGATTTTCTCCTTCATGGACAGTTTCTCCGGATATAATCAGATTACTATCTGTCATGAAGATCAGCATAAGACTGCCTTTATTTTTCCCTGGGGTACTTTTGCATACAAGAAGATTCCTTTTGGTATTAAAAATGTTGGGGCTATGTTTCAGCGGGCCATGTCATATGCCTTTCACGACATCAAAAAAATTATCGAGGCGTATTTGGATGATTTAGCTGCTCATTCTTGAAAGAGGATGGATCATCCTGCTCACCTCCGTCAAATATTTGAACGATGTCGTTTCTATAAGATTAGGTTGAATCTGAACAAGTGCGTTTTCGCGGTTACATCTGGTCGGTTATTGGGATTCATTGTGTCTAGAGAAGGGATTAGGATAGATCCCTTCAAGGTTGAGGCAATACTTTAGTTAGCTCCCTCATCCTCTATCCGTCAACTTCAAAGTCTACAAGGAAAGTCTAATTTTATTCGGAGATTTATCGTAAATTATGCTGAAGTTACCAAGGGATTTATGAGATTGTTGAAGAAGGGAGTTCCATTTCTTTGGGATGACTTCGCTCAACGTTGATTCGATGCTTTGAAAAAAGCATTGACCTCTGCTCCTTTATTGAGTCCACCTGATTATAGCAGGGATTTCCTTTTCTATCTGGCAGTAGCAGAATATACTATTTGTATGGTTCTGGTTCAGGAAGATGATGCTCTTGTAGAGCATGTTATTTACTATCTTAGTCAAGGCTTGGTAGGACTTGCACTCCGGTACACTCCGATAGAAAAGTTAGCTTTAGCAGGCGTTCATGCTATGCAGCGACTCCGGCATTACATTATTCTACGAAAAACTTATGTTTTGGTAGCAGCCAATCCATTTCAGTTTGTCCTCAGTAGGCGAGTGATTGCGGGAAAATACAATAGATGGATTATGATTTTGCAGGAATTTGATCTTGATTTTATGTCTGCCAAGTCCAAGAAATCATTGGTTTTCACGGAATTGATCTCTGAGTTGCCCTGTGGGGCTGAGATAGTCTATAGTGAATCCTTCCCGGATGAACATTCATTTCTTATCTCTCCATAGGATCCTTGGTATGGAGATATAATTGTGTATCTTCAGACTGCGAAGTTTCCCTCTACTTTTTCGAAAGATGAGCGTCGTAAGTTACGTCACTTGGCTAAGAATTACTTGATTATTGGTGATGCTTTATACCGTCGAGGGGTTGATTCAATCCTGAGAAGTTGCTTAACTCTCGAAGAAACTAAGGCTATGATGAATGTTTGCCACAGTGGAGCTTGTGGTGGTCATTTATCTGGGCTTTCTACAGCCCAAAATATCTTGCGTACTAGGTACTTTTGGCCTTCGATTTTGAAAGATTGTATGGAGTCGGTCAAAAAGTGTCATCCATGTCAATTTTATACTCGAAAAATGCGCTCTCATCTAGCTCTACTTTTTCCAGTCATTACTGTCGATCCCTTTACAAAGTGGGGTATTGATTATACTACTTGTAACCTGCCTTCAACTAAGGGTCACAAGTACATTATTGTAGCAGTAGACTACTTTATGAAGTGGGTCGAGGTTATGCCTACTTTTGGGAATGATGGTGAGACTGCAGCTCTTTTTCTTTTCAACCAGGTTATTGCTCGTTTTGGTATTCCTAGAGAGATTGTCACTGATCATGGCCGTCATTTTCAGAATAGCATGATGGCTGAGTTAGCTCTAAAATTAGGTTTCCAGCAGGAGCACTCATCTCCATATTATCCTCAAGCCAATGGGCAAGTGGAAGCTGTGAATAAATCCTTGAAGACAATTCTTCAAAGGATAGTTGATAAAGGTAGATCCAACTGGCATATTATGCTATATCCTACACTTTGGGCATACAGGACGTTAGTGAAAACTGCAACTGGCTTTACTCCGTTTCAGCTAGTGCATGGGTTGGAATCTGTATTTCCCATTGAATGTGAGATTCCTTCTCTTAAATTAGTTGTTGAACTTCTTCCTGACACTTCTAGTCTTGAAGAATGGCTTCTTCATCTGGAACATCTCGATGAGCTGCGTCGGGATGCCGCCACGATGAACGAAGCACATAAAAACCGAGTTAAAGTTCAGTATGATAAGGAGGTCAAGCCTAGGGTTTTTTTGGAAGGTGACCTTGTTTTGGTCTATGCCCAAGAAAAATATCCCCTGGGGGTAGGAAAATTTAAATCTATGTGCTATGGCCCCTTTATCGTTAAAAAAGTCCTTAAAAAAGGAGCATATACCTTGGTTTATTTTGAAGGGAACGAGTTTCCGGAGCCCAGAAATGGGCGCTACTTGAAAAATTATTATGCCTAGGCTTCGGCCTGGCATGTTGCTTTTGTATATAGTAGTTTTTCTTTGTACATATCTGGTTTTTTATCTTTGATGGGTTGGTGATGTTTTTGATCTGCTTTGGCAGGTTGTGTCGGATGTCATGAGTCATTTTGGTTTCGTCGATGGTGCTAGTAGACACACCTGGAACTTAGCTTCTGCGGTCTGGGTGCTTCATTATTCATCCGGTCAGCTGTTAGTATCAAGAGGGGTCTGCATTGGTCCTGCTTCCAATAACATAGCAGAATACACTGCAGTTGTTTATCTACTCTTGGAGGCAATATCCTTGGGTGTTGATTCGTTGGTAGTTTTCTTGGACTCTCAGCTGGTGGTGTCACAGTTGAACAATACTTATCGGGTTCGAGATCCATTTTTACTCTGGTTGTTCTTGAGGGTACGTTTGTTACAAAGATCATTTAAATTGTTAACTTTCATTCATATTCCTCGAGCTGACAATTGGCTGGAAGACTCATTAGCTAATCAAGCAATTGATTGGCACATTAATCATTCCATACAATAAAATTTAATCATGAAAACATCATACATTTTGATACATTTATTACATCACATCAAACATCGCTATATATATGTCATCAGAATGTTCAAAACTATACAAAAATTTGGATCCATAAGTCATACAAAAATTTGGGTTTATGCCTGATCATGTTCAATCTCAAAAAATATACAGTCATCTGATATATCATATCTATCTACTCCTGAGGTCCCTGCCCAGAAGTTGTGCTCCTATAGAACACGATCGTAGTGGCTACACGGCGGAATAACCGTACCCAATCACGTGGTACTCCTACCACCTGTCTCTAGATGGCTTCAGGCAGATCTTCCACTGCAACCATAGGTACTTCGCAGGTTAACCCCTCCAAGTTCCTCTGTACAGCCTGGAGGGTTCTGTATGGATCTACTGTATCCGCTTTTCCCCTACGACGCTTATGTCGTGCGCATCCCTCAGGTCGAAATGGTCCAATATCTGTTTCATGATCATTTTAAATTCTAAGACATTTTGAATCCAATCAAAAAAATGTTTTTTTTTCACATTTTTTCATACATTTTGAAAAAATCCAAAAAATTATATAAGTCAAAAATTGTAAACTTACCGACTGTACCCCATGCTGCGCCTGGTGGCAAGACAAGATCTGGATCACCATGAAAGTCCATCCCAGCATAGGGATTGTCATCCACAGCAATGATTTGTTCTCTTCACCATTGGAAGAACTCATATCCCACGTGGTCCGGGGAACTTCACTTCCCCCCAATCTCTTCATCGTGTCTGCCCAGCGGGAAATTCTTGGGTCTCTCGGGCTGCTGATGGTAGAGATCACTCTGGGTCTTAGTGTTGGAATCTTCTTAAAAAAGAATGTCATCAAAATTGTACCGTATCCAAAATGTTTTGTCTTTGCCTTATGGATAGAGGTCAATTGTTGCTTCATGTTCAATAGTAGGGTTGTGCACCAATCATATACATGATTTAAGCATTCCACTGCTATGCTCATTTGTGTCCTAGACGCCTGGTGTAGGGAGGTAGATCCTGCCACCCTGCCAATGGTGAAAAGGAGGATTTTCATGTGCAAATCCCTTAAATCTTTGATTGCAATCTGAGTTCCAAGTTTATTGGAACCCTGTACGTAGTACACGTGGACGTAATCTTCCACGATGAGCCCTCCTAAAGGCTTACCATGCAAGTCTACTGGCTCCCCCCTCCGGGAGAGTTCAGTGATAAAATATATGTCTTCCACTTCAATGTGTACAGGCATCTGATCTATCATTAAGCAGTCCTCTTCTGGTTCCCAATAGTTCACAAGCATTTCGAGCAACCGGACATTGCTCTTCATATTTGGCATTTCGAAAAACTTGAGTAATCCACAATTTCGAAGAATATTTAGTGATGCTTGATTTTGCATGAATTCATTGTCTATTGCACTGTTTTCACGCTCTGTCCATGATATGGTCATCCTGTCAAATTTCAATAATCCATTCATTAGCTACGCATTTTTCATATTGGGCTGCGCATACACGACTTTATTTGTGCACAGTCGCGTGTATATGTGACTTGGTCATTACCAACTCGCGTATGCGCAAACCTGTATCCCAATAGATATATAGAAACAAACAACCATTTGAATACCTCTTTCCGTAAACTATTAGCATTTAGATTATTATAACTTATAAATGAGGAGGTTATGCTCCTACCTTTCAACGAGATGTTTGATGAAGACCTTGCCTTTCACTCCAAAGAATTCCTTTAATGTTGAGAAGAACCTGTAATCACAAACATGCAAAGAGTCAAAAGCAGCTGTAGTATATAATAATAAAAATCATGAGTTCAACTTAATGATAAAGGAGATTAAGAATTGTCATTGTTTTAATGGATCTTAAAAAGAATAATGAGAAAAAAGAGATCCATATATATTATCAATAATTATAAAGAGAAATCTTACAACATGAGCCTTGGTGTTGTAAAAATTTCTCCTGTATGGATTCACAATCGTTCTCCTTGGTTTTAAAAGCCTTCCTCTCTAGAATAACCAGCATAGATTTATCTTCAATGAACTCTTGTGTACAAGATGTAATCTTCAATGTACATTCCACAATCTACCCAGTACTATTTCCAATCTATTAAGTAAGTTGTACCCTTAACCCTAAAGATTCATCCAAATTTATAAGAGAAATTGAGGAGGTTTTAGATCCATAAAGAGAGGGATTAGATCCTATAATGAAGGGATTAGGGTTCCTTTATCTAAGGGGATAAGCTCCATGGGTGGAGGGATATAACTCGAATTGGCGCGACTCAAGAGGCTTTTAGTTGGAAGAATATTCACCCAACCAGGCTTCAATAAGTTAATTTATTGTGTTTTACTTTCTTTGATGGGGGTGCACAAGTTTTACGGGAGAACAGAGCAGAGATCACTGCAACTAATAGAGGAAGTATCAGCACATGCACAGGAAATGACGACAAAAATCACATAAGCAACCTTTAATAGTTTTTAAGAGATTTTTTTCCAGATTACAAGAATTGGATTAGGAACATGAATGTTTTGACTTCTAAGGAAGCATGAGTATGGATGATGATAGATCCATATTGACAGTATAATTCCATGGTGACAAAATGACGTGTAACAAAAACATTCATAGTACTTTTTAAACTTCACATAATATTAATATATTCACCAATTATTATTTTTTTTCGAAAGAAAAATAGCTGGTGTATATAATGTACCAACAACATTTTCCAAAATAAATTCATTACATGCCTTCAAAATTTTGAGCAAATATTTCAGCAGGTATACGACTCATAAATCTAGTACAAAGACCAGAAATTTATCCCTACAACATAAAAAAATATATACCATACCATATTTTCCATTTTAATCTTTACATAGATACAATAGTCGTTTATGAACTTCCATTGGGAAATTTATCACTATCTTCAAAACTACAAAAAAAAGTAAAGTTTAGAAATGTTATGGTGGAACAAAACCACTAAATTAAGATACTTGAATGTCTCCTTCAACCCTGATTGAATTTCATTTTATATGTGTCAAGTGCATATATTAAGCCTCCATCCTCAGGCCTTGTTGATAATGAATCCGCTTCAGTATTAGCTTCTTTTTAGATATGTTGAAAGGTAGCTTGCCTGAGGGACTCGATAAGAAAGTTTGTTTTCATAAGTCACCCATCAAGTTGGGGGGTAGTAAAAGTGGTTTTCATAAAAACCCATCTATGATAGCTTTGTAGTCACCATATATATGAATAATATCGACCTCATTTTCTCTGGAAAAGCACAACAATCCCCATAATTCCACCACTTCTTCCCTGGTATTTGTAGTGTGAACTATTGTTGATCTGAAGCCACACCCCAGATCCACATCTCCCTTGTTGTGCAACTCCATAAAAAAAAAAACAAGATATTCTATAGGGGGAGGCACAAGGCGACATGAGATATCCTTGGTAAGTGAAATTGCTAATATCCGAGAATCAAGGCAGGTACAAACCTTAATATATCCAATAAATATCCATCACAATATCTTCAAGGATGGATTTGCTTCTTTCCCTCTATAACTCCTAAAAAACATATAAAGGAAATGTTTTCCTACCTGGCCCCCTTTTGGAGCACCATTTTAGACATTCCTCAATGGAAACAAAACACCTGATTAAAATACTATATATGCTCATGATATGAGTCCATAATTGTATAGTAATGGAGCACTCTAGAAATAAATGAAAATTGTTTTCTAGGGCGTTCTTACACATTGCGCATCTTCCTCAAACACAAAAGACCCTTCTTAACAAATTTTCTCAAGTGAGTACAGAATTTTTCCAGACCAACCAATCATATAAAATGAGATTGTAAGGTAATTCATATTTCCATATATTACAAAACTAGTTGGGTTGATTATTAGAGTGTGTTTTTTTTATATACATGAAGACATCCGTGACAACGATGGACTTATCCTTCAGATCGCCCTCACATGTGTATTGATCCCCTTCCTCCCTCCTGCATAAGGTTGCCCGAAAAAGAGAAGTAGTGTATGAATCCAATTCTTCTGCGATACCCTATGGTATATTCAAGTAAGTAGCCCGACACCAATTGGGAGTTTTTCGCCTCCATCCATGGATAACTTGTGAGAGAAAACAAACCCTCTAGCATGTAAAATCCTTAGTGTCATATCATTTAATTTATTTCCCTCTTCCATAACTTTAATTTTATCCCCAATAATGATGTGGTTACCATAGCTCAAAGTCCAAATGAATCATTGTAGGAACCATATTTTAATCTTGTTGAACCCATTCCAGATACTAGAGTGCCATTCTTCCCTCTAGAAATCCATATCACAACCTCCCTCTATTTCACATATTTTGAGACAACGATTTCCCACCATAATCCATCCCCAAACAATTCCCTCCATATTTATTTTATAATAAGAGACCATCCAAATAATATTACATCAAGTATTTCCCCTCCTCCATGCTCCTTGGGGATCGTGATTTTTTCTCATCTCAAAAGATGAAACTTATATCTATTATCTAAATCTTCCCAATTGATATTTTCTATTATTCTCTTTATATTATTTAAGCTAAAAGAAGGAAAAATGTATAAGTGAGCACAATATATGTTGAGTTTTGTAGAACCACCCGACTCAATGTAAATCTGCATTCCATAGATAAGAATTTGTTAGTCCACGTGTCTAATTTATAGTTGAATTTGTCCACAATCCATGTCCAGTCTACAATACCATATTCATTTGGCTTCAAAAAAAACCCAAAATACATGAAGCCCTGTTGCAATTGAATCGTTTTGAATTGATATAGATCAAAAATATTTTGTATCTCCTCCTGCACACCCTCATTGTAAATAATTAAGTATTTACCTTCATTTACAATCATGCCTAGGGACTTACCAAATTTGTTAATTACTTGGTGCATATCCTGTCACTGAGCCTTGTCCACCATGCCAAATGTCATTAAGTCATCAATGAATAGGTTGTGGGTAATATACTTCTGAACGCCCACCTTTATGCTGCTGAAGCAACTAGAATTATGGATGTCCTTGACCTTGAGACTGAGATCGTCCATAACTACAATAAATAGTAGAGGAGAAAGTGAAAAACCTTTTCTGAGGCCCCACCCTACTTTAATTTTTTTTTAGGGAAATCCATTTAATATAATTGAAAATTGCACATTAGTCACACAAATCATGATCCATTCAATCACCTTAATTGAAAAAACTATTTTAGTTAGAATCAATTAGTATACCCTAGTCCACATACTCATAGGCCTTTTTTAGATCAATATCCAATAGCTGACATATTTTTCGATAGTATGGAGTGTATTAACTCATATGTGATTTCCAAAAAATCATGTATTTCTATATTTTTTAGGAATATCAATTGTTCTCATGATATATGTGTAGAAAATATCCCCTTTAGCCTCTCCACTATGTTATTATAAATTAATTTATAACATGTATTACATAACAAAACAGGATGAAAGCCACCAAAATATTCACAATCAAACACCTTGGGTATGAGTGCAATGAAAACAAAGTTAAGTGCCCCCGATACCTTGTCTTCCAACCTAGATTTTTCCACCATATCTTTGAGCTCCTCCACCATCAACTCAAAAAAATGCAGATATAAATATATAGTACATCCATCTAGCCTAGGACATTTATCCTTATTGAACGATTTGAGGACCCTCAATATTTCCTCAATATTCACAGCGTAAAAAATCATGCAATTTGTGTCTACTGTAAACATAGTAGGGAAATTTTTTTACCTCCCACAATTGTGCCTCAATGTCCAAGAACAGTGTAGTATGATAAAAGTATCAAAATAATGTTGAGCCTCCCTTTGAATTTACCCATTTGAAAATACCTTCTCTCCATTTCTATCTTCACTGTAACCATATAATACTTTTTTTGCATCTATGATTTATGAAATTATGAAAATACCTTGTATTTCAGTCCCCCCTCCTATATCCATAAATCCCTATTATTTAAATGCCATAAATCCCTACTCTTTAAACGCCATGTAATTTTGTAAATCCTTAGGATTTCCCTTCACCTCTTTTCTAGGTGCTTAAGAGAATCCCATATAACATCAATAATAGGCATATATTCCATTCCCACATGAATCAGAGCCATATATTCCTTAATATTTATAAGCTCTTCCAGTAGATTTTATTTTTTTATTGTGCTCCCATAGTCTGAATGTGAAGTTCAAGATTTTCAATTTTTCCAACATGTTGCCATTGTAGACCCATAGGGCTAATTTCAAAATTATTTCCATGTTTCTTGTACTAGTGAGTTGAAAGACGAATCCTCCAACTAGGTCAAGTTAAATTTGAATGGTATCCCAACCATAGACTTTATAATCCTCCATTGTAAAACCAATGGACTATGTTCAGACATAATCGAACAATCAAACCGAGACTTCGAGTTATCCATATTATGTAGCAAACTATCTTGCATCATGTATCAAATTATGGGAATACAAAATATCCATCAATTGATCAACTAGTGGATCTCTTTCGGCCCTATTTACCCATATTCCATCCCCATTCAATGTTGTGTTGAAGTCAATAGCTATGATGAGAAAACAGACCATATATAAATCATTGGAAACCAACCTATCCTAGAAATAGATTAAATCCTTATATGGTGTATACATATTCAGAAAATGAACCCTATCTTTGAACCCCCTAATATAACCTGGAACCAAAATACTTGCAAAAAGTCAAATTCTTTCAGTTTGGTCCTACGACTGTCATCTTCCATCTCGATGTTCATCTTGACATCATTCTCATCCAAGAAACTTATGAATTCTTTGTTTTCGGTCATATGGAAGAAGCTCCAATATCTAAGTACCAAAAAACACCCAACACCCATGACACGATGAATGCGATGAGGGTGAAATCCAACTCGAACTATGAAGAAAGTGATTCACCTACTACTCCTCCTGAGGTCTTCTTATTGGTCTTATTGCATGGACACCTTGTATCAAAGTTTCCAAGGTCATGATAGTGAATTTTTTTTACCTTTGATAAGTATCGATTCTCATCTATGTTGGCTCCCTGTAATTTACAATATTGACAAGAACAAGTAGTAGGGAACCACATCAAACCACTTTGGATTCCAAGGACCTAGGATTTCTTGGCTCAGAGAGGGCTCTCTCTATGTTTATGATTAATTGATTTGTCTTTATGCTTATGCTTTTTGTCTTTTGGCTAGATATGAAGTTTGGAGTTTTTTTTTTTTGATTGATTGATTGTAGGTTGGATCGATAGAATATGGGAAGCTTAATCCATTGGGCTATGGAGTCATAAAAGGTTTAAATTCTACATCAACTCTCAAGGGTTTTCATAGGGAAAGATAACTATAACAAATGGATCTTCTTAGGTAAGATGAATATGAAATGAAAACCAGTTGTGAATTTGGTAAAACTAAAGGGAAATTAAGAATCCTTTAACTATACTTAAACACGAAATGGCTTTAAGCTAAAAATTTTGTAAAACCAGAGAGCAGGACGCCCCTTAATTCTCTAATTAAACTTTACTAACAAATCCTTAAGACAACAATCCAGTAATCCTAAAAAGCAGTTAATAATACTTTAGTTATTACTTTCAGACAAAGAAAACATTGAAGATAATAGTTTAGTGAAATTAAAGAGAAAGACACCCTTGAATTGTTTAATTAAACTTCAAAGAAGGCATTTAAGATACACAATTTAAGAGAAACTAAAGAGCAAGACACCCCTGATTTCTTCAACTAAACTTTCCTACGAAACCTCAATACAACAAGCTAAGTGAAACTAAAGAGCAAGATGACCCTGAATTCTTTAATTAAACTTTGCAGAGGAAAACATAAAGATAATAGTAACAGACAGAGTTAATGTGCCACAACAACATATCTCAATCTAAAATTTCTATTCTATTATCAGAGAAATTGATGTAAAATATGTAAAAACAAAAGAGAAAACATTTAACAAAGAGGGATAACATCACCATTAACATAGCTGAAGAATCCCGTGAACATGATTGTATTACTCATGTCCAGCTCAAAATAGTTACAATGCTCTAGTGCAATAATCTTTGTAACTCAGAGTGTGATCAAAATCCAGCTTATCAACCAGCCAACCAACCAACCCACCAATAATAATGAACAATACATGCAGTATTTAACTGTATATAAGGAGGTTGCCCTAATCTAGGGTAAAAAAATTGTATTTACTATAAATTAAATAATGTTTGACAATTGAGACCATGCAGGGCCCAAAGCCAAAATATCTTAACTGACCTACTATAGTAATAAATTTCTAATTTACTGCTCAGATAACTTTACGATATTCTCGACCAACTACTTGTAACAATAACTTCTACAATAAATTGTAAGTAGATGTCAAGATATCTCCAAATTTCATATTGATTGAGGTGGATTTTGTTTAATCAAAATCAACCTGTAGGTGGCCAATGTGATTGTGAAGAAGTGAATGTTAAATCGCCTTCACAACTGGCCTAGTCTTACTCATTGGTTTATTTTTTATTTGTCTTTAAAACTTCAAAATGTCTTTATCCATATCTTTTATTTGCTTTTATATTTGATCTCTCTTTGACTGCCTTGGGTTACTATAATCTCTTCTTTAACCTCTCTTATCTATCTTTTGTCTTACCCTCGTCCTCTAACCCTCTCTTTATCCTTTGACTGATATTTTTATTTCTTTAACCTTCTATTGTTTTGTGACTGTGTTTTTCATTTTTCTTCATCTCTATCTATGCAGCCACTGAAAAAACTCACTCTTTTCCTTACTCTATCTTTTGAAGAAAACTTGTTTCCTCTGTAGTAATCATATTATCATTAATGGTCATGATCCATTGTGATTATGTTTTAATCTTACGCTCCTAATCCTTTAACGAATAACGTTCCTAGATCGTCACCCAGCGAATTTATTTTAAACAATTTTTGGACTTAGAAATGAAAATTATGCATTTTATTATATATTGGTCACCTGCACATTTAAAAACAATTTGTTAATTAAAAAATGGATCCAAAAGGGCGGAGAGCAATGGTGGCTTGCAGGATCTTGGGAGGTCTGTGGAAAGAGTCTGGATAATGGAGGATTTTCATCTTTATGTTTGGTTATGGCCTTTTTGGGCTTTTACAGACGTTGCAAGGGGTACATGGTGGCTTGGGGCTCATGGTGGTGACACAGGGCTTTGAAAACTTCAAAAAGTGTCAATGGATTTGGGTTTATGGCGCGGGAGAGGTTTTGTTGTTTTCGCATGGTGCATAGGCGATTAGGTGGTATTAGGTAGAGAGATGCGATATGATGTTGGGGTGACACATGGTGGAAAGAAGCGACATGAAAAACACCCATTTCACAAGTTCACAAAGGTTTTAAACCTTGGGCATTTTGGGTTGCTAAAATGCTTGGTGGTCGTCGGATCGAAAGGCAAGGATGTGACGGTGGTCGAGTGATGAGTGGACTGCGAGTAGGTTTAGAAAGAGGGTGTAGGATTTGAAATGACACATCAGATAACAATGCGGGGCTCAAGTTATATTAAGCAGAGGCACTTAAATGTAAACATGGGGCCAGGGTTATATGAGAGCGAAGGGTAAGGTTTAAAAGGCAGGGGGCTTAAACATATAAGGAGTCAGGTAGTTTTGAAAATAAATAGAGTTTTATTTAACTAATGGGACCTGAGACCAAAATTTATTTCGAAACATTGTAAAAAGGGCTTTTACAATGTTTTTCATGAATGACAGAGAAATGAGTGAAGAGGAAGGGTTTTAAAAAAGATAATGGGTTTTTTAGCATAGGAAAAAGGCTTTAAGAAAGGGGAATGGCTGAATGAGGGGTTTTAAGGTCAAACATGTGTTTTTTCAGAGCATGAGAGTGTTAGGAAGGTAAAATGAGAGATAATGGATAGGTTAAATGAAAATAATGAAGGAAGTGAAATTTCTGAAAATAAATGATAGTTAGGGAATGTTATTTTCAGTAGACTGTAGAAAATCCACAGTCATCTAGTGATAGTGTAGAATACAACAGACTAACAATGGCTCTAGCCGGGGAGGGAGGCTCCTTTGGGAGGTGTCAATAACATTTGTAGATCAGTAGCCTGTGTATTTGACTAATTTTCATTCTGTAACTGCTAATATAGTGCAATTTTTGTGACCATGACCTTCAAAAATTTAAAACCATACTTCCTGCAAAACTGCTTCTGCCTACCCATCATCTAATCTAAGATTTTTTTCTTCATTTTGGAGGTGCATTTAGACTTGAAAACCTTGACATAAATTTTCTTTTGAAAGAAAACTATCTATTTCTAACCTTATAACTTCCAAAGGCTCAGATTAGATTGATGTGCTCTTTTATTCTCTACCTAACTACTTATCTACCAAAATTAAATAGTTTGACAAATATTTTTTTTCTAACTATCAGCATGAAATTAAAAACATGAATGAATCAATATTAAGGAGTTTGATCATCATGAATTGCCGCATTTTGGACAAGCTACACACAATATTATTTGCAACAGTAAACTATCATTGGTAAGCCAAGATTAAACGGTTTGGAAAACCTTCATTTCCTAACTTATCAACAAAAATTCAAAACTTGTCCAATCATGTTTAAATTGTATGACTGAAAAATACCTTTTCAATAGTAGTGGCATTTGGACTTGCACACTTTTAGAAATATTCATTTTTGGTATGGGGCTTACCTTTTCCTTTTTATCTGCCCTCTTTTCTTATTTTCTTTCTTTTTTGGATCAATTTTTCTAAAATTTTGTTCAAGCAATGTTATATAAAATGAAGAAAACTTAAACTGATATTCTTAACTGAAATAATGTTTCAGCATCCTACCACTGACAAGACCTCTAAACAACTCTGTTCCATCCATTTCTTGTACTAAAAATGCATTATTACCTCTCGCGGAATGAATGGTGTATGGGCCTTTCCACAAGTTATCAAAATTTCCATGCTTGCCTTTGTCCTCTCTTCTTGAATCTCACTTCAACACTTTGTCTCCAACGTTAAAATCATTTTCCTTGTTCATTTTTTCAAAGCGTTTCTTGATATTTTCTTGTACTAGCTGTGTTTTGTTGTACACCTGTTCTTTAGTTTGATGCAACTGAATAGTTTGGTTTAATCTTCTTTGTATGTAATTTTCTTTAGACTGCACCTCTTCAATGAGATTCATTTCTGGCACTCCCAAGGATGTTTGGAAGACTACATCCATTCCATAGACTATATGATATGGAGACATATCAACTGATTTCTTATTTGTTAATATGTCTTCCCATAGTGCATGTACCAATTTGATGTGCCATGATTTCTTATTTTCTTCCAACAACTTTTTAATGATGTTCACCAAACTTTTATTTGAGGATTCATCTAAACCATTGCCTTGAGGGTAATAAGCTATAGAATGCCCCAATGTAATATGATATTTGTGGTAGAAATCAACCATTTTCTTGGATTTAAAGGAAACAACATTATCAATAATGATTTTCCTAGGACAAAAAAACCTAGATAGAATATTGTTTTCAAGAAATATAATAATTATTGAGTCTATGGCATTCATGGAAGGGATGGCTTCTATCCACTTGGTAAAATTTTCAGTTGCAGAAAGGGCCCATTTATGCTAGGAAGAGGAGGAAGAATGGATTTCTCTAATAAAATCCAAACCCCATTGTTGAAAAGGAGCCTCAACAGAAATTATATGTAATGGAAAAGGTATTAGCTTTCCTTTCCCCTCAAGTATTTGGCATTTATCACAAGCAATTACCATTTTGTGGATGTCTTGGAAGAGGGTAGGCCAATAGAAACCAACCCTAAGGATCTTGTTTACAGTTTTTTTCCAATAGAGGTGGCCTCCACACTCCCCTTCATGAAATATAATAATTATTGAGTCTATGGCACTCCTGGAAGGAATGGCTTCTATCCACTTGGTAAAATAGTCAGTTGCAGAAAGGATCCGTTTATGCTGGGAAGAGGAGGAAGGGTGGATTTCTCCAATAAAATCTAGACCCCATTGTTGAAAAGGAGCCCCAACAGAGATTGGATGTAACGACAAAGGTAGAAACTTTATTTTCCCCTCAAATATTTGGCATTTATAACAAGAAATTACCATTTTGTGGATGTCTTGGAAGAGGGTAGGCCAATAGAAACCAACCCAAATGATATTTTTTACAGTTGTTTTCCAATAGAGGTGGCCTCCACACTACCCTTCATGAAATTCATGCATAATCCTATCTTCATTTTCTTCAAGAAAATATTTAAGCAATACACTACCAAAATTTTCCCAACATAATTTTTTTTCCAAAATGCAAAAATTTACAACCTTTAATTTCAAGAATTTGGCCTTTGTTTTGGAAAAAACAGGAGGAAAATTTAGATTAAAAAGGCACATATAATATATCACCATACCAAGGAGATTTCAGGAATGCTTCCTCAATAGGTGGAGTCACCAACTCCTCTTGTTCGTCCAATGAGTTAATCATATTGATGTTTAGTGCTTGAAAGTTTTCTTTTTCCATTAGTTTAGAGAGTCCTTGTACTTTGATTAACTTGGTGGGTTTGATTTCCAGACAATATTCCAAGATGAAAACTATCCATTTACCTCTTTTTCCATTAGGATATTGTGTCAAGATTTCTTTAATCACTGTGTGAGGCACAAATGCAATGATGTGAGAATGCAAAATGTAAACTCTGAAATATTTTAGTGCTTTGACCAAGGAAAAAGCTTTATTTTCCATGATATTATATTTCAAAGGTGCATCTCTTAAATCTTGGTTGAATAATGCTATGGGCTACTCCTATCCTTTCATACTTTTCTACAGTAATACAAAAACACTTGTGTGTTCTGATGCAAAGGAAAAAATGAAGAAGTCTTTGGTGAAGTTAGGGCTGATAAAAACCGACATTCTTGTAAGAGCTTGCTTCACCAAGTCAAAATATTTCTTTGCCTCTTTGGTCCATTGAACTCCTGATTCTCTTTTCAGCATGTTAGTAATGTTTCTTAGGAGTTCTGCAAGGTTTGGTATGAACCTTCTTAAAAACTTTATCTTTCCAATGAAAGATTGCATCTATTTGATATTTCTTGGGTGACTGATTTGCAATACTCCATCAATCCTATTTGGGTAAATCTTAATCCCTTCTTCAGATATGATGTGGCCTAGAAGCTTCCCTTATTGAAGGAAAAATAAGTATTTCTTGGGATTCAAAGGCATATCACACTTTTTGTATTTTTTAAAGACTTTTTTTAAGTGAGTTAGGCGTTCTTCATGAGTTTTTGAGTAGACTGTGATGTCATCAAGATATATCACAATGAAGTAACATATTTCTTCTGAGAAATAAATATCCATTGCTCTTTGGAAAGTAGCTCGAGCAGTAATTAACCCAAAAGGAATTTTTACATACATAAAGGTGCCCCAAGGTGTGGTGAAAGATGTTCTGTGTTGATCCTCTGGATATACCAACACTTGATCGTACCATGAAAAGACATCCAACAGAGATATTATTTTGCAGCCTACTACCCTTTGCAATATGTGTTCCATTTTTTGTATAGGGTAGTTGTCCTTTAGAGATGATTTATTTAAATTTATGAAGCCTATGAAGAGCCTACTCTCCCCTGTCTTTTTCCTCACTAATACAAGATTTGAAACCCATTCTGAGTACCTAAGTGGCACTATTATTCCAAAATCATATATTTTCTTTATCTCTTTCTCAACTAGGGGCATTTAGACCGGATTTATTCTATGCAGCTTCTTGTGGAGTACTAAAAAGGTATGCTTTTGATGATTATTTCAGTGACTTTTTAGTAGGATTTGTAAACCTTTTTGCATTATGAATTTGGAAAATAATAAGGAATTATAAAAAAACATGTGAGAATTGATATGCAAGACTTAACCGCTGATAATGGTTATTTTCTGTGCAGGAAAAGGAGAAAACGAGGAGTTGTCGTTCCAAAGGAAAGGACAAAATCGAGATAACTGTTGTCCCTCTGAAGGAGAACCAAATGCAAACAAGGCTAAACAGATCAAAGCAAATCGGCCCAGAAAAGGAGGAGAAGACACCAGCTCGACGCAAAAGAAAAGAAAGGATAAAGGATTAACAGTTTGGTGAATCGCTGCTTTATTTATCTTGTTACCTGGACATCTCCGCCGTCACCTTTATATAAAGGGACAACACTGTTAGCTTAGGGGGGAAGAATGATATAGATTTTTTTATGTAATTTTCTGTTAAAACATCAGCTCTGATTATTGAGTTTCGTTGAGAACTGGTTCATTGTACTTTTGTCCGATGCATTAATATAAGCTTGGTGATTCTCTCATTTGTGCGTCTGGATTAACTTAAGCGGTGTATCCTTGGAGGCTAAGGGCCCGGCCCCGGAGGACACTTGCTTCTGTATTACTATGATTTGATTTCTGCGTGGTTTGTTTATCGTTGTTATTTGGTAATCTGATATTCTTTATAAGTTGATATTACATGCTCTGTTAAGATTAAGTCATTGAGGCTTTTACAGATAGAATCATGTATTGACTCTGCATTATGTTATTAATCCTTTCAGAGTTAATTGCATGTTATTAGTCTTAATCGATTATTCTTATTGTTCTGTTACAGAGATTTTATACTGAACATTCATGTCATAGATTCGTTTGAAGCAGTGTTCTTCATGATTATTGGATTCAGAGATAATACTGTTCTGTTTGGGAGCACAGTTGAATCCATGTTGATTAAGATTACTATTTCAGCATGTTGTGTGCGTATATGATTTACTAGAGCTGTTCCATAATTTGTCAATAATTAATGCTGTTCCATTAGTGTGTTTTGCGTGATTTGCCTTAAGAGTGAAAGATTGTTATTTGATTGCGAAGAGTGTATTTGGGTTAATAGATTAAGTTTGGTTACGACTCGCGAGACCTAGTTGTTCGATTGTTGTTCCATTTTAGAATTACTGTTCCATTCCAGATTTGTTGTTCAATTCTTTAATTGATGTTCCATTTACTCGCATTTGTTGTTTTGGTGTGAGAGATGATCTAAGGCTGCAGTGAGCTTTGGCATTCACTGTCTAGCTCCCAGACCCATGGTTTATGCTCTAATTTCCTTTCCATCAGTTTCCCAAGGGATGGGTTATCGCTGCCGAACCCTTGACTGATAAGCTGCCTAGTTTTCTGGATGTGTGATTTATTATTTTGAAGTAATTTAGTTATAAACAAGCATCCGTTTACTCTTGTATTTCTTAAACACTGTACTACTAGCATTACTCTGACAAGTGATAGCATCAGACTGAGACACTCTTTGGAATAACAAAACGCTCCCGGATTGACATATTAATGTGAGGTAATTAGAGGTGAAAGAGACCCTTTTTATAGCTCTACATTTTGGCGTTGTTGCCGGGGAAAGAGTGTAGCCATTTGTCTTTTTCAGAGTAGTGTACGAACCTGCTAGGGAGGAGTTGGATCTTAAAAACGGAAGGTAAGAACATACGTGCGGAGCATGTAAAAGACATGCTCCACTATCCGCTTTCCTAACAGATTTGTTTTTGTTTTGTTTGAATAGAAGTTGGTAGTTCATTTGAGTGCATGACTAAGCAGAAAAGACCAGAAAAGAATATCAAACCCCCATCCAAGCCTGAAAAAGCTAAGGGGCTGGTGACCCTTGGCCGAACGACCTTCATAGACGAAATCTATAAGAAAACAGAATCTCAGCCATCAGTAGGCCCGAGGAAAAAAATTTCTAAACCGCCTACTAGTTCCCTTCAGGCCACAGGATCACCATCTGTAGCCTGTGCTAAGGTGCATAGTCAAACTGAAGAGCAGGACTTTCAAGAAATCAAAAATTCTACTCCAGAACTATTGCAGGAAGGGAATTCCAGCAACTTTTGTGAAGGAGAAGGAGAAACAGGGGAAACCAAGGAACCAAAATCTCCTATTGGAACAAATCAGACATTAGATAGCCCAGATAAGGGGAGTGCTGCGAAAATCGTTGTTGAAGGAATTCAATCTCCTCAGACATCTGGTATTCTCATTATTCCAGATAAGGGAAGTGCTATTAAGACTATCCCTGTCAAAACCATTCCCTATCAACCTAGAAATACCCTCCTAGATATCCCAGAAGGTTATTGGCATATATTCGATCCCATGGCTCAGAACCAGCCAAATGCTCAAACCTCTACATTACAATATCCTATAGTGGATTCTGCAGCAAATGCACCCATGAAAGCTATCCCTCTTCAGCATATCCCTACATTTCATGGTCACACATCAGAAGATCCGGATGCATTTTTATTCGAATTCGATGTGTTGTGCAGGGGGTATGATTACACCACCAATCCCAAAAAATTGAAATTATTCCCCTCTACATTAAAAGGGGCTGCTTTAAGATGGTTTATGGGACTAGGTGGCGGCGTTATCAACAATTGGGATCAAATGAAAGAATCCTTCTTAAAAAAATATCAGGATTGTTGTAGGTCTAGAGAATTAAAAGACGAAATATTCCAAATGACAGCCAGACCGAATGAAACATTGGAGGAGTATGTGGAACGTTTTCAGTACAATCTACAAAGATCTCCTTATGCATCACTACCTTTACCTGATAATGTGTTAAAAACTGCATTAATAAGGGGCATGAAGGAACAATGGATTGAAACATTAAACATCATGGGAAAAGGGGATATTTATCAAGAGAATTTTGTTGACATCATTGATTTATGTATCAGGAGTTCGAGAGGCAGCACAAGAATAAAACCGACAAAATATGATCGGTTTGCAAGAGATAACAAAGTATCAACAGAAGGAGTAACACGTGCAGAAATTGGAAATTTATTAGAAAATTTCAAAACTGATATTCTGGGGACACTAACTACACAACTTGATATTGTGTAGGCTAAACAGAAGCAGATGGAGGCAGAACAGAATTTGGCGATCTTCTGCCCCCGATGCAGAAAAAAACATAGCCACAAGGAATGTCCACTGGATAAAGTCCAAACGTGCGCCATCTGTACAAAAGATCACCTTACGGAGAGCTGCCCCTCACTTCCTGGATTGAAAGCGGTATATAAGGAAGCAGAAGAAGAACCAGAATCGGTGAACTCGATCAACCAGCGTCGTCAGTGGCAGAAGAGACAATCTGGTATGTTTCCGGACTCAACCTCTTTTTTTCAACCCCCACACTATAATGCTCAACAATATGGTATGTGGAAAAATCAATCTCAACCCCCATTTTCAAACTGGTCACCACAATCGTTTCCTTCTTCAAATCCATGGCTGAATCAAACAAGCCAATCTGGTTGGCCGAATTTCCCTTACACTCCACCATATTGGCAAAATGGCCCATACCCTTCACAATGGACTCCCCCTACTTCACAAAGTTCACCCTGGCAGACAAGCTGGCAAAGACCGATGTACCACCCAGCTGGAACTATTCCGCTCCCTCAACCTACTCTGCCAGCCTTACAACAAAATCCCCAGTCTAACCTGAGACCGCAACTCCCAGCCCAACCCGATCCCAATCTAAATAACAGACAGGTCCAATCTATCCAAATCATAGAATCACCAGAAATAGGACCCGACCTGAGGGAGTGAAATGATCTTCAGTTAAGATCTGGACGCATAATTGAAACTGAGGGAGACAAAAATGTTCATATTGAAGATCAGTTACCAAGAGAACATCAGTTGCAACAAGAGGATGTAAATAAGCAGCAGACTCATAATCAAGCAACCACATCCTCTCCTCCGTTCCTAGAACGATTAGTCATACCTCGACCCATACAATATCCTGACTTTGACATTCTGGGAGAATTACAAAATCTGTACATAAAAATTCCATTCCTCCAAGCCATTCAAGACATTCCTATATACGCAAAAACTCTCAAAGAGTTGTGCATAAAGAAACCAAGGAGGAATATAACAAATAATCCAAGAGTCCAAGTAGTCGGTACTTTATCTGACCTATTATCTGGGAGAGAAACACCCATTAAATATGAAGACCCAGGGAATCCAATTATAACTGTTCAAATTTATGGTCAGACCCTGTCTAATGCCTTAGTTGATCTAGGAGCTGCAATTAATATTTTAACAACCACTACTTGCCAAAAGCTCGGCATTACATCAGTAGAAACCACCTCTACTTTGTTAGAATTGGCTGACCGATCTGTGGTTAGACCAGAGGGTATTCTACAGGATGTCATGGTCTCTGTTGATTCCTGGGAGTATCCAACTGATTTCCTGATAATTAATCCAAAAACCCGACTTGATGGACACCCGCTAATTTTAGGAAGACCTTGGCTTGCCACTGCCGATGCCTACATTGGCTGCCGGCAGGGAAATATGACCATAACCAGAGGACTGAATAGCAAAAATTTAGTTCTATATCCTCCAGCGCAGCCAAGTGTCACAATAATAAAAAATAATAAGCACCCTGTATCATACCTCACTGATAACATCAGATCTCCATTAACTATAAAAGAGGCACTTGATTTTAAAGACCAGAGAGAAGATGATGCCATTAATAATTTCATTAGTCAAACTGAACCTCGCACACAGTGTGACATGATAGAAGCAGCATTTGATAATGAATTAGAGGAAGATCCTCTGAAAGATACGCATGACCAAACGATACCTGTTACTTCTGTTGCAAATAGTAAAACTGTGGAAATTGCACCAGGAAAAACTTTAAACATCAATGCTAATCTCACACCTGAACAAGAAACTAAGCTCATCCATCTGTTAGCAAAATATCAAGAAGCATTTGCATGGGATTACCCTGATATGAAAGGAATCGATCCCCAGTTATGTACACACCACATTTATATAGAAAAAGATGCCAGACCTGTTCGTCAGCCGCAAAGGAGACTTAATCCTCATCTAAAGGATGTGGTAAAAGCTGAACTTCAGAAACTTTTAGATGTCAATTTTATCTATCCTATTTCTGATATTAAATGGGTCTCTCCGCTTGTGGTGGTACCAAAAAAGAATGGAAAATGGAGAATCTGTGTAGATTATAGGGAACTAAATAAGGCAACACAGAAAGATCATTTTCCTCTCCCATTCATAGACCAAGTATTAGATACTTTAGCAGGAAAGAAATTATTTTCTTTCCTGGATGGCTTCAGTGGATACAATTAGATTCAGATTGCCCCCGAAGACCAGGATAAAACTACTTTTACTTGTCCTTGGGGAACATTTGCCTATCGAGTTCTACCTTTTGGCCTATGTAATGCTCCCGCCACATTCCAAAGGGCTATCCTTAGCATTTTTGCAGATTTAATAAATGATGGACTTGAAGTTTACATGGATGACTTTACACCATATGGAGATGATTTTGATCCAGCACTAGATACCCTAGAAAAAGTCCTACAACGCTGCACTACTACCAGGCTTTGCTTAAGCCACGAAAAATGTTTCATGATGATGACTGAAGGACTTATTCTAGGACACTATGTTTCAGCAGTTGGCATTCAGGTAGACCCGGCCAAAATCCAAATACTTTTGCTCATTCCCACTCCTACTACTCAAACAGAGGTACGTAGCTTTCTTGGATTTTATGGTTATTATAGACGATTTATAGAACATTATTCGCACATTGCTGCTCCTTTATATGCACTAACTGGTAACGTTGATTTTCTTTGGACAGAAAAATGTGACCGTGCTTTCGAGGATTTAAAGAAGCTCGTATCCACAGCCCCAGTCCTTCGAGGACCAAACTGGGACTTACCGTTCCATATATCATCTGATGCCTCAGATACAGCCATTGGCGCAGTCCTTGGGCATGAAGAGGATAAAAAACCATATGCTATCTATTACATCAGCAAAAATTTATCCCCTGCTGAATTAAATTACACTGTTACTGAAAAAGAATTCCTAGCTGTAATACATGTTGTCAATAAGTTTAGACATTATATTACAGGCTATCCTGTTATCTTTTATACAGACCATTCTGCCATAAAATATTTAGCAAATAAGCCTGTCACAAATGCCAGAGTAACTAGATGGTTGATTTTATTGCAGGAATTCGATATCACAATCAAGGATTGGCCTGGCAAAGAAAACCCTATAGCCGATTTTCTTTCGAGAATACCAAAACCAACCAATGCAGCAGCAGTTGAAGATCAATTTCCGGATGAGCACCTGTTTTCTGTTGCCGTTCAAACACCCTGGTATGCTGATGTTGCCAACTACCTCGCAGTAGGTAAACTACCAAAACATTTAACCCCTAATGAGCGCAAGCAGATTGTTCAGAAGAGTGCTCGATTCTCGTGGATTGGGGGCTATTTGTTTCACACAGGGGCAGACATGCATATCAGGAGATGTGTTCGAGAAGATGAAATCTTTGACATCCTAAAAGCCTGTCACGATGGACCGTGTGGTGGACACTTCGCTGAGCGTAGAACTGGACATAAAGTATTGCAGACAGGATATTACTAGCCTACGATTTTCAAAGATGCAAAGAAATTTGTCCAAGCCTGTGACAGCTGCCAGCGAGCAGGACGACCTGGTCAAGCCGATGAGATGCCTCTGAAACCACAGTTAGTCATCGAACCATTCGAGCGATGGGCTCTTGATTTCGTTGGACCCATCAACCCCTCGTCAAATCAGAAAACATATATCTTGGTGGCAATAGAATATGTCACCAAATGGGTTGAGGCAGAAGCATTGCCAAGAGCCACAGAGGACTCTGTCATACAGTTCCTGTTCCATCTATTTGTACGCTATGGCCTTCCCAGGGAAATAATTACAGATGGAGGACCACAATTTGCTGGGCATAAATTAGCTGCAACACTCAACAATTATCACGTCCACCATAAAATCACTACTCCATATCACCCACAGGCGAATGGGCAGGTATAAAGTAGCAATAAGATAATAGAATCAATCCTAACGAAAACCATTGCGTCACATAGGCGTGATTGGGCTACCCGACTACCCGAGGCACTCTGGGCCTATAGAACCACATGGAGGAGCACCACCAGTTACTCACCTTATCAATTAGTGTTTGGAAAACAACCCATTTTTCCCATAGAATTCGAAATCCAAACATTACGGACAACACAGAAAGTTGGCCTAGATCTAAGCGAAGCACAAATCAATCGACTACAGCAGATCAATGAATTAGACGAAATTAGGCTCTCTGCACTACAAAATACAGCATTGATTCAATAGCAGCGAGCTAAATGGCATGATGCGCTCATCAAGAACAAAGTCTTCCACGAGGGAGACTGGGCTCTATTATACGAGTCTCGGTTTCAGGACTTCCCTGGAAAACATCAGACTCGATGGTTGGGACCATACGAAATCCAGAAGGTGCATGACAACGGAACCCTTACTCTAATTACCATTGACGGTTCTGGATATGCATTCAAAGTAAATGGCCACCGAGTTTGTCTCTATCACAAACCACTCACTCAGGAATCCTTCTGCCAGCAGCTACGCCGAGACACTGATATGGAGATTTTAGGGGAGGAAGAGAAATCTTCCTCACCTGTAATTCATTAAGGAATTCATTTCTTTTTACAATTTGTACATAAGTTCTTGTCTTTGAGTCGTTCTTGTACATATGTTTGAATTAAATGTTTTCTTGTCATTTTTTGCTGTTCCTTTTCTTTCTCAAAGTTTCGATTTTTGTCGTTCTAAAAAAATGGCATTTGCATGTTTTTTATGCTGTTAGCTTTGCTTGTTTTGATATTTCTTTTCTAAAGGAACAACATTCTGATCTCTGTTGTTCCTTTTCCAAAGGAACGACATTTTTCCATCTTTTGCTGTTCCTTTTCCAAAGGAACAGCATTTTTGGTTACCACTGTTCTTTTTTTTCAACGAAACAACATTCTTTTGTTGCTGCTTTTCAAAGGAACGGCATTTTGAGTGTTTTTATAGTATTTTTGTTGTTCCTTTTTCAAAGGAACGTCATTCACATTTTTGTTGTTCCTTTTTCTATTATCCGTCGTTGTTTCTTTTTCCAAAGGAACACCACTAGCATAATTTTGCTCTTCTTGTGAAACAGCTTATTCCTTTTGCTGATCTAAATTGAGGATGCATCTTGCCTGTATTCTTTCAAGTCTTTAAGATACAGCTATGTACTTGTGCAATGAATATAAAATCACAACATACCGAAATCCGCAAACCATAAATCACTATATCTATAAGGCTCTGCATTAGTAAGAGGACAAAAGGAAGGACATACTTATTTCTTATCTTTTGTTGTCATTGTTTTACTAATTTTGCCCTGATTGGTTATCTTTATCATGCTGATTCCTTTAACCCTCTTTGATTATTATTTAGAAATAAGAGCAAAGGGCTTATATCTTCCTATTGAGATAATAAGACTTCTTCCACCATTCCTACTCTTAAGGAGTGTTGAACCACCCTTTGTGTATAAATAAGGAAAAGTACTCTATGAAAAAGAAAAAATATGTGAACATGATATGTGAGATGTCAAATGCAGGATAGGGGGTCTCATCAAGAGCCAGCCTACCATGATCATGAGGATGGAAGTGAAGTGGCATTCCCATTATGGCCACCACACCAGGGATATGGTCCAAAAGGTATATCAAATAAACGAACCTTGGAACAGGAGGTCTCATCACGAGTCGGCCTACCCACGTTTCGCTCCTTCCTCGTGAATGGCATTATGGTTAACTGGTCACCAAGCCAGCATAATGGTCTACATTTTGACATAACGACATTCCTAAGTATACACAAAGGATCATGGTTCCAAGGGTGAAAAAAAAAACCTTGCCAAGGTTATGGACACCTGTCGGCAGTAGAGCACTGTTAATGGTATTGAAGTCACCTTGGTTACACCAATGGGTAAGATACTAATACTCTTTTGTTTCTTATATCCTAGGAACTAATCATATATTATTTCCTGATTTATATATCGCATGAACATTTATCATCACCAATCATGGCAAAGGAAGTGACCATGACCACTTGAGATTTGGCAAGTACGACAGATGTCCTACCCACCAGCCTCATATCATAACACAGCAGCCTCTTATGTAATACGCGATCAACTCTCCACCTCGATTTCGGTAATTCGTTGTCCTTCTAAACATGGCATAATTCCATATGTTGTTCCTTTCTGACTCAGTTGCAGATCGGGTGCTGCTCCTTTATTTGCCGGCTGGGACAGCCTATCACATTGCGGGGGGGGAGGTTAACCTCATTATTCCCTGAATTACGTGTCAGCTCACCATTCGGGAAAAATAGTGTACGACGGTTTGGCATGGTTTAACGACATGGCATTTCTATTTTTACACAAGTTGCTGTTCATAATCCATTTCCGTTGCATTGTTGCATACTCTGCGTTTTTTTTCTTGCGATTATCACCCTCTCTGTGTTTCAAACAGCACAAGTAGTTGCTGTTCCATTGAGAATCTACAGTGAAACCATGGGAGGAAGGGCAATTCGAAGCGAACCTCAGAAGTTGACAATCTCCGCTGCTGCCCGGGAGATCCTGGAAAGAGCAGGATGGTTGAATTATCTCAGTCGCCTGCAGGAGTCTAATGAAACAGTAGCGATGGAATTTTTGCAGAACCTGCAGGATGATCACTCCACAGTAAGGGGGAAGCGGATAGCGGCCACCGAAGATATAATTGCAGAATTTTCGGGACTACCAGCCACCGGACCAGTATGGACATTAAAGAAGGAAAGATTACAGAAGATCATGGAAATTTTCCAGGACGAAGGTCGTAGCTTGACAATTAAGGGGAAGGGCATTCTGCCAGCAATGCTAGGAGAACCCTGGACGGAATTAGCAAGAACAGTGCAGAACTACATCACCTGCGAGGGGAGGAAAGACGTGGTAAGACCACGACATCTTAAACTCTTAGCTGTTTTAAAGCAGAAATGCTCTGTAAATCTACCTGCACTTCTGAATTCATTACTGCATGATGCTGCACGAAGCATAAAAAAGGCACAACATGTAGAGTCAGTCGTCAGTCACCATGGGTTAATACGATTAATAGTTAGTCATAGTCTCACCCAGCAGGAGAGCAGCTGGGAAGAGCTGATTGTTATGATTGAGGGGGGATTGACAGCACCATCCCCAAAACGTAAACATTCTACAAGCACACCAGAACGTCTGGCAAAACGCAGAGAACATGTTGCTAGTGCATCAGAACGACCAGAGATACACCAGGAATCGGCAAAGCGCAAGCATGCCATCGATCCACTCGAACAGCCAGAGGAGCCCAAGAAGTCAGCCCGGTTAGCTCGGATGCGAGGAAGCCTAGAGAAGCCCAAAAAATTAGCCTGGTTACCTAGGATGCGAGGAAGGATAGAAAAGCCCAGAAAATCAGCCCGGTTAGCTCGGATGCGAGGTAGGCTGGAAAAGTTCCAGGAAAGCACCAGCCAACCAGTGGTAATTGAGGACGAGAAATCCGAGGAGGAAAATGAGGAAGCAGCCGAGCATTCGGAAACAGAAATAGAGGCAGAAGCTGAACAGGAGGAAATGGGACAGCAGGGAGGTAGCCCACTACAAGACCCAGTGGGAGAAGATGAATTGGCCGCAGTCTTGGCCAATATGGGTAAGTATGGCCAACCTTTTAGTCCGGTATACCTCCACGACAAACCCCAAGAAGAAAACACATCTGAAAAATCACATGCAGTAGAGGCAGAAAAGGGAAATCTCCCTGTTCGTGGTGAAGAGGAGATAAGAGATACTGAACGGGAACAATCCGTTCCCAAGACACCAGAAGAAATTCCGGAGGGAGTAGGAGCAGAAAAATCAGTTGCCCAGGAAGAGACGGAACTAGTCAAGGTTCCTACCCCAGAACAGCCAGAGCAGAACAGCGAGGAAGCACCCCAACAGAAAGATCCAGAAACTAGTCATGGTCCAAACCGCAGCAGACAGCCTGCTATTCCTTCTAATGAAACGCTGGAAATTAAGAAATTGCGAATGGAACGGCAGAAATTATTGAATACAATAACCCAGCTCAGACAACAAATTAGAATTCTGAAAGCAAACCAGAGGGTAAGAAGGACCGGAGGGAAGAAAAAGAGGGCCAACAATCGCCCTGCCATTCAAAACCCTACTGAAAATCCAGCTGCCGTTCCAAATGATTTTGAGGAACAGCAACAGACTGATGTTTGCGTTAAAATAGAAAGGGACGATTTAAGGACCATTGCCAAGAAAATCCAAACAGAGGCACCACCTTCAGGGGTAATAAGGGTTTCGAACTCCAAACAACATAATAAGAAAGTTCAGGTAAAACTCCCGGCCTCCACTGACCTATGGAAAAAAGATCCGAAGACAAAAACCTTGCATAAGATGATGAAGCAAGCCCAGCAAGAAGCCGAACAACTTAGAGAGCAAATGGTTCCCCGAGAAAAATATGAAGAGTTACAGTAGCAACTAAGGGACGTCAATCAATCCAAAAGCCAGGCCTTTGAAGGGTGGCGAAAGGAACAAGAGGAAGTTGCACAGGTAACCCGTAGACTAGATACTGTTATCAAGCAGATGAATACCTTGTGTTCTTTATACAATGAAATTTTAGCATGTAGGGCCCCTGCTAAAAACTATGCTCTGTTTTTATTAGAACGGTATTTACAATTAAAAATAAAAGCTGTTAAAGCAGGCGCCCCTATACAAATCAACACTGTCAATGACTTTATAGACTGCTGTAAACATTATGGAGTGAAGGTCCAGAGATTGTTGTGTGAACTTTATTTGCATGACCTTGTGCTAGATCAAGAGACTGAGTTGAACCCTGGCCCTTTTGTTGGAGACATCCAATTACAAGCATTAATTTCATTCGGGGTTAATCAGATTAAGTGGCTCAAAGCCTATGATACTTTCCAGAGTCATGAACATGGCGTAGATTTACGGGTAAGGGCTGAGCCTAGGAACCCAGTACAGTTGTGGAAAGCTCATAGAAACCTCATAAGGACTCCAGGTGTCATTGAAACGTTAGGCCCCATGCATGAGGCACTCATTCGACAGAGTTTAGAATATTTTCTTTCCATCAAAGACCTCGCCATTGATGCAGCCAAATTTCGGTACCGAATCTCTAATCCAAACATCCAGCTCAGGGAACCATTTAAGTATGAGAATTTTGAATTAGCTACCAACCGTTTGAACCTCTATGGTGAGAGCATTTTGAAAGCAGGGCCATCCTGGTTAGGATATAGATTTCGCACTCCAATTATTTGGCACCCTGCACCCGGATATCAAGCCCTGTATGAGATGCCTGAGGGGCAAACAGGTCAGTTCTTTGACTATCTAATCACTCATCATGGCTGTAGGCCTCCGCATGAGACTCCTTCTCCAACATATTCTCTCACTGCCTTGCATGTCAACTACAATGTTTTCATGAGGACATGAAACAAGGTAAGCAGGGGGGTGTGTGGAGTACTAAAAAGGTATGCTTTTGATGATTATTTCAATGGCTTTTTAGTAGAATTTGTAAACCTTTTTGCATCATGAATTTGGAAAATAATAAGGAACTATAACAAAACATGTGAGAATTGATATGCAAGACTTAACCGCTGATAATGGTTATTTTCTGTGCAGGAAAAGGAGAAAACGAGGAGTTGCCGTTCCAAAGGAAAGGACAAAGTCGAGATAACTGATGTCCCTCTGAAGGAGAACCGAATGCAAACAAGGCTAAACAGATCAAAGCAAATCGGCCCGGAAAAGGAGGAGAAGACACCAGCTCGGCGCAAAAGAAAAGAAAGGATAAAGGATTAACAGTTTGGCGAATCCCTCAGGATATTTGATCCTGAGGGATCGCTGCTTTATTTATCTTATTACTTGGACATCTCCGCCGTCACCTTTATATAAAGGGACAACACTGTTAGCTTAAGGAGAGACTTTTTATGTAATTTTCTGTTAAACATCAGCTCTGATTATTGAGTCTCGTTGAGAACTGGTTCATTGTACTTTTGTCCGATGCATTAATATAAGCTTGGTGATTCTCTCATTTCTGCGTCTGGATTAACTTAAGGCGGTGTACCCTTGGAGGCTAAGGGCCCGGCCCCGGAGGACACTTGCTTCTGTATCACTATGATTTGATTTCTGCGTGGTTTGTTTATCATTGTTATTTGGTAATCTGATATGCTTTATAAGTTGCTATTACATGCTCTGTTAAGATTCAATCATTAAGGTACAGATAGAATTGTGTATTGACTCTGCATTATGTTATTGATCCTTTCAGAGTTAATTGCATTTTATTAGTCTTAACTGAATATTCTTACTGTTCTGTTACAGAGCTTTTATACTGCACATTCGTGTCATAGATTCATTTGAAGTAGTGTTCTTCATAATTGTTGGATTCAGAAATAATGTTGTTCTATTTGGAAGCACAGTCGTATCCCTGTTGATTAAGATTGATCAGATTATTATTTCAGCGTGTTGTATGTGTATATGATTTACTAGTGCTATTCATAATTTATCAATAGTTATAGCTGTTCCATTAGTGTGTTTTGCTTGATATGCCTTAAGAGTGAAAGATTGTTATTTGATTGCGAAGAGTGCATTTGGGTTAATAGATTAAGTTTGGTTACGACTCGCGAGACTTAGTTGTTCGATTGCTGTTCCATTTTAGGATTACTGTTCCATTCCAGATTTGCTGTTCAATTCTTTATTTGCTGTTCCATTTACTCGCATTTGTTGTTTTGGTGTGAGAGACGATCTAAGGCTGTAGTGAGCTTTGGAATTCACTGTCTAGCTTCCAGACCCGTGGTCTATGCTCTAATTTCCTTTCCATCAGTTTCCAAAGGGATGGGTTATCGCTGCCGAACCCTTGACTGATAAGCTGCCTAGTTTTCTGAATGTGTGATTTATTCTTTTGAAGTAATTTAGTTATAAACAAGCATCCGTTTACTCTTGTATTTCTTAAACACTGTACTACTAGCATTACTCTGACAAGTGATAGCATCAGACTGAGACACTCTTTGGAATATCAAAACACTCCCGGATTGACATATTAATGTGAGGTAATTAGAGGTGAAAGAGACCCTTTTTATAGCTCTACACTTCTATTTAAAGGGTTTCTGGCTTTATTTGAGTGGAATTTTGTGCTGAATGATATCAGTATCATAGGACTTAAAATCTTCATAGCTCTATGCAAACACATCAGTAAATCATTTGAACAACTCATTATATTTCTGCTTTATGGGTGCTGGCAGTGTCTTTGAAAGTTTTACCATTTTGGGCCCTTTCTCACTGCCTATGTTGCATTCTTATACATTTATTTGAGTGGATTCCATCTTTGGTTTTTTAGCAACATCATCAAAATCAAAGAGTTCATCTAGAGGGACAAGTCCTTTTGGTAAGGTATTGTCTCTGAACTTCAGTAATTCAAAATATTTGTTTTCTGTATTTTCAGCCAATTCTACCCCATCTGGGTGTTCTTCTACTAATATATTTATATAAACATAATTAGGGGACTCCTCCTTGCATGTTTGTTCCTTAGTAGGGCAGTCCTCTTCATGATCTAAGTCTGAATTTGGAAATTCAAACTCATTCTTGGACTGTAGGAAATTCTTCAATCTTTTTACCACCTTAAAAAACTTTCCAATACCTTATATTATTAGGGACTGCTGGTCTATATTTAACCCTTACTATGTATTATTTGTTAGCATGAGGTAGTTGAAAATTACTACCTACAAATGCTAGTCCGTTGGAAAGGATATTTTGATTTCTTGGGATAGAGGCATGGTCGTATTCTTGGAATGTTTTTAGGAGGTCAAGGGCAACATTTTAGTATTCTCTTAATCTAGGATGTTTAGCTGAATATTCTCCCTTAATCTGCCTAATGGCTAGCTCAGAATCCCAATGGACAGGGATCCTTTTGGCCTCTCATTTTTTCAGAAGTTGTAATCCTAGAAGGAGGGCCTCATACTCTGCTATATTATTTGTACATTGAAAGTTCAGTTTTCATGAATGACCCTCTACATGGTTGTTCTCGGTGTTGTGTACCCAAACACTTGTCCTAAACCAATTTTTCAACAAGAAGCATCAATGCTCATGCTCCAAAGAGGTTTAGGTTCAAACTTATGTTGTTCATTTCCTATTTGGTCTAACTGTTCTTATTTTTCTTCCACTTTTTCAGTTTTTTGTTCATTCATTGCTACTTGTTCATTAATGTTTTCATCATTGTAAAGGATAAATAAATCCTAGTTTGTGTGGAAATAATACAGATGGGAGTTATTTGGCTTTTCTTGACTGTTGACCATGTATTTCATATGAGTCTCCCTATACAATCTCCTTGGTTGACTAAAGACTGGTATGGTAACATAGGTCATGTCCATTTGGAGGGTGCCTTGAAGTTTGGCTCCCCATGAGCATGATAGAAGCATGCCATACTTAGGGGGGATGTCAGCCACTACTATATCCATTACTAGGTTTTTGGGTGGTATTTATGCTATATTAACACAAAGATCTTTTATCAGGCCTAGAAATTTAACTCTATTGGAGTCAAAGGAGTACAAGTCTTTTTATGGTCTAGTTATCTCAAGGTCTAGTCTTTCCATAACTACCTTTGGCATGAGGTTATGAGAAGCTCCTTAATCTAACATGGCATTATGGAGGATTTTATCATGAATATTGAAACTGACATAAAATGGAGGAACACCTCTCTCTTCAAATTTTCCTTCTACTTTAGGTCCATACAACAGTTCAAGTCATCATTCAAATTCATAGTATCAACATTTTCTCCTATGTTTAAATATTTCAAAACATGGGATCTATATAAATCTTGGCCAACTAATTCAATAGGAGGAATGGAAATTTTTATCTTGGCAATTTCATTCTCAATAATGAAAGGTGTCTGTGTTTTCGGTAGATTTAAATCAGTTTTATCAGACACTTTTTTTGCAGCAATTTCAGATTGCTGATCCGCACTAGAGATATAAGTTAAATCAATTTTGTTAGGGCTACTAGTATATTTACTAGTGCTTATTTCTAGATTGTTTTTGTTTTTATTTTTATCATAACTTTTAACCATTATGTTCGAAGTTTCTGCTGCCTTTTTGGGAGAATTTTTAGGAATCTTCCTAGCATAAATTTCAGGGCTCTTTATCTTGGGAATGTATTGATTTTTCTTGCTTTTGAGGTCATATTTCCTATGCACTTCCATGACGGAATTTTTGAATCCTTATTTATAGTCCTTGGATTCTTGGCATTCTTCTTCATTTGGTGCAAATATGCCTTGTTCTTCCTCAGTGAGGAAAAAAATATCCTCATTATTAACTCCCATTAGATTGATTTGACTTTGTTCTGGTTCTTCAATCACCCCCTCATCATCATCAACATAGTTTTCTTGAAAAGGGGGCCTGATTTGCTAGTTAGGTTCCCTCTATTATCTCTAAATTATTTGAGGAGGGTTTCTCCTAAAGTTTTGGTTTTGGTTTCGGTTTATATTCTGAGGAGCGACTTCTTTTTCTCTAAGGAAAGCTCTCTCATTCATGTTTATTCTCTCAATCATCCTCTCTATATTTCTAACAAGGTTATCAATATTACCATCAGATGTGGAGGCTACAACCTCTTCCCTATATGTGACACTTTTTTCATTTTTAATTCTAGCGCTTTTGGCAATCATATTTCCTTCCACACTTATTGCACCCCTCTGCATGTCTTATAATGTAAGAGGGTATCTTTCCCTTAGTTGATAAGCCACCACTAAGTCAAAATCATCAGGAAATTTCATTAGGGCTAGACCTTGTGGGGGTTTTATGTGCGGAGGGAGGGCATTGTATACACTTTGAACCTAGTTCAGTAATCTTGGACACTCTCTCCAACGTTTTTCTTAATGTTTTCATATTCTGATAAGATTTCTAGAGGTTTTTTCTTGACATCCCATTTATTTAGGAATAAATGATGAAAAGTAGGGAGATCATGTATACTATTAGGGGTTAGGCCTTTAAACCATTTTCTTTCTTCTCCCCCTAAAATTTGGGCAAACATTTTGATATTAACAGTTTCATCTATCGCTTGTCTATTAAAAGAGTCATCCATTTTATCCACATGTTGTTGAGCAGTTGTAGAAACACTTGCATCAAATAGGGGAATTTTGGACTGATAGTCTTGTGGTAGAGGCACTAAAGGTAATAGTAGGACTAATGGGGCATACCAGGTTGCCATGGTTGGTGGTTGGGGAAACAAAGGGAGTTTAACAAGTGTAGGATTGAGAAAAGGAGGTGAAGGTTGAATGGAGGAAGGTGAACAATGGGTGTATGAATGTGGGTAGCAGTTTGAACAACAAAATTCTACTGTAGGATGGATGGGTCCAAAATTATCTTGGTTATCCAATTCTTGGATCTAGTCCTGAATAAACTTTGTTCTAAGTATGAGTCAAATTGGATATCCTACAAGTATTTAAGGTTTTCTGGTAAGGAACTTTCCTTCTGAATCAGTTTGCTAACAGTTGCACTCTCAGATCTATGAGTTTTCCTTAGGATATTCTTTGTATTATCAACTATTGCATGAGGGTTTGGGGCAGGACAGGATCTAGTACACATTTTTCTATAAGCCAGAATTTATAACTAAGGCACATAAAATTTTGATTGGTTTAATTTGAGTTTCGATAATCTTATGTTTTCTCAATAATTTTCCAGTGGAGTCTGTAGGCCTACTCAAAACCAGTGGAGTCACGAGGTGGATTATTTCAACTTTCTTGAGGCTGGTTGTTGTCCACCATCAGTAACCAGATACCAGTCTTGGCGAATATTTTAGTCCTCTAAATTTGAATGGGGTTTTCTGAGTTCTTGAGGAAATATCAGGCTTTTAATAACTCAGTTCCCTAGTATGGTCGCCACTATTTTGGTTCCTTGTAATTTGAAATATTGGCAAGAAAAAGTAGCAGGGAACCACATCAAAACACTTTGGAGTCCAAGGACCTAACCTTCCTGGGCTTAGACAGGACTCTCTCTATGTTTATGATTAGTTGATTTATCTTGATGGTTATGTTTTCTGTTTTTAGGCTCGTTATGAAGTTTGGAGTTGTTTTTTTTATTTATTTATTGATTGATTTATAGTAGGTTGGATAGATAAAATATGTGAAGCTTAATCCATTGGGCTATGGAGTCATAAAAGGTTTAAATTGTACAACAACTCTTCAAGGGTTTTCATAGGGGATGCTAACTATATCAAATGGATCGTCTTAGGTAAGATGAATATGAAATGAAAAGCAATTGTGAATTCAGTAAAACTAAATGGAAATTAAGAATCCTTAACTATACTTCAACAAGAAATGCCTTTAAGATAACATTTTGGTAAAACTAGAGAGTAGGACGCCCCTGAATTCTCTAATTAAACTTTACTAAGAAAGCCTTAAGACAAAAATCTAGTACTCCTAAAGAGAAATTAAGAATTCTTTAGTTATTACTTTTAGACAAAGAAAACATTTAAGATAACAGTTCAGTGAAATTAAAGAGCAAGACACCCCTGAATTATTTAACTAAAATTCAAATAATGCCTTTAAGATACATAGTTTAAGAGAAAATAAAGAGTAAGGCACCCCTGAATTCTTCAGCTAAACTTTCCTAAGAAACCTCAAGACAACAAGCTAAATGAAACTAAAGAGCAGGACAACTGTGAATTCTTTAATTAAACTTTGCAGAGGAAAACATAAAGATAATAGTAACAAACAGAGTTAAGGTGCCAAAACAAAATATCTCAATATAAAATTTCTATTTTTCTATCAGATAAATTGATGTACAATATGAAAAAACAGAGGAGAAAACATTTAACAAAGAGGGATAACATCACCATTAACATAACTCAAGAATCCTGTTAACATGCTTGTATTACTAATGTCTAGCTCAAAACAGTTACAATTCTCCAGTGCAATAATCTTTGCAACTAAGGGTCTGATCAAAATTCAGCTTAGCAACCAGCCAACCAACCAACCCACCAATAATAATGAACAATACATGCAGTATTTAACTGCAGATGAGGAGGTTTCCCTAATATAGGGTGACATATTTGTATTTACTACAGAGTAAATGATGTTTGGCAATTGAGACCATGCAAGGCCCAATGCCAAAATATCTCTGCCTCACTTCCTATAGTAATAACTTTCTAATTTACTGTTGAGCTAAATTTAAGATATTTTCGACCAATTTCCTGTAACATTAACTTTTACAATAACTTGTGAATAGATGTCAAGAGATATCTAACTGTCAAATTGACTTAGGTGGATTTCATTTAATCAGAATCAGGCTGTAGTTGGCCAATGTGATTGTGAAGAAGTGAATGATGGATGGAATTGACACCTGGCCTGGTCCTCCTCATTGGTTTATTTCTAATTTGATTTTAACCTTCAAACTGTCTTTATCTATACCTTTTATTTACTTTTATCTCTGATATCTATTTGACTACCTTGGGTTACTATAATCTCTTCCTTAACCTCTCTTATCTGTCTTGTGTCTTAACTTCATCCTCTAACCCTGTCCTTAACCTTTGACTAATATTTATATTTCTTTAACCTTTTACTATTCTGTGACTGTGTTCTTAATTTTTCTTCATCTTTGTCTGCGTAGCCACTGAAAAACCTCACTCTTTCCCTTACTCTACCTTTTTAAGAAAAAAAATTTCCTCTGTAGTAATCATATGATCATTAATGGTCATGATCCATTGCTTATTTTGATTTAATCTTGCGCTCCTAATCCTCTAACGAATAAGGCTCCTAGATAATCATTGAGAGAACTTATTTTAAACAATTTTTGGAAATAGAAATGAAAATTATGAATTTTCTTGTACATCGGTCACCTTCACAATCAAAAACAATTTGTTAATTACAAACTAGATCCAGCAGGGTGGAGAGCAATGGTGGCTTGTAGGATCTTGGGAGGTCTTTGGACAGAGTCTGGATAATGGAGGCTTTTGGTTTCTGTGTTTGGTTATGGACTTTTCGGGTTTCTAGAGACGTTTTAGAGGTTACATGGTTGTTCATGGCTCTTTTTGATGATACAAGGCTTTGAAACATTCAAAAAAGGGTCAATGGTTTCGTGTTTATGGCGCAGTAGCGGTTTTGTGGTTTTCACATGGTGCGTAGGCTATTAGGTGGTATTAGGCAGAGGGATGTGATATGATGCTGGGGTGATGTGTGGTGGAAATAAGGGGCGTGGAAACCACCCATTTTGGAAGTTCCCAAAGGTTTTATACTTGAGGCATTTTGTGTTCCGAAAATTCTTGGTGGCCATCAGATCGGAAGGCGAGGATCTGACAGTGGTCGGGTCGTGAGTGGACTGCGGGTAGGTTTAGAAAGTGGGTGCACGATTCGAAATGACGTGGAAGATAACAATGTGGGGCCCAGGGTATATTATGTGGAGGGGCTTAAATATAAAAGTGGCGCTAGGGTTATATGAGAGTGAAGGGTAAGGTTTAAAAGGCAGGCTTAAACATATAATGAGTCGGGTAGTTTTTAAAATAAACAGAGTTTTATTTAAATAGTGGGACCCGAGACCAAAATTTATTTCGAAACAATGTAAAAAAAGGTTTTTACATTGTTTTGCATGAACGAAGGAGAAAAGAGTGAAGGGGAAGGGTTTTAGTAAGGATAATGGGACTTTTAGCATAGGAAAGAGGTCTTAAGAAAGGGGCAAGGTTGAATGATGGGTTTTAAGGTCAAAATGAGTTTTTTCAGAGCATGAGAGTGTTAGGAAGATAAAATGAGAGATAATGGATGGGATAAATGAAAATAATGAATGAAGTGATATTTTTTAAAATAAATGATAGTCAGGGAACATTATTTTCATCACAGTGTAGAAAATTCACAGTTATCTAGTGATACTGTAGAATACAAGAGAGTAACAATCTACATGACAATAATTCGATTTGGAATATGATGCCTTCCCTTTCCATTCAATGCAGATTTATTCTCATCATCAGTGTTTGATGAGGATCCATTTTTGGTGTTCCACTGAATATCTTCTGTACCAAGTCAGACCACAATCACTCCCACTCTCGTAGCTTCTCCCTCCCATTCACTAAGTCTTGGTAGCCATGCTAGCTCTTGGAAAGGCCCATAAGTGATAGGATCACCTAATAATTTTAGGAAACTATTACGCCAACACTTCCTAGGTCATCTCGACATTGAGTAAACTTTGACAAATGTTTTGGGATCGTATTTCCCTTCTCCATCTTGATCTTTATGAGCTTGTCCTTCAACACCATCTTCCTGTTGTCATTGTTATTCTAAAACTGATCTGTTAAGGCCTTCCACATAGTATATGGAGTTTCCTTTCCATGGAGGTTTGAGACAATATGATCTCAAGCTCCTTCTAACAATATCATTTTCGCCTTTGCTACATTCTTCTTCCATGCATCAAGAAGTTAAGCATCTAGTGGTGTAGGCTAGGGAATATCATTGTCTATGAATGCCTTCAGTATATTGTCCTCTATCACTTCCTCTATCCTATCCTTCAATAATATGTCTTTCAAATTTCCCTCAAGGGAATATTCGAATCTCAAGCCATTGAAATGCATCTTGATCTGTTGTTGGTCCAGAAGAATAAATCTACAAATTTGATGTACCTGTTAAAAACAAAATATGGTTCTTCTCTTCTATTCCTGCTCCCATACAATGTAGAAATATTTAAATGGATTCAAATGATCTTGTAATGTATTAAAACAAAATACTAAATAACTTCTACAAATTGCAAAAACCAATTTTGATCTCACAATCACATAACGAGTAAGAGAAAGAAATTATCAATCACATAACACAACATGTATATGGGGAAAGAAATTTCTCAAAACCCCACTATTTTTATATTTCATAAAGTCAACGTCACGAAAAAATACAATGTTATTTCCCTTCTTGAGAAACCTCTACACTCTGCTGACTGTCTCACTCTGATATAGGAAAAATATGTACAATACTTAACCAATTATCTGCCTTTGTCTGACTAGACCTGCTAACACATTCCTGAAGGAATTGTGGCCCTATTTAATAGGAAATTCCTAAGAATTGATTGTGAAATTCCTTCAACACATCTTCATGACCTCATGTATGACCTATGCAATTTTATACATATACAAATAATAGTTATCTTCCCTTTAACCCCAATCTTAACTTGGCCTTCCTTCAAAATGACATGCAACAACTATTTGTAGGAACTATTAGTTAACTCATTGACCACTACTTGTGAATTAAATAAGATTTAATTCACTAGTCCTATCACTAGCTCATCTCTGAGTTAAAATTTGTTAAACTAATTTTAACTCAAATAATTCAGTTAACTAATTAAAACTAACAAATAAGTGTAACTGGACCCCCTAAAGCTTATTGTGGACTCTACATGCTTCAAGTTTGACCTCCAACTTGAATTAATTGAGCTAACTAAGTCTTCCTCCTCATTAAACACTTGCAAGCTATTATGAGCTGGAATTGCAATTTTTCTTCTAATTTAATTAAGGGAAAATTAAATCAAAAGCCCCTTATGGGGTACCATTTCTTGGTGCCATTTCAACACACACACACTCACACACACACACATATTTATATAACCTATAGTTTAGCCTTCTCGACCAACAACTATTAAGATGTTTCTTTTTAAGTGTAGCAATTCAATTATTATATTCAATTGAATTTTTTTTTTATTAACAATTATTGTATTTTCTTTTATTTTTAAAATATTGAATTCACAAAAAGTTAGTCAAAATTTGTTCTATTATTTATATTATTTAATAATATTATTCATGATAAATTAATTTATTTCACATACATACATACATACATACATACATACATACATACATACATACATATATTCTTGGTTATATATTATATTAATATATATAATTATTAATATATATTATACTAACATATAATTTCATATTTTTATATTATGTTTTATTTTTTCTTAGGTTTTTTTATTATATTTCTCTTTTGTAAGTAAGACTCATTCTGGATTTGAATCTGTCAAGGAGTGCCTTAACATTGCACCCATTCACCCTCAATCCAAATATATAGTCATTAATTATATTATTTAATAATATTTATTTATTTATATATTTTTTCTCTTAAAATTTATTTATTTTCATATTTATTTTGACTTCCCTCCTTGCGTGTTTATATTATTCTGAACATTTGAATCTTGTTTATCCCTTGAGATGAGCCAAACTTGATGTCTAGAAATGTCTACCTTAAAAACTTGAATGTGAGTAATCCAAAAATGCTAGAACAAAATCATTCTTCTCAAATAGCCCTCTAATCTTAAAAAAAAAATCCACTTCCAATTTCTTCTAATATTTAGGCATTTGAATGTGAGTAATCCAGAAATGCTCGACCAAAATTATTCTTCTCATATAGCCCTCTCCTTTCAATATTTTTTCCACTTTCAATTTCTTCTAATAATTAGGCATTTGAATATTTAACTATAGTGAAAATTAAAAATAATCTTATTTATTTACTTACTTTATTTATGTATATGAAATTAATAAATATTTTTAAAAAGGAAAATACAAGTTTTCTTTTATTTTTTATGACTTTACCTCTTTAAACTTGACTACTATTAATTTAACATTGACCAATGCAACTTTTATATATATATATATATATATATATATATATATAAACTATTTTTTAATACTAAATTTTGATGGAGAATTAGCAACATGCAAGCAACATATATCATAAACTCAAATTTCAAATTCTGACTAAGACATTAGAATACCACACTCCATCCAACCTATTTGTGACTAGTTGACTACTATTTGTTTAACATTGACCAATACAACTTATATATATATATATATATATAATACTAAAAGAACTATTTTTTAATAGTAAATTTTAATAGGGAATTAACAGTATTTATATGTAACAACCTGCAAGCAACATATATCATAAACTTATATTTCAAATTAAGAGTAAGACATTAGAATATCATCACGACTAGCACTAAAATTTAGCAATAAGACATTAAAATACCATCAAAACTAGCACAGGAATCCCAAAATCCATAGAAGCTAATTGTGACCTGTGATGTCGACTATTATGACAGGTCATGTCTCTAGGGACATGAATCCAAGTGGATGAGATGGTAAACCACCATTTCACACATTGATTGGACCATAACATAAAGGTCTTATTGCAACCTCTGCCAAATGGAATACCATGTGGATAACTGACTCCCATGTTTTATGCCATAAATTATGGATATAGTTGCAATATCCAAGTATGAATTTTAGATATTTGTGTAGTGATTTTTTTCTTAAACAAGAACAGTCTGAAAAATATCCTTAAAAATAACTTATTATTTTTTTTATTTAAAAAATATTTTAATGCTATTAAGAAAATGAAATGCCTCAACTCAAGATTGACTACAACAAGAATTACACATTTCTCACTCTAATTATAAAATGGACCTACAATATAAATAAATAAATTATATTGTTAATAATTTAATCAAAATTATTAATGACATCATTATTTTAATAAAATAATATTTTTTTATTATTAATCCCATTATTATTTTAATTAAATAATAATTTTAATATATAATTTATATAATCATTGTAACATTATTTAATTTTAAATTCAATGTTTTTATATTTTTATTCTATAGGCAAATATAATTATAATCAATGTGAATAGAATTTAATTTAGATACAAAATAATCGTTATCTTTTCTATAGGCTGTAGTCTAAAAAACTCACAGAATAATCTAGAAATTTTGGCAGGAATATGAAAAATATTGACAGAAATTTTTGAAAATCTAGATTATTGTCAAATTTCAGGATTTTGAGTGGCTCATAGGCTTTTGATGGTGCTGAATCTATTTCAACCATTAAAAAAAAAAAATCAAAGACTCCCACTATCTGATATTTTGAAAAAAATTATTTAATTCCAGCAAAGACATGCCATCCAAACTATTCTATGTAATCAGTAAACAACACCTTTTTCATAGTGTTAAATTTTAATATACCATTTTTAAAATTAATTATAAGAAATTAAAAAATAGCCATCTTAATTTTCCTTTTTGGAATAAAATTTTAAAAATGTATATTTTAAAAATAGAAATTTTTAAGTTAGTTCGAAATTGCATATTACACCCCACTTTTTTTTAAAATGATTATTTTATAATCCATTTTCTTTCCCTCATCATAATTTTAGTTCGATTTGCAGTAGTGGATTTCTTTCAATTTACAAGAAAGAACGATGTTGCACAAATTGAATACTGAAATGGAGCGATATTTGAGAATGTCTAATAAAATAGAAATTTCACTGTGATACGATATTTGATAGTGTCTTAAAAAATAGAAATTTCACTGGGATACAGTATAGAAAACTCCTTTCCCATTTCTCATTTTTAATGAGATATAATATCACAATATAAGTGAACTATAACCATACAGACATCATAATACCATTGATTTTGGCAAAAGAAACCCATAAGTGTTTAACATGCTTCCATAAACATACGGAGGGAGTTAATTATTATTGAACATACTAAGATCTAATGAAACTTGAATGTTTTCCACATTCCATGACAAAATACATAAACATCCTAAAATATGACTATGGGGTGCTTCTGGTATAGTTTGGCATTCACAGCCACAGCGGACCATCTTTCATAAACTCGCTTCTCCAAGTACATCAAACTGCTGTGCAAAACTTTAATTTTAGATGAAAAGCCCTCCAGGAGGCTGCTGAATTATGGAGTGGTCTTGCATTTCCATCCAGCGACGTCCATTGGGTATTTCATCCCACAATCTCCAATCTTTGGTATTCAAATTCAGAATTATCATCTTGGCTCCCTGTACCCTTGGAATTATTATGAGGCTGTGCTTTCCATTGTCATAGGCAGCTGCTACCTTATCGGACGGATATGGCATGCGGACTGCAGCCTGGAGCTCCCACATCCAATGGTTGCGATTTGCCTGCCATAAAGTCAATATGGAGGAATCGGTTACTCTACTGGAACGGGTGACATTTAACAAAAATATTCGGTTGCTATCAACTACCATCAGAATGTTCCGCGACTGATCCGTTGAATATCGTAACACCCTCCCCTGTAGCGGCCATAAGTTTTCCAGCAACCCGCTTTCTATGTTATATTTCGCCATCACATACGGATTTAAGGAGGTGAGGTAGATGGTGCTGTTGCCATGATCTATGCTCGAAACAAATGGTCGCCTGAATAACCCAGCGTCTATGCCTGAACAGAGCCTTACACTCCATGTGTCTGTAGTGGAGGTATAAACAAGACAATGCACCTGATTTGATCTCAGTTCTCCCCAAACTATCACCCTAAACGCTTGACGGGCTGCCCCAGGGTTCTGATACACCACTATCTCCATGTACATGGGCGGCTGCACACACCTACTTGGGGAGTTGCTTGCCCACAGCTTCTTCTTCAAACACGACTGCAGGCCAAGCCGCGTGCTTACCCTCGTATCGGGCAGTTGTCGAAATCGTTTTGTTAACATATTAGCAGCTAACATTTCCCCTTCACTGCTGACCAGAAGCATAACACCGTCTGCAGCTCCCTGGAGGAGCCAACCTCTACTCTGATCCGCCTGACAGTTAACCTGGAAAAAGACCCACTGGTTGAAGTTGTTGAAGAGGTGAAAGCCATGGGGATTCTGTGGATCATTTGTGAGAGCAATCCACGACTCGTGGTTTTTCTCATCATATATCCGATGGAAGTCTTCAGAGGACGAAATAGTGTGCTCCAAATGTAGAGAAGTTAACTGAAGCCTCAAGAGATCACAGATCTGTAAGCGCGAGAGAATGTCGTGGAGAATGGAGTCAGGCAGGTACTCCAACACACATTCCTTTGATCCATCAGAAATCTCAACGGCAGTGTTCATCCTGCAATTTCAATAGGAGGTAAGTGTTGCAGGTGTTGCAATTTCAATAAAACAAAATGATACCGAGAACAACACGGCAACGAACCTAGATGATATGCGATACGGAGAACAACAGAGTGATGAACCTAGTTATGCGATACCGAGAACAACAGAGCGAGAACAACAGAGCGATGGAGATAGATATGCATCATCACCGAAGCTTTATAACATCTACATGCCATTAATATTTCCGGTTTATAGGTTTTCAAATTTGACCCGGTCCAGCTTCATTAATTGAATATTTTGCCGTTTCAATTTTTTCAAATTTGACCATGTTCACTAAACTTATCGTGATCACAGATTTCAAAAATATCTTGGAATTTGGGGATGACTGGAGAGGCCAAATAATTGACCTTCATAATCGTGAAAATTCCGCCAAATAAATAACCTCTCTCTTTATGGTCAAATTCCACCTTATTTTTGGAATTGGTAAGGGATATAAGAACGCTTTGTAATGGATATAAGAATAGTATTCCACCATATTTCTGGAATTGGTAATTATTAATGGATATAAAAATGGTCATGTTCATGTTTTTATCTTAATTTTAATATATAATTTCAAATAAAAATGATATATTTGTTATTTAAAATATATTTGTAAATAGATAAAGAGATTCAATACTCTGAAATTTTTTTATTCTTGAATTTTATAATTCAAATTATTTAAATTTTTTAAAATTTCTACCAGATTTTAGTTAAAATTAACTACACAAAATGAACTTTATGAAATTTTAGTTAAAATTAACTAGACTAAATAAATTTTTAACCAAAAAAATCATTTTATATATTAAATAGACAATTAAATTTTAAATGTTTATATAATTTTAAATTAAATTAATTTTTTGTTTTTAAAGTGACCAAATTAGTCATATATTAAATTTTGTCATTTTAATAGTTATTTTCAGAGACTTGTGTGTTATGCATGAAGAACTCAACCTTTTTGGGTGAACACATCACCCATCTTCAAAGGCACAAAACTTATCTGATGAGAGCAGGACCTAGATAAATATAAAGAATGAGGAAGATAAATATTAGAGAAAATAAACAATAAAAAACATTGCATATGTGAAAGTTGAATCAAGATAGAGAAGTAATTATTAATTACTAATCAATTTGTTATTGAAAGGTTGAAAAATAACATAAACGTCATCATTGTGTATATATATATATATATATATATATATATATATAAAAGATGTAAAAATGGCCCGTGATATTGAATTGGTAAATTTAATAATTAATATTCAACCAAATGTTGTTCGAGATTTAATATATATTTTAATATTGCAATTAAAATAAAAATATAGTGAGATTGAAATTGATTAAGGAATAATTTAATAGGATTTAATTAGAAGCGATTAAATAATACTAATCATAATAAAAGGAGCTATGCTAATAATATAATAAAATGATTTAAAAAAATAAAATAAAAAACACTTTTTTTTTTTTTGTAAATTGGGTGGGTCCTTTCTATTTTCTATTTATAATTGAAGGACAGGCTACATTATAATATTCATACGATGGCCTCAACCTGCCCGTAGGAAACCAGGTCTGTTGGCCATCTGAGTGCATTGAAAGCTTGCCAAAATTGAAATTGTCTCTTCCTTCTATAAATCGCATCTGCTAACTGTCATACTATTGCAATATGTTCAAGCATATAACATAGAACAAGTTCACATATTACCAAAAAAAAAACCATAAAGCAGAAAACTATAAAAACTAGCCATCTGAAGAGGAAACTGGAGTTGGGTCCTTGGCATGAGACCCAGGCATGTCAACCTGTTGCATCTGTTGGAGCAGCTTCTCCATACGTACCATCCTATCATCCATACGTCCCATCCTGTCATCCATTCTCTGAAGGCAGTCGGTTGCTTGATATTGGGTAATTTTAATATGCTGCAGATGACTTTCAATGTTCTCCAACAGATCTTTGAGATACAGTTCTGTCTTTGGCTGGACTTTGAACTCTGGAGGATGAGCACTTTGTATTACTTTTTCCAGAAGACACTTCACTAACCAATAAGTATGGATGGTTTGGTTAAATAAGGTAAGTCGCCCTCGGGTATTGCCAGGGTCCTTTATGAAATCGAGAATTTCTGCTTCAGCTTCGTTGTCTTGAGGGTCCGTCTGAAGATCTCTTTCCCAACCACGAATTTGATTACGTGCTGGAGAGGAATTGCCTAAAATGTAGTTAACTACAAGATTTTCCAAATGCTCCTGATTTGTTTTTCTGCCTCGTTTCTTTGGCTCCTGTTCCTGCTGAATCTTCTGTTTACCCTTAGTTGTTTCAGAGCACAGGCAGCGTTTCCCCATGGTGAGAATGTTCCTATTCAGGAGAACATATAGACAAGTAATAACCATAATACAGATGGACTCTTTGTTTTCAGTTTCTTCATAAATTTCTTTTATAAAATTCGACTGAGAGCGACTCCTAGGATTTGGAATTAACTTATTAATGCTTTCCCTAAAGCCACAGCTAGAGTGAATCATAATAACCTGGGTCATCTTCCGCCACAAAGCCTTGATTACATGCATTTCAAAAGTCCAACCAGAGCGCAAGCAAAACAGAGTATAAAGATAGATACGGGAAATGTGAGTAGAGAACTTAGGGACAATGTAGTGAACATAGAACTTAGGGGCAATGTAGTGAAAAGAGAATTTGGGGCCATTGAAGTGTTTGAGGGCCTGCATATTGGGCGCATGTCTACAGAGATGAGCGCAACTACTACACAGTATGGAAGCAAGAACGCATCCGGTAGTCGCCCAAAACCTAACCCAACAAAAATCAGAACTTTGCAAACCAAATATAACATCAAAGCATATGTCATACGAAGCTTCCCTTAAATTATGCTTATCTGTGGTTTTAGCATTAAAGATGCAGAGAATAAAAGAGGAACATGGGTCCCGAAAACAGGGATGAACAGGGTTTTGAGGAGGGGTAATCGACCAGAAAAACGAAAGTGACTCCCCAACAAACCGACAATATTCAAGCGAGGTCCCAGTATGAGTTGTACACATCATAAAAATGAGTATAGTGACCAATACATACCGTGCCAGAGTAGCGAAAATGACAGAAGGAGTTGAGCGCCTCCTCTTCGTCTCCCAAGCCCGTGCATGCAACAAGCTTTGCATGAGCATTTGGGATGAGGGAGGGCGGTGTCTTACCTAAAACCAAACTTTCGTTCTGGGCACTGACAGGCCAACCTGGCTCGATCGCTGTAAAATCATTTCACCGCAAGTGAGCACCCATACCATTGATCGAGTATGGCGGTTCTTCATCATGAATATTAATTGTCTGAAGGGTGGCGGGGCGTGCTGTCACCACGGTCCGTCCTTTGCGCCAGGTGTTCACCCCGATCGGGGGTAAAAAAAAAACACCTTATTAGCTTGGACAATACTAAAATTTTGGCTTCTGCCTCTTATCTTTCTCACTTGATTATTAGAGAAGCTCTTGAAATTGAAAAACATCCTAAAATTTTCAAGGGCTGATGGATACCATTTAAGCCACTCCTAAAAGCACAACCTTAATTTCATCTAGAGTGTTGTCTTCCACCTTAAATTCTAAACCCTCCTAATCTTTTTGGTTACTATAATTGTCCCTGCATTTTTATATTATAAAACATATTGTTATGATTAATATTTCTTTGTCTTCCTCATATTTACCTAACGGTTCTATTAATCTCCCCCTTTTTAACTCCAATTTTAATTTATTTATTAATTAGTAATTTGAATACTAAAATTATTTACCTTTGACCAATCCATGTTTCTTGTGAATCTATTTATTATATTTTTAACATGGCTCCTTCTTAACTTCAATTTTAATTAATTTATTAATTAGTAATTTGAATATTTAAATATTTAATTTTTGACGGATCCGTTTTTTTGTCAACCCTTTTATTATATTTTTAACATGCCTCCTTCCATTATGATTAGCATTATTTAATTTCTATTAACTAAGTCTCTATTCTCTATTGAATTATTCTCAACCATATGAAAAATTTCAATTCCAGAATCAATTCCAATCTTAATATATTTATAATTTAATTGCAATTTTAAAATATGTATTAAATCTCCAACGACATAAATCCAATATCACCAATCATTTTTTTAACATGTCACTGAATATTAATTATTAAATTTATGAATCCAATATCACCAACCACATTTTTTAAGTGGAAAAGAAACCTTAGGTATATATAATGTACCAGCACAACGTTAAAATTTTCTGAGATTTACATTCACAAAGTATTCTCCTTGTATACTTTTATCAAAATATTATGATATGTAACAGTATTATCAAACTATTTCTGAGATAGTGCTATGAAAGTTCCAAACAAAAATAAAAAATCAAGTCAAAGGTTCATGTCTGAAAATTTATATAGTGCATTCTTAAAGGGACCCATGTTCTCCTATGTTCTTTCAACTGGGATCCGCTCCAACCAGATCCAACCTTCTAAGAGTAATAAATATTCTTGTTCATGCCGCAAAATGGACCCCTATGATGAGTGATTTCTCCCTTTTTGTGAGGATCAAGTCTTTTTTCTTATCACAAAAAGGTTTTGTCTTCTAAGATCTATTCCATATCCTTATGGTTGAATCTCCAGTAGTAGTAGCCTTTGAAAAAATTTGACAATGCCCGTAGCTTCACTTCCTGATGCATCTATAAGCTCATAGTGCATCTCTCTGAAAATCCCCCTCAGTCCCTTCTTGGATAACCTATCAGCAGTCACATTATTTTCTGTATATATATATGAGTGAAAGAGATGACGGAGAATGCTCTCCTAAGATCATTAATCCTGTCAATCGATGCTGAAAGATGTCTAGGAGCCATTGAGTTGCAGTGGTTCAAATGATCAATTAGAACATGTGAGTCTTCGAATACCCATACCTTGTCAATATAGAGATGTTTCGAGAACCAAAGTAGCCCCCACAGGGCCAACATCTCAGCACTCATGTTTGTCCCTTGTTTTCCAAGCCAGTGAAGCTTATAGTGGCACTAAGAAGAAATAATAAACCATGCTCCAAATCCACAACTCATGTTGTGTGATGCCCCGTCGAAAAATCCATAGGATAATGAATTTAAAAATATATTAATCTAATTGAAAGATCCTGAGGAGGTCGGTTTTGGGTCCTCATGGCATCTCAAATTAGTATAATTCGTGCGGTGATCCATGATGGAGTACATTTTTTATCTTCAAATAACCATTTATTCCTTCCACACCACAATCTCCATTGGAATAAAGTGGGATGCCCCTGTATTGCTTACCTTGCTCAAACCACCATCTCGTACAATGTTCGACAGATAGGAACTCACGCTCTTGTAATTTGAAATGATTGCACAACATATACCAAATCTCATGAGCAAATTTACAATTGTAAAAGAGATGGATGTTATCTTCCTCCGCTTCCATGCATAAACAACATATCCTAGGTCCGATATTACCCCTCTTCATAATATTAGACCACGTCAAAAGATAATAATTTTGTATTGTATCTTTAAATTCCATATTTCCATAAACCAACATCTTCCTTCCTTATCGCCTTGTAAATTATTCAGGCTTTTATATGTCTCAAAAGTAGTAATTTGACCATTTTCCAGGGTCCCCCCCATGTGATCTAATCCTCAGTGCTGATATGTCTACATCCCATGATTTTTAATCTGGCCACATATTCATTCCATTCTTCAGTCATGTGGCCATTAATCCCCATGTCCATGGTCTGCATCCACCTTGGTGCGCCCTCCTCCCATTGTTTAATAATTTGACCCAAACGGAAAATTCCCCTACCCTATAATTGATTCATCAGGTGTGCACTAGTTATGTTATTCTATGGATTTCCTCTAATGTCCCTTGCCCAAATGAAAATTATTCGACCATTACCAAAATTCCATTGTAACATCTTGCGAAGCATGGACCAAATCATTCTAAATCCATTCCAGATATCAAATCCCCTCCTCTCCATCCCCTGATACGAGGTATACATATCCTCCATTTTCAATGCCCTAAGATATTTAAATTTAATGATGTCATTCCAGATACCCTAAGTCTTTAAGAATTTCCCCAATATGTTTGATCGTATCTGGGTCTGCTTCAGAATTATAAAAGCAGGAATTTTCTTAATTAACTAGCATCCCCGCTGCTTAAAACTTTATTTTAAATATGACTTACAATACCATCTAGTTTTCCTTAATTAAAAACCCAAATATCAACAGATCGTCCATGAAAAAACTGTGGGTGATCTCCTGGTGTTATCTTATTTTTATTCCATAGAATTGTCCCATCCTCGGAGCCCGTGAGATTTTGATACTGAGATCACCCATAACCAAAATGAACAAGAGGGGCAAGAGAGTGCACCCTTGTCTCTGTCCCCTACCCAGTTTGAAGAATCTTCTCGCTAATCTGTTAATGGGAATCACCATCGGCGTTCTGCAAACACGTCCCATTATTCATTCCACTACACTACTGCACATCTCGATTTTATAAAGAATCATTCTCAGGAGGACCCAATCCACCCGGTCATATGCCTTACTCAGATTCACTTTTAATACCATAGCTTCCATTTTTCGGTCCTTTATACAATGCATAATCCCCTATGTGGATGCCACGACATCATGAGTGATGCGGTTATTAAGAAATAAAAACTGTTTTGGGGAAATATGCCTTGAAAGCACATCCTTAATTCTATCTGCAATAATCTTCAATCTGATTTTATACAGAGTGTTACACAAAGATATGGGTCTATAGTCATCGAAGCACACATTTCCTTTCTTCGTCGGAATGAAAGCCAGGAAAGTAGTATTTATCTCTCCATGTACCATTCATTTCTATCTCGTCTCTTCTACCATTTTAGTGATATCCTTAATCAGAATGTATGCGAAGTGAATGAAAAAATCAGGAGTCTAGCCATCGGGGCCATGACTTTTGTTTGGGGAGAAATATTTTAGAACCCATTCAGCCTCTACTACACGAACCTCTCTGTACAGTCTTCGATTATGCTCTTCTGAGAACATGAGAGGATATTTTTTAGCCTCCCGAATCTATGCTTCCACCTTTATTGCTTCATTTGTCTTATATAAGTATTCAAAGTATTTAATTGCCTGATCTTGAACCTATTCATTGGTGTTATATGAGTGACCATCGACCTCGATATTCCAAATAACATTATAATTATTCCTTCCATTGGCGAAGGAATGAAAATATTTTTTGTTCCTATCACCTTCTTTTAACAAAGTTGCATGTCTCTTTAGTCTCCATGTTTTCTCTTGGATAAGAAGAATCTTCCTTTTCTCAGTCTCCAGAAATTTTATCCTTGCCCAATTATCAAAATGTAGATTCTGTCCTACTATATGATCGAAAATGTGAGGAATCTCTCACTCAATCTGCTCTAAGTCAAGTATCATTTGACGTTTCTTAGAGTTCTCCCATACTCGAACCTTCCCTTTCAAGTTTCTTAAACTCCTTGATAGGTATTCCATGGATGAAGTTCCGGCCAGCCTCCTATGTGAGAAGAAAAAGTTCTGAACCATAGTCTTAAATTCCTTATCCTCCAACCACACTTTATTAAATTTAAAGGGGAATCCCCTCATTTTCTACTCAAATTTCCATTCCATCACAATCGATCTATGGTCAGATATTAAGAGTGTCAACACCCAAAACTTTACTCTTCCCATATGTGCATGTAAGTCCTCCTGTACCAAGAATTTGTCTAATCTTTTACCAATATATTATTTTCATTTGCGTCCATTACAGCATGTCGGGATAATCACAGACCATTATATATATATATATATATATATATATATCAAATGGTGACTTTTCAGCATTTTTCAACCCTTCAATAGCAAATCAATTAGTAATTAATAATTACTTCTATACCTCAATTTCCACATTTGCAAAGTTTCTCTTATTGCTCTTTTTGTCTTAAATCTATCTCCCTCTCTCATCCTTTATATTTATCTGTCCTTTTCTCTTCCTATCATCACATAAACTTCATACCCCTAAATATGTGTGATGTGTTCACCAAAAATATTGGGATCTTCATACATAACATATAGATCTCCAAAAACTCTCAATACCATTAATATTATATTAATAATCATATATATTTAAAAACAAAAAAATTTAAACTTTAAATTTAATTATAAATAATTATGAGTTACGGAGTAAGATTGAGTGAGAAATACAAGGTTGGTATTTATGTGAAAATTAGTTTTAAAATAAATTAAAATACTTTCAGTTTAAAATAAAATATCAGTTGTTAGTTTCCGTCTCAATTCAGTTTTGATTTGATTCCTTATCTTTCTGGATAATTAAAAAAATAACACTTTACTTTGAAACACGAAGTGTCAACATTACTTTTGGATCAGCTTCGATTTGGAAACGAAATGATTGAACGGGAATGATTTAAACTTGCATGGGATTAAAAGGTATAGCCAAAATCTCCATACAAGAAGAAAAGCCCAAAATGTCGTGGAATCATACAACATTCTCATTATCAATATTACTTTATTATTAACAATACTAATTAAATAGCATTATTAGTTTTAATTTTAAAATTAACACTATTTCATATGCTTTCTAATTCTAGAATCCTTGTTAGAATTGACCATTTCCATCACTGAAAATTTAGGGAAGCGATTGAGATTGAGAAGAGGTCCCGCACGTTGAACAGGGATGATGCATAGAAAGTGAGTAGGTGTTGGATTCCATCTCTTCACTCCTTGTTGTAGTCTTTTTCTTTGTGTTTTTATGTTTTTGGTATTTATTTATTTATTTATTTTATTTTTATTTTTATTTATTTTTTATTTTTTATTTTATTTTATTTTATTTATTTATTTATTTATTTATTTTTTATTTTTATTTTTATTTTTATTTTGTTTTTTAGTTTTTGTTGTTGACTTTGACTTGAATTTTTTGGTTTTTATTTGGTCTTTTAATTTTTAGTTTTATTTTTATTGATATGATTTAGTCTTTTTATTTTATTTCTATTTTGGTTTATGTATGTTAATTTATTTATTAAAATAAAATACAAATAATCTATTTTTATTTTATTTTATGTTATTTTAATTTAATTTTTCGTAAATGTTTTTATTCATTCATGTATTTATTTAATTATTTGTTTTATTTTATTTATTTATAAATTATTTAGTTTTGGTTTTTGACTTTGACTTGAATTTTGTGGTTTTTATTTTACCTTTTAGTGGGTCTTTTAATTTTTAGTTTTATTTTTATTGTTATGATTTACTCCTTCTCCTTTTTTCTTGTTTCTAATTTTTTTCTTTCATATATATATTGATTTATTTTATTTATTTTATTTATTCTATTATTATTATTATTATTATTATTATTATTTAATTATTTTATGACTTTGACTTGAATATATTTTTTACTGTTGATGGGTTTTCTTTTTCTTCTTCTTCTTCCTTTTTTTTTTTTTTTTAAGATGGTTAGTTATCTTTTTATTATTTTATAATTTTCGACCGTTTTTAACTCTTTGGGGTTTTGACCATTGCTTCTCTCTTTTTAGTTTAAATATGTAAGTTAGATTAGCCAATCTTCATTATCCTGATGATGAACTACAATTGGTAGTTCGAAACTCGTCGGTTCCAAAATATATTATGTGATTTCCCGAAAGATTTATATTTAAAATGTTATGGATCACAAAAGTTTGCACTCTCAACAATATTTGTGTTAATTTTGTTGTTTTTATTAATATTATTTATTAGAAAATTTAATTGATTATAATTATTAATATTACTAACAAATTTTAATTTAATATTAATAATAAATAATGAACTATTATTAATATAGAAATTAAATATTAATTAATAAAACTAATAATAATATTGAAATTAACATTAATAATATGATTTTTAGGAATATTAATATTATCTATAGGTTAACTTATAAATGAAATAGCTTTTAGGGTAATTTAAGAAAATGTAGTAATAAAATTTTAAGAATTTTTGGGTTTTAAAATACATTTGCGAATACATAAATGGATTCAAAATCCTTAAAAATCTAAAGAGTACTTGAATTATGCATATTAAATAATTTAAACTCAAATTTTTAAAATTCTTTGTTTGATTTCTATTAAAATTAACTAAGAAAATGATCATGGAAAAGAGACTAAGTTAGACTAGGCATTAACGTTATAAATAATATTATGTAATAATTTTGATAGTCATACCAATATCATTTAATATTTAACAAAACAATAATATTATTAATAATACCTTAATAATATTAATTAATTTTAAGATATGTTGATTAGTAATATAATGATGATGATGATGGTTAACGTCTAGTGAGACCAAAATTTGGTCTATCGGACCTAAAGAACCAGATTATTTATTTTGTTTTAAAATTGTACTCTTATGCTCAAAGAGCTTGGCGAGAAGCGGTGTGAGCTCACTATAATTTTGACATGTTAAAAGGCTAGGAAGGTCAGTTTTGCAACACATATTATGAAACTGAGATCTAATGTGGGTGTACACAGGACACTCTAAAAGGAAGTGATTTTCATCTTCAATGTTCATATTCTCACAGAGATGGCATATCCTTTCAACCCATGGTGTTTTATGAACTGCCCAACGACCTATTTCACTATGGCTATCTTGGCTATATTAAATTTTTTTCTTTGAGCTAGTTAAAACCGAGAGATACTTTTGATCTTCTAGAGTAGGGTTGATGACCTCCTTATAATATCTTTTATTTATTTTAGCCTATAAATCTTTCTCACACCATATTTTTTCTTTAATCATAGAAGTAAAAATATTTTTAATGTTAGAATCGACGCTTCCAACCAATCCTTCGTGGTTCATCATTTGGATAGATCAATGAATTTTGTCAGATCTCATTATCGGGTATAAATGAAGGAGAGGCCTCCCAGTTTCCATCTGTTCATTTTCATTCTCCTTTATTTATACCCGATGATGAGATCTGACAAAATTCATTGATCTATCCTGATGATGAACCACGGAGGATTGGTTTGAAACGTCAATTCTAACAAAAATGGATGTGATAAATCCGGAAGATTCTATGCACAACACAAGTCGCAGAAACCTCAAATCAACAATTTTTAATGTTATTAATATTTTTCAATGCAACATTTTCCTGGATCTCCCAATGGTTTAACCAGGCCGTCGTATCTTTATACCAACCTCGTTTGAGCCTTAGGTGGTTTTCGCTGGAATTTAAAGCTATCTTAGGAAGTCTATGGTCTCCCATGTTATTGAGTTTGCGCTTGTACAACAGGAGCCTAGTCATAGCTAGGATCTTGATAGGGGAAATAACCACTTCTATATGGAGAATATGATAAGGTGTATTAATTTTAATTTTGAGGTTATACATTGTAAAATGCTTCTATATTTTCTCAATATTTCTCGAGGATTCTCTAAAGATGCTGCAACTCCAAACCTCACATCCATAGAAGATAATAGGAGTGACTAAAGTTTCAAAGAGGAGCTTATTTTTATCCCACATCACAAGGTTTGATGCTTTACAATTATTTTCAAGACCAAAATAAGCTTTCCACCCTCCATTAATCTTTTTCTCAATGCTATAGTTCTAGTTGAGTTTGTGATGAATATCAATTCCCAGGTACTTGTAGGAAGACAATTCCTCCAAGTTTCTATTGTCATACACAAAATTAGCATAAGTGTCCTTCTCGAATTTGATAATCATAACTATTGTTTTTTTAGTGTTAACATTCATACCTGTGGTAGAGCATAAATCCTTAAGAAGTCGAAGTTGTTTACCAAGATTAGAAGGACACCTTTCCATAAGAACAATATCATCAACATAGAGAAGAAGGATGATGAATATTGCAGCTAAGATTGTGCCAGCACAACCCGTTTCCTCCGAAGAACCTTCTATCTTGTTGATGAAAATTCAAAATAGGGTAGGGGAGAGGGCGTAACCTTGTTTAACTTCGATATTACACTTAATATCTTTCGACCACCCCTCATTGCTCTTAAACTTGGCAATTACATTCTCATATAACCTTATAGCAGAAAATCTCAACTCGAAATGGAACTTTAGTTCTTCTAATCTATTCCATAGGTTATTTCTAGGTACCATATCGAAAGCCTTTCTAAAAACCACAAAGAAAAAAAATATATTGGATTTATCATTATGACATTCCTCCATAATGATCCTAATCATAACGAGCTTGCTCGTTGTTGAGTGTTACATTCTAAAATCCACTTGGCCTTTAGCCCACTTACCTTCACTTTCAAGCCATATGCTCATCTTCTTTTCTAAAATAATACCATATGGCTTGGCTAAGAGAGGGCTAATCATAATTTTTCGATCATTAGAGGGGTTATTTGTGTCCACACTTTTAAAAATAGGAATAATGAGGCTCTGAATCCACGGTTTAGGGAACCCTTTCTTGACTGCTTGATTGAAAATCTTGTGGATGTGAGGAATGAGGACAAGACCTCCATTTTTTAAGATTTCAGCCTCGTAACCTTCAATGTCCTTAGCTTTTCCATTTGACAGGTGCTTAACCCCAGAATCTATGTCTTATAAGGTGAATTTTTTTTCCGTTGTGAGTAGGGTTTCAAAGTTATCAATGTCAGTTGGAGATTCATAAACCTTTTTAAGATATGAATTCCAGTTGTGTAAAGGAACTCTATTATTATATTTTTTTTTTTCTAGTTAGAATCTGTCTCTAGTATTTCTTAGGAGCTACCTTAGAGAGGTGTAAGAAATTTTCTTGTCTTTTATGAATATATTGCAGTTTTTTTCTCTTAGTTAGGGCTTTGTATATTTTTATCTTTCCAATTTTAAGGGACTCATCAACAACTTCCTTAATTTCTCTTCTTGCACTTTTACAATCTTTATCATACCAAGGGTTGCTTTTGCTATTTCTTTTATTACTTGAAACTTCAATTGAAAACTTGTTAATTGAATATGAGAGGGTTGTAGTAAAATTATGATAGAGGTCTTCTATATTGTGTATACTAAATAAATGAAACAAGTTAATTTTTAATTAATTTAGAAAAAGATGATTTTCTAAATATAACTAATTCATTAAAGCATAATCTAAACAAATGAAGATTTCTTTCTAAAAAAAATGGTTTTTAGAAATATAAATTACAATTCTCAATTTCAAAATTTTAAATGGTTCCAAATTTCTTAGATTATCTATTTCCACTATTTAAAAAAAACCTATTCAACTACTCTCAATTTCAATTTTTTTTTTTTTTAAACTACTATGAAATTTCAGAGAAAAAATATCTAGACAAATCCATTCATTAATTTTTTTTAATTAATTATTATATAATAATATTATAATCTTAATAATACGATTACTTATAATACTCAAATTGATATAGATACATGTCATTGGGCCCTTCATGATAAACCTCAACCATAGTGTTCATCTCGCCAATGGTTCATCCCGAAAATTTCGTAGGTAACTATTGCAAGAATACCACCTAAGAGCAATCAATGTAGATATGCATCATTGTTGAAGATTCCTCATCAGAACATATGATAGCATCAAAGACATACCAGAAATTAATCCCACGTCAAGAGGGGATGCGTATTTCCCTTCACAATGTAGTTAGGGTTAATATGTTTTGAAATTTGACCAGTTCCTCCTTAATCCACTTTAATTAGATTTATTTTTAACTATGCCAATGATTTTGAACTTTTGACAATGTTAATAGTTATCAGGTTTATGAAATCCATTTACAATTAAACATTTTAATTTGACCAGTTTCATCTTTATTAGATTCATATTTAAGCATATAAATGATTTTGTTAATATTTACTTAATTGGGTGTTTGTAGTTAGAATTATTATTTTTAGTTTTTTTTGGGTTGGAAATTAAAATTTTATTTATAATTTTAATTTTAATATTTATATAATTTTAAATTAAAATAATTTTGAATTAATGATATTAATTATATATTAAAAATTGTTATTTTAATTATTTGTAGAATAGAAATTTTGTTTCTGTATTTATAGAATATTTATTTCTGTTATAACTTTGAGTCAAATTTTTAGAGTTTTGGGCCAAGTTTTGTTGGAATTTTGCAAACAAATGTGTAGAAAAATATTGATTTGTGTTGTTTATACTAGTTTTTAAACTATATATGGATTCAACATCTTAAAAACTCCCTAAAAATTATTCATTTGTCAAAAAACTACTTTTGAATAGATTTTTCTCTTTTTGGTGCTTTGTCAAGTATGGTAGTGTTTTTTTTGGGTGAAGATATTTATAATCATATATTTTTTCAAGGGAGATATCAAAGATAGCCTCATGCAATCATTAAATAAATTACAAGACATAGAAAATAAAACATTCATGGGTCGCAAAGTGCGACTGAAGAAGATTAAGAAAAGGAATTGAAAAGAAGAGGCAATTATTGTTGTCATGTTCAGAAAGGTCTACACTGCTGCCGAGGAACTAAGAATTATAGAAGAAGAGAAAGAATAAATCGAGGGTGATTGGTTTAATTTTGATTAGCTACCACATTTTATGTTTACTCGTAAATATTTTTATTTTTGGATTATCAAAATGGTAACATTTCTTTGAGCTAAAGAGTTCATTGAGTACTAGTCTAATAACACATATGACGAAGTATGTGATGCTTTAGCATTGAAATTTGAAAAACATGCATTGGATGAAAATATTTTGTGCAAGTTAGAAAAAACGACAACTTCCAAGAAACCATGGAAGATCCTAGAAAAAGAATTTGGTGCAAGGGGGAGTGACATGGAGCAAAAAATGTGTCACAATATGTCGAGTGAGTTGTAGATCTAAGAGTAGATGAACAAGACTTTCAGAAGACATCAAAATTTGGATAATCTCACTCGAAAGTGGATGATGGTCATGAAAACTGTAAAAGTGAAACTCATTATGCATGCATTCATATGGATGAAGAGAATGCAACAAAGATGGCAGAGAGAGAAGTTCAATATTTTGTTTGTGAATCAGAGCAAGAAGATGTAAATGCTCAACTACTCTACTATAACGTGGATTGTGCAAATGATGGTGAATCCCACAGTGATGAAACACATATGGATGATGACTGCAAAGTGAGATGTGCATTGGTGAATCCAGTCACAAAAGATGAGTTTGATGAAGAATTGAAGACCGAAGATTCCATTATAACAACAATATATGAAGCGGTTGGAACTATTCATGAAAAAATATGTGATATAGCATCAGTTGATGATCAAGAAGAGCTTAAAGTGATTTAAGATTTGTTGATGAGAATATAACAACAAAATAGTGGAAGACAATCTCCATGTATTGGAAAAGAAGGTAGAGAAGGAAGAGGTAGAGCAAGAAGATTTCAATGAAGAGCATAAAAAATATGTTTTTAACATTGTTTTTTGATATGAAGGTGTTCAAAATAGCATGGGAGAAAATTTTGAAAACAAATATGGTAACAACTTTGATGCAGATTTTAAGCTCATTGAAAAATTGATTCAAAAGCCAATTGAATAAATTGATGAGAGTCTTAAAGAATCAACTGGAATAAAATAATTAAATGAAATGGTGAACGTGAAAAAGAAGCAATATTATGATTTTACGTGTAAGTGTAATAATGATCTTGAGTGTGCATACTACAAACAAAAAACTCCAATACTTAATGATGAAAGTGAAGAGAAGGACATGGAAGTTTTCGAAGGCAAAGATGAAAGCATTGAAATAACTTTCAGCAATGGAGTCAGGAAGAGACAAGATTTTTCTATTAATAAATATGATAGAAATAAAGTTAGCAATATGAAGAAAAAGAAGCATAGAAAAAAAGACAAATTGAAAATGAAGAGTTGTGGCAGTAGTCCATGGTTGAAGTAATATTGGAAGAGAAAGTTGTAGAAGATAGGATCAACTTGTTTTTCAAGACAAATTGAAGAGGATTAAAATAACATTGCAACAATAACAATTAAAGAAATGTGGAGCCTACACCAAGAATGCACAGTAGAGAATGAAGAAATTTTGAGGATATATAATCTAGAAGAAACACAAAAAAATGCAAATTTCTAAAAAAAATTAAGTCATTGTAAGCCCAGCTGTGACTTAGACCAGTAGGCTTCTTTGACCGATGGTTGAGTTAATTTATATTGTAAGTCGATAAGGCTTAGTGGAGACATATTGAGTCATATGGTCGTAACTAAGGGTGAGTGTGGAAACAATAATTACTCAGGCATGAATATCCAGCAAGATCGAAGTCGAGTGATGCATGAAGGGATAAGTTGAGAAAGGTGTAGTCCATATTTATAGTGTGAGTTAACTGAGTTAAGAGTGAGTCAATTTGAGTTCAATCTATATTTGGAGAAGTCAAAATTTAGTGTGTGTGTGAATGTTAAGTTATTTTGGGTGATTCACTAGTGGATAATGTTTCTACACCCTTCACTCAATTCATTGTAATAATCAAATTTGTGTGTTGAATATAAGAGAAACAACTCATATTGTGTGTGATAATTTTGAATTTTCCTCCTTGTTCCTTTTCATCAATCATTTCTCGTGAGGCTAGTGAGTCTGAACATCTAGTTTCTGATCAAGGTAGTGTGAATCACGTTAATAATGCTCAACTCCCAACACCTTCAAATGGGAAACTCACCATATTATCAATATAACTCTCCAAATGTAACAAAACATTGATTAGAATTATGTGTAGTGGTTAGGAATTCCATTGTTACCGATTTCGGATGTCTCTATAGTCCTCAAAATTTTTAAAATTCATCGTGGTGCTTTGAATTTTTGCAAAATTTTACTTGAAAACTCAAGCATCTGTGTAGGGTTTAGCTCAACTTCAAAAAATTAAAGAGAATAAAATGAAATGGTTTAGATCAAATATATGTAAAAAGAATTAAAACAAATCACAATTTTTTTTTGCGAATAAGATATTTCTATTAATAAGGAAGGCGAATAATTATATCCTGGTGAGTTGGTGGAAGTGACATGCATCAACATCCAAACTATGAAATATTTGATCATTTTAGGACTTTGGAGTTGTTGGTAAAGCAGTTGCACAAAATTTACAAAAAACGAAGTTCCCCATAGTGCTGAGTAGGAGGGATTTTACATTGGGGCAGATAGAAAAAACAAAAAGGAACTGTGTAGAGGCATGTTTTTCGTGGTTGGTTAGGAGGAATAGAGGGATATTAAGAGTCGAATACATAGTAATAGTGAAGGAGGCAGATGGAACCAAAGACAAAGCTGAAACCAAAAAATGAAAACCAGAAAGTGGCACTCATTACGGTGTTTCCTCGGTCGAGTTAGCATCCAGGCTGATTGGCCTCTCCAATGCATTGCCTTTGATGGTGTCATAATGGAATGACCTGCTGGTGGTAGCACCCCCAGTTTCTCCTCTGAAAATGGATGAAGCATCCACACTATCCATCCTCTTCTTAAGCAACGCGTAGTGAGGAGAGTCTCTAGTGACAAAGTGGCGGTGGTGAAAAACTCTGATGTAAAGTGTGAACATCTTGCTGTGAGCATCCAAATTATTTTGCAAGATGTTGTTGTGATCCTGGTGAGCTTGCATAGCAAGATCTAACATAGTTTTTTCTTCCAGTGAAATTTTATTTCCCTACTAAAAGGGTTCTCCCTAGCCCTTGTCAGGCCGGGGTTCGAAATCCAATTGAAGTCTTCATCAACCTCCTTCATAAAAATTCACTGGTGAACCAACCTGGCTTGGTTTTCCAACTCAGAAACCCTATGATAAGTGTCTATATTAACTACTACCTCATAATTCTTGGTAGCTTGCCACGCCACAGACTCTGCCCTAGTGGTGGGAGTCAAGTTTGGAGAAGCCCAATGTGAGGCATAAGCTCCCTTGGCACAGCCATGACCACGATTTCTTCACCTCTAAGCGGAGGAATTGGCATGTCGAGTGGACATATTAGTGTAGGAATTAGGGTTTTAGACTGACTAGGGATCATGTGGGAGATGGATGAAAGGGAGAGCATTGAAGGGACAGAGCACAAAGAGGATCATAGGATGAACACTGAAGTCGAATGCAGATAATGGAGAGAGGGTCAGGTATTCATAGGTGTGGGATGGAGGGGTCGGGTGGGAAGATAGGGGGTGGAGAGTAAGGAGCTCTAGAGTGAGGTGAAGGGGGTAGTTAAGATTGCAGGTGCTTCCAAATGAAGATAGTATTTTAGGATGGCTCAACATAATGTGGCTGGTACTGCCTTTGTCGTGATCATGCATAGTGGAGGCATGGATCATGGTTAGCATCTAGAGGTGGAGTACTCTGCACCTAAACCCTCTGAAGTATGTCTTGGTAGTATTGTCTTAGGATGCTAGTGCACTCTGGCTTAAGTGTCCCATGACTAAGCTCTTCATAGGCCATCGAGATGAGCCTTTGGAAGACCTTCAACTCTACGTTGGTCATCTTTTCATCCAACTCATTTCCGGTTCCCCTGATAGCCTCGAAGGTGATATCCTTAGAGTGATTGATGTGTCTCTAAATCCTTCTAAGGATTTTTCTAAGCCGCCAACTGTCGGACACCTGTATAGTTGTTCTCCCATGCTGGATTTGCCTACAAAAATGGGTAGAGACCTTCGATTCTCCCTCGAAAATAAGAGGCCATAAGTTCCTAGCGTGAGCAATCTAAATACCATGTTCCAGATCCTGCATTTCTTCCATGTTATTGGTGGAATGACAAATATTTATGACATAAACCCAGATGATTTGTCCTCTGTAATTCCTGAAGATGCCTCTGAAACCTGCCATCCTAAGGTTGCCTTTGGTGGCCCCATCATAATTTAGCTTCAAAATTCCCTGACTCTAGAATGAGCTACGATTGATCAGGGAAATATTTGGAAGAGGTATGGGATACCTGGGGAATAGTGGAGATAGGGTTGTCGAGCAATGAAATAATACAAAGATTTTCCCAAGTCGTAGGGTTGGTAGGGGCTTCCAATTTCGATAGGGTGATTTTTTCTATGATCATATTTTTTATTTATGACATGACCCTTTCTTCCATAGTAATAATTCCCCTGAATGTTCTAGCATTCTGCTCCTTCCATAAATACCAAAAAATCATATTCGAGAGGATTTTTTAGGCCCGGTTAATTGGAGGTTTTTTGGATATGGTAGAGTGCCAGAGTTCGATGGTGTTGAGGATGGAGGAGGGGTATCTTTCAGTCGTTTCCTCATTGTCACCATAGGGAATTCATGTAGAGGGGCCGATGATGCCCCTATTTTTTTAATTTTCCCAGGTCAGGATCTTCCTATGCAGTTTGAGCCAGAGGAAGATGGAACTTTTAGGCCGTTGCTTTCACTTCCATAGGATCTTCCATTTCTTCTCTAGAGGCGTGGAGGTGGTAGATGCCAAGTAGTCGTAGGCTTATTTGATGTTGAAGTTTCCTGACAAATTCTTCCCCCATCTGAGCTTTTCCTCCTCATTTTCTATTTTAATATGTCAGTGACCCAATTCTTGAGAGAGTTTTTTCCTCGCCTTAGGATAGACATTGTCATCTCATTCATATTCAATGAGCCAGAACCTCTAGCCATCATATTCATTGTTGGGCTGTCAGTAGTGATTGACATGTGTTTTTGTTTTTGTTTTCCATATTCATCTTGATCTGGTTGAACTGTTCGTGGTTTAGGATTTGGCATTGTTGCCATTCATATCTCCAGAACAATGATTTCTCTCTAGTGTTAATTTCCCAGAAGCAATGGTTTTGTATGACTTCTCTGTTTTCCCAGGCCTGGTTCCAAATAGTAGATCCTTTGAGCATACTATTTAGTCTGATAAGTTGGTCATGATGGTGGGAGGGGGTGTATTTTTCCTTCCATAACTTACCCCATGGGGAGTGAGGGTTGGTGATCCCGCTCCACCAGGTTTTTTCTCCTAGGACCTTACCCAGTATTTTTGAGTCTTTGAGGCCTAGTCCGCATTCATATTTTGGTCTGTAGACTTTCTTCCAAGCAACCAATGCCCATTTTTATTTATTCTCATTGCCATTCAACAAGAATTTCCTTTTTATACTTCTGATATCGTGGGAGATGGATTTGGGAGCTACCAGATCCGAACAAAGATAGTGAGGAATGGCTTGCAGCATAGAATAAACTAGAACCAGATGACTCGCCAAGTCCAACGATCTGAATGTCCAATTGAATAGTCCCTTTTCTAGCTTAGTTGTTAGGCTGTCCCAATTTGATTTGGATAAAGGCTAGTCTGTGAGGGGGACTCACAGGTGTTTGGAAGGGAATATGAAAATTTTGAAGTTGAGAATCCTTGCAATGTTTCTTTGGATATTCATATTGGTATTTAGGAAAAAAAATTGGATTTCTCCACATTAATGGAGGGCCTAGAGGCATTGGAAAACTCAGTCAAGATGGATTTGAAAGGTTGGGCTTCTTTGAGAGTGGGAGTTCCCATGAGAAGGGTGTCATCCACAATTTGTTGATGAATGGAAGGGGGTATAGAGTTGTAAATATTCATTCCAGAGATATCCCCTTAAGAGGAAGCAACGTTGATGGAGTGGCTGAGGCCCTCCACCATGATAACAAAGAGAAAGTGGAAGATTGGATCCCCCTATCTAATGCCTTGGGAAGGACTTAAGGTTTGGGAGGGGTATCCATTGAGAATGATAGAGAAGAAGGCCCTAGAGACTAGAGCCATGACCCCTTTGATGCATTCGTTGTTAAATCCAAAAGCCTACAGGACTTTCCTCAAATTTTGCTAGCTGACATTGTCAAAGGCTTTGGACATTTCCAATTGATTTAGAATTCCTGGATTTCTTTGTTCTTTGAGGGAGTGTATAATTTTGTTGTGAGAGAATAATGTTGTCAAGTATTTTTCAGCCTTCAACATATCCCGACTGGTTTTGCGAGCTAAGGAGGGGCAAAAATGTCTTGATCTTGTTTGCTAGGAATTTAGAGATGATCTTCTAGATGGCACTTCAGAGAGCTATTGGTATAAAATTTTCAGGGGAATCAACACTTTTCGATTTTGGAATTAAAGTGAGGAAGGTGGCATTCAAACATTTCAAGCCTAAATTTTGAATTCGATATTCCTCAACAAGATCATGGACGTCATCCTTGAGCAGAGGCCACCAAGCCTTGAAGAAACTTATTGTAAATCCATCCGGGCCAAGCGCTTCCCGTTGGGCATGGACATAAACACTTCTTCAACCTCCTGCATAGAGAATTTTTTCAACTACATTTGGTTACGTTCCTTAGTCAGGATGGTGGGGATGTGCCTTGTAATTTTACTGATTGCAGTAGGCCTCTCTTGACTGTTTTTTATTAGGAGTGTGCCAAATTACTTGGTGATTTCCTCTTCCATCTCATCATGAGCATGGATGACAACCTACATTGGTATTTAGGCTTAGAATTATGTTGTGTTTCCTATGTTGGATCATGGACCAGTGGAAGAACTTTAAGTTCCTTTCTCCACATTTCAACCATTTGATGCGGGATTTCTGTTGCCACAGTTTTTTCCACTTGAGCTACCCTTTCCTCGAAACTATGCTAGAGTTGAAGTTTTTCATTTTTCCTTTGTTAATTTAGGCCCTTTTCTATGATTTTTTGCTAGAGGTCTTCTTCTCTAGCTTCCAATCTTATTTCCTCAAAATTCATGTTGCCAAAAATTTCCTTGTTCCAAATCCTTATCTCTACATTTATGAATTCTTCCCCCATCTGAGCTTGTCCTCCTCATTGTCTCTTGTAATTTTTTTGTGCCCCAGTTGTTTAGAGAGTATTTTCTAGGCCTCAGGATAGAAATTGCGATCCCATTATTATTTAATGAGCCATACCCTCTAGCCATCATCTTCATTGTTGGGCTTCCAGTAGTGATTGACCTACGTTTTTTTTTTGTTTTCCATATTCATATTGATATGGTTGAACTGTTCATGGTTCATTTTTTTTCATTTTTTCCATTCATATCCCTAGAAAAATGCTTTCTCTTCCCAGAAGCAATGGTTTTCTATAACTTTCTTGTTGTCCCACACCTAGTTCCAAATAGAAGATCCTTTGGGCATATAATTTGATCACGATGGTGGGAGGGGGCATATTTTTCTTTCCGTAACTTACCCCATGGGGTGTGAGGGTTGGTGATCCACCTCCACCAGGTTTTTTCTCCTAGCGCCTTAACCAATATTTTTGAGTTTCTCAGGCCTATACCGCATTCAGATTTTGTTTTGCAGACTTTGCTCCGAGCAAACAATGGCCATTTTCCTTTATTCTCATTGCCCTTCCACATGAAGTTATTATATATACTTCTAAGATGGTGAGAGATGGATTTGGGAGCTGCCAAAGCCGAACAGAGATAGTGAGGAATCGTTTAAAACACATATTTAACCAGAATCATACGATCGACCAGATTCAATGACCTGAATTTCCAATTGGCTAGTCTCTTTTCTAGCTTAGCTGTGAGGTTGTCACAATTTGATTTGGCTAGAGGATTGTCGGTGAGGGGGAATCCCAGGTATTTGGAAGGGAATTTGAAAAATTTGTAGTCAAGAATCCTTGCAATTTTTCTTCGGATTTTCAAAATGGTATTTAGGAAAAAAAATAGGATTTCTACACATTAATGGAGGTCCTATAGGTGTTGTAAAACTCAGCCAATATGGATTTGAAAGATTGGGATTATTTGAGAATGGGAGTTTCCATGAGAAGGGTGTCATACACCAATTGTTGATGAGTGGAGGGGGGTATATATTTGTAAATCCTGATGCCAGAGATATCCCCTTGAGAGGAGGAAACATTGATGGAGCAGCTGAGGCCCTCCACCATGATAACAAGGAGAAAGGGGGAGATTGTATCCCCCTGTCTAATGCCTCGGGAAGGACTATGATTTGGGAGGGGGATTCATTGAGAAGGATAGAGAAGAATTCCCTAGAGACCATAGCCATGATCCATTTGATTCATTCTTTGTTAAATCCAAAATCCTCTAGGACTTTCCTCATATATTCCCATCTGATTTTTTCAAAGGCTTTGGACATGTACAGTTGAATTTGCATGCTTGTTTTTCGTTGTTATTTTATGGAGTGTATAATTTCTTGTGAGAGAATAATTTTGTCAAGTATTTTTTGGCCTTTAACATATATTGATTGGTGTTGCAAGATGAGGAGGGGAAAATTTGTCTTGATCCTATTCGCTAGGAATTTGGATATGATCTTGTAGATGATGTTGCATAGAGCTATTGGTCTAAACTAGTTGGTGGAATCAAGACTTTCTGATTTGGGAATTAGAGTGAGGAAGGTGAAATTCAAAGCTTTCAAGATAGATTTTTGAATGTGATATTCCTCAACAAGATCATGGACGTCCTCCTTGAGCAGAGGCCAACAAGCCTTGAAGAAATCCATGGTAAATCCATCTAGGCCAGGTGATTTCCCATTGCGAATGGAAATAAGCACTTCTTCAACCTCTCACATAAACAATTTTATCAACAAAGTTTGGTTATGTTCCTTATTCAGTATGGTGGGAATGTCGCTTGTAATTTTACCGATTACAGTAGACCATTTTTACCATTTTTTGTTAGGAGTGTGCAAAATTACTGGGTGAGTTATTCTTCCATGTCATCATGAGCATGGATGAAAACACCTCCATTGGTCTTTAGGCTTAGAATTAAGTTATGTCTCCTATTTTGGATCATGGAGTGGTGGAAGAACTTCGAGTTCCTTTCTCCACATTTCAACCAATTGATGTGGGATTTCTGTTGCCACATTTTTTCCTCTTGAGCAACCCTTTAATCCCAGCTGTGCTAGAGTTGGATTTCTTCCTATTTCCTTTGCTTAGTTAGGCATTTGTAAATGGTTTTTTGCTGGAGGGGTTCTTATCTTACTTCCAATCTTATTTTCCCTGAAGTGATGTTGCAAAATGTTTCCTTGTTCCAAATCCTAATCTCTGCATTTATGAATTTTAGTTTTCGCTGAAATTTGTACATTTTGTGCCTGTGATGGGGTTGTGGGGTGCACTGCCACTTTTTCAGATTGTCCATTAATTATTGATGGTCAATCTAGAATGCTTCAAAAATGAAAGGTTTGTTTTTTGTTCCAATAGAGATATGGATGGTCAAAGATATAGGCCTGTGATTTGAGCCTACCTAAAGTAGAATCATGGCTTTAGTTTCCCAAGGGATGAGGTATATTTCCTTGGATAGGAGAAAATGATCCAATCTGGGAGAAATCTATATGTCTCCTCCACATTTTTTATTCCAGGTGAAGGTTCCATTTTTTGTTGGGATGTCTATGAGCTTTAGATGATCGATGGTGGATTGGAAAGCTATAAAGTCTTTGTCCAACTTCCGAATTCCCCACTTATTATCTCCCAAGTGGACCACCATGTTGAAGTCCCCTACAATTATTTTATAGTGCTGGTGGAAGGAGTTTAGATTCTAACTAAGACTGTGCAACATGTCAGTTATCTCTTCCACTCTGTGTGGCGCATAAATGTTGGTGCCAAAAATGTTGTCATTTTTGCATATGATTTTTAGAACAGTTGTTAAAGTATGTATGTTGGTAACTGACTCTATAAGCTCCAAAACAGAGCTTTTCCAAAGAGTTTTTATTCCTCTCATAGTCCAATTAGCTGAGATTGAAATGTGATCATAGTTTTTGAAACAATTTTTTTGTATCCTATCGCTACCGTCTGAGGAAATCTTGGTTTTTTGAAGCAAAAGGATATATGGCTTGTCTATAGCGAGTTTGTTTCACAAGAACAATTTCTTTCGAGGACTATTGAGTCCTCTAATATTCTAGGTAGTGCACATCATTTCAAAATTTTAGTGGGTATGTCTAGAGATCTTACCTTTCCTTCGTTTATGGGATGGACACCCAACTCTTGAAGGAGTTGATTGGTGGCTTTTCGGCCTCTTTTTCGGTTTTTTCCTTTTGGAAAATATTGACCTGCCTTTACATTTGTGAGAGTGACCTTTGGTGTTCCCTTTTCCTTGGCTTCTTGTATTTAGTTTTGTATCATTACCTCCCGTAAGAGGTATGCGTCATTAATTTTTTGGATTTGGTCCTTCGGTATTGCTTCTATTCCATTTTTTTCCATCAATTTGCAACCGTTAGTAGGTGAATACCCTCCAATGCCTCTCTGATAACATTTTCTTCCATCGTGCTAGCTTTCTGTACCTGTTCCATCTCTATGTCTTCTCGTGGTTTTTCAATTTATAGCATGTTGTAATCTTGTTCCCCCTCTACTGGTCTGTAGTTCTTTGGAACTTGCTCGATTTTCCTGTAGTCTTCCTCCGCTAAGCTTACAGGTATTTTTTCTTACTCCTGTGTGTTTAAAACTTTGTGTTTGTTATGATGCATATTTCTTGTGGTGCTCAACACTCTGTATTATTTTTGTGCTTGTTGGAAGCTCTAGAGTAGCCTTGCTCGTCCTTCTTTTTGTTGGTTTGGTCCTTTGTTGGGGGGGGCTTGTTTTCAGGGCATTCGCGGAAGAGGTTCCCATGTTCATGGCACTTACTACATGTGAAGGTAATGTGCTCATAGTCAATGCTTTTCATCCAAGTTTCATGCCTGTTGATTAACTTGATTGACTCTAGTAAGGCACCTAAGACATCTATGTAGGTGTAAAATAATGGCGTATGATATGTAGTGCGCGTTTCTAGTTTTCTCTGACATCTTGAAGTATTCTCCTAGTTTATCTATGATTCCTTTGAGGATTACGGGGCCCTAGTAGTCCATGGGAAGGGAGTAGAGCCGAATAAACACATGGAATCTTGTGAATTCCTCTTTTTCTAGTGTGAACTTCTCCTTCCAAAATCTCATATAGAAACCAGCTGAGCTGAAGAAGTACAATCCTCCTTCAAAAATTATATCTTTTTCTTCTAGGAGGCTAAAAACTATTGTAAAAAATCCCTTGCAGCCATGTTGTAGTTGGATCTCTCCTTTTGGCTTCCATTTAGAATGGATCCAACCATTGAGGCCTCTTTCTGTTGGCAAAATGCCCATGAATTTATATATTATGGCATGTTCTTGCATCTAGTCTCTGTAGATTTCTATATCTAAGTCCTGGATGTTCAGTTCTAGTGTATTTTTGTCCTTTATATGACATTTGTTGGTCTTCTTTGGTTGGATTTTTGCTCTGTCTTCTACAGAAGCTTCTTCCTATGCCTCACCTGTAGAACGAGCAGTGGGAGTATCATTTCCGACCGGGGTTTAGTCCTTTGAGAGGTCCAAGGCTACCTTTTCCTTACTTTGATGAATTTCCTTGGCGACTGTGATCTGATATGGAGGGGCGAAGGAATAACACAAAGTCAACCTTGTGAAAAAGGAGGTGTCCTGCTTAGAGGAGTGACTTGCGACTAGGTCACAGAAGGAGGGGACCAATTGGCCACTATTTAGCATAGTGGAGGGGCCACTAGGGAGCCCATTCTAGGCTGCTGTTGGTAGGGGCCTTAGGGTTGAGCTACGTATCACATCTAGGTCATACTTTGGAGCATCATACCTAGAGGGTGTTCCAATCTAAAAATGGCATCTCAAAGAAATTTCATTTTAATCCAAAATTGATATACGATTAAATTAGAACTATTGGTTCGAAATATAAATCAAAATGATAAGTTCGGTTTGGGATTTTGAATATTTAATAAATTATAGTTGTTAATTTTGATAACTTTTTAATATATTAAATATTTAAATATTTCATAAAATGGAACAATTTTTTAAGGGAAATCCTATTAAATAACCAATAAGTTGATATAATTTATATTAATATTATATTTTAGAAAATTTTAAAATTTCTTTCTCATTTAAAATTATTATTAACCATAGTTTTAATGTAGGTTTTTGTTTATTGTTTTTTCATTCATAGTTTTCTTTAAATATTAATTGATTTCACTATTTAACTCTTTATTTATTTATTTTAATATTGTTTTCAAAAAACAAATTAATTCTTATATTTTAGTCCAATCAAGATTTGTTTTTCAAATTTTTTTTTATTAATTCTTATATTTTAGAATCTCAATATAATTTTCCTTTCATATGGATTTGTGGTGCCTAGCGATGTAGAAACAGATGGTGATGGGGTGTATTTCAAGTGTTGCAGAGGTTCTCCATTTCCCAAGCCAAACAAAGAAAATCATTTCCTTTATTAATCTTCTCTTTTAAGATTTATTTTTAATAAGTTTGACTAAATAATATTAACTTTTATAGTAGTATAATATTAAATTGTATCACCCCTGCATTTTTATTTTTTAATATGTTTTGAAAATTTACTGTATTTTGACATGAAACTATTATGGGTCTAAGTGGAAATGGATGTCATGATTGGATATTATGATAATGTAATTATTTTATGGAATAATAAATAAAATTATTTGGAAAACACTTAAGAAAGTGCACTAAAGATTTGATATTTTCTTGCCAGCATGGAAACAATTCTTGGTGGTCATGTCCAATATGGACCTTCCCAAAAAATATCCAAGAATATCCATAGGGGATTTTTTTTTTAAATGATTGAAGTTAATATGATGGGAGAGAAAGACCATATTAAATTACTTAGTTGTAGAAAGATACTAATTAGACTGAAATAAAGCACCTCGTGAGAAAATGGAAAGCTTTAAAGAAAAAGGAAAATAACCCTTTTCAAGAAAAAAATAAAAAGCCTAGGAAAAAAATGTTCGCCGACCCAAAAGTGGGAAACTGGTAAAAATATGTTGGGAAGAGAATATATAAAATAATCCCTCTAGGAATAAATGGGGTTCTTGATTCCAGAGTAAAGAATATCTTAGCTCGGGGGGGACTAGCAGGGGGAGTTCATGGTTGGGAGGAACATGCTAGAATCCTAAGTGTGTTTCAGACGGGTAGCAGTTGCGGTTAGATATTTGTTTGTGGTTATTATGTTAAATGAACAAAAGGTTATTTGTTAAGCATTATTATGACATAAAAATGGTAATTGATATATATGTAGTATAAAAAAAATATGCATGTGATGTACCTATGCTTATGTTCTAATTGTGTTTTTGGGAAGAAAAATTATTCTTAATATGGAAAATGTTTCATAAACTAGCACCATGTGGTTATTGAATCAGAACATGCAGTTTGTATAGATATTCATGTAATTCTTGTATTATCCATATAGTGCATGCATAAGAATAGAAAGAAATAAAATTTTAACTATAGGTTATAATTGGGGGTAAATAAAATTAGAAAAGTAATCCATGATAGAGGTAGTGCAATTAAGAAACTCATTTAAGGCAATAGAGATTTTAATTCCCTTTTCTTCCTCCAAATCTGGAGACATAAAAGAATCAAGAGTTAATGAATTATAACCTAGGTAGTGATTACAAAAGCTATACTGATTAGTCTCACCCATGAGACTTTAATCAATATAAGGTGCATACAAATATTAAGTAGTTTGAATACATGTTAGGGATAGACCCTTGTACACATATAAACTATACAAAAAATCTGGGTAGGTGTATTCAAATCTGATTGGATATTTACAAGGTTGCATAATGATCTTTTAAAATTAATAAGTTTGTGTGTGTGTGTGTGTGGGCATAAGATATTTCAATTGTATTGTACTCATTCAATAAACTAGAAAATCATTTCATGATAAATTTACGACACACACATACAAAAAGAAATAAACTTCTATCGATTTTAAATCTTCTGAAACAAAATAAAAATATCTTTACAATCAACAGATATAGATGGTATGTATATGTAAGGAGTGTTGAAAATTACAGACTAGTAAAATCATATGTATCAAGAATGAACCCAAGTTTTATATCGTCTTTCTCTCATCCTAGAAAAATGTTTACAAATTTCACTCTATTAGCTAGAGATAAGAATTTGGTAGTGAAACAATTAACATAAAAATTCAAAAATTAATTCTAATTGGGTTTCAAGCTGGAAAAATTAGGTCTCAGAAAGAAGAGGGATTTTATAGTGAGCACCTCTGCACCATTAACTGGAAAGGAGACATCATGGTAAGAAAGGTGTGCAGGGTTCTAACCTAGAGAAATTGCAACAAAACCGATGAGTACCCTGAACTGTAAAAGTATCATGACTCAATATGCACACAACCAGATATGACTACTGCTCAGTCATCATACTTGAAACAAACAAGGAGCATAAGTCATGAGCATAGTACTAAGTTGAAAAAAAATCAGAGCGAATTAGAAATTAAAAAGAGCCGAATTCAGTAGGAAGAACAAGCATTATACTAAAGAATACAAATTAAATTAATCACTAAAATAACTATAAGGGGAGCACAAGTGGAATCCTCCTCACAAATCTTATAAATGAATGAAATTAAACTTTAGTATGGTTAATAAAATCCTAATTTCTACTTAGGACTGTGGAATAAAACTGTAAGAATGGAGGAAGTGTATAATAGATGGAGACTTACATATAAGGAAAAAAAGAGAACAATAAATGAAAAAAATTTACAAACTACAACCTCAACAAATCTCAAAGGAGTGACTAAAATATAGGTGATAGTACTATACCAAGGGAGAAACAAATTCCACTACAACAATTACAACAATAATAAATTTCATCTTACAACATTAAAATAAACTTAAATATTGATTCAAGATACAAAACCATCAAATTTCCCCTGATTAGAGGAGGGTTTGACTGCTTGGATCCAAAATCCACATTCGGTGCTTAAAACATCATAAATTAAAATGAACATAACCACACCTAAGAGGGCCAACTCGAAAACATTATGTGACAATTGGATGAATACATTGCACAAACCTATGAATGTGAAAGATATATTCATAACGAGATAATGACAATATCAATCACTCTTCCACTCATGGAAAGATAAACGAAAAAAGAAAAAATAAAAAATACAAAAACCTGAAGTTACCTATAGTTGTTGACATTGTCACAATATGATGTCATATCTTAAGCCCTATAGTTATCATAGGTGAGGGTTAATACAAAAAGGAGCACACTATATTTTCACTTGAAGAGGCAAAGAAGATGCATGGGAGGGTAACCTCAGAGAGTAATAGTAAAGCCGATTCGAATTGAAGACCCACCATCAACATTTTTTTTTTAAAAGAAATGAGGTGTACCAACATTTCACCAGAGAAAAAAATAATACTGAACTTCCATACGCCGATAAATTAAATAAATGAAGTCACTCTGGGTAGAAAACATAAAATATGGAATAGAACATCCCTCTTTCTAGTGATTTAGAACCTAATGGAAAACTTCCCAACACACCTGTGATGGCCAATTGGTTTCAATCTTGGAGGCAACAAATGTGGTCATGCGAGTCTTAGAAGTGAAATAGTAACCTAGTTTCCATTCCATGTTGCTACAGGTGTACGAAAAACCTTAGTTCCATAGTTATCCTCTAAAATGGGACAGAGGAAACAAAATGTGAATTGGAACTACAGGACACAAAAGTGAGGTTTAGGGTTATATCTCGATGAAATTTGCACCCTTGGATGCGAACAAGGAGATCTCCACCGTTAATGAATATGAGGTACCATAGTTCACATGGAGTTTGCATGAATTAAATGACCATAGTCGCTATAGGACATCCAAGAGAAAAACATAAAACCAAGTGAACTTTATCATCTCATCAATATTTACGGTAGGGTTATAATGAATAAAGCATTCTTCCATATCATACAAGATACTAGTATACAAGCTAGTTTTGAGCTACATATATCTACCATTTATGTATGAAGTCATGTGTAGTAAATTAGGCTCCCATTACATGGAAGCACATGTGGGTGAAGATAATATAAGAATAAAAGAAAAAAATAAACCATAATATAATGTTGTTCATGGTAAATAATCATATTGACGAAGGAGTAACTATAAAAAGGGTTATCTCCTTATCTATTAAGGGAACATGCAAATTCATATCATTGAAGTGGATTAAGAATACTTAATATAATTTTAAATTTCCCTAATTGAAATAATTTAAGTAGTTGTTATTACTTATCCTATGGTTGTGCTATTAGGGTTTATACCTCAAATAATTATGTGATATAGGTATTCGAAGATTCTTTTTGTGGAAATTACGATATGTGACATAAATTCATAGTTTTTAATATTATTATTAATATATATTAATCATATAATTTTAAAATACTAAATAATATTATTAATTTCAATTTTTAATTTAATACTAATCATATTTCCTTTTAATAATGCCATTTTTTAAATATGCTAGGTTTTAGATTTTTTGTTGGAATCGAGTGATATTTTTTGGGCCAAATATTACTTTTTCTTGTTTAAAATGGGTTTTTGATTGCACATATACATTAAGCCCTATGAAAAGCCCATAGGGAAGTCGGATTGTGTAGAGTTCACAACTCAAACTTGGGATTCCAAGAAATCCGCGGCAAATTTTTATTTTGATCAATTTTGTCGGATAAATTTTCTTCAGATCATAAGTCTAAGTTGTTTTATTTGAAAAAATATAGTGCTTCATAAATTTTTAAAGGTGTTTATTCCATTAATGCATTCAAAATTTCATTTAATATAACAAGTAATGACAACCTCGCTAGAAATTATATTTCCAAATTCTAACTGGAAAAGTCATTTCATTTATTAGTTAGACTGAGACTTCATTAAGTAATATAAAAAAAATTCCTTAATAATTAATTAAATATTAATTAAAAATACTATTAATAATATTAATTTATAGGGTTATTAATAAATACTAACCTAGACACATCTTAACTCTGAATGTGTCATGTACCCGTTTGATTCACCATTTCTTTTTTGTTTTTTTTTTTCTAAATTTACTTCTAAGGGTTTTTCCACATAGGTATAGGTATTCTATATTACTAATAATAATTTGAAATTTAAATATTTTCACTTTTCTTATATTAGTTAGTCATTATACTCATTATCTATACTATAGGTAACTTTTGATCCCATTTTGATACTCTCAGGCCTAGTTTGTATTTATGCACTACATTATAATCCTTAATGTTAGCCAAAAACTATGATAAAAAAATGTATATAACAAGCTTATCATAACAATCACAATTATGTTTATCACTAAGCTTATTATGATGAGCTTGGTACTTTTAAATTGTAGCTTAGATGATATTGTTATCATTATGTTTATCACTAATCTTAGGACAAACTATTGAATTGATACGGAAAATGTATATACCAAACTCATCATAACAATTAAAATTGTCTATTACAATTTAAAAATATCAATTCGACAGTTTTTCCTTGTTGTTCTGCTTCGGGTCTAGCACATGTGTAACATTAGAGGAAACTTCAACCTAAAATTTCCCATGAAATTTCAAGTAATTTCCATGTCATATTATATAAACCAATCACAATCCTTTAAATTTAAAAAGAAGTAGAAATATATATTTTGGAGGGAAAAGAAAAAAATATTTTTTAACTATTTTTTTAGATTATCTCCTTACAGTTTACTCAAATTTCAAGTGTAGACACTCGTTTGATACAAAATTAAATTTCACATCCAGTGCATACCCATTATGCATACTCTTGAGAAGACCCACATTAAAACACACTTTTCTAATGTATCTGCAATTTTAGCAATGGGAGTCTTCTCAAAAGTATGCATAATGAGTATTCATTGGATTTGGAATTAAATTTTGCATCCAAAAATAATTTACACTTGAAATTTGAGTAAACCTATAAGGATATAAGCGAAAAATAGAATAAAAAAAAAACAGTTTTTTAATTTTCCCTCCAAAATTCATAACTCTCATTTTATAATTTTGACTATTTTTTTATTATTTTTCCTTAGGAGATCACTTTTAGGCTGAAATTTCCTCTAATTTCAACTTTTGGTAGGTACTTTCCCTTTGTAGGGCATATACTTCTTTCAGGGATATCCGACATCAAACTAGTCTTTTTTCTTCTTCTTCTCATCGAGCCAAACTAATTTTTTCTACACCTCCCTCGTTGGAATCTTTTCTTCCACTTTGGTGCTTGCATGCATACAGACTTGATGTCTTGGTTCTAGGTTATCTATATAATATTTTTTTTGTATAAATTGAGTGAGTACTGAGATGTTACGTCTAAAATGACTCACTTGGTGTCGGTGACAAAGTATATTTTTTTATTTATTAGAACCTTGGCTGAAATTTCTTACAAAGTCCTTATGTATGATAAGTCTTCAATTTTTTTATCTTAAGACAATTTTAATTTTTCTTTCAATATAAGAAAATATAATTTATGATGTGGTTACTTTAGCTATATGTATTTTTCTGGCCCACTAGGTATCTCTGTATTCAATGGAATGTTTATAATATGGGATATTTTATTACTTCTATATTGGTCGTTGCCTATTAAAACTTACTTCTATTTGTACATGTATTTCTCTTTTATCTACACAAAATATTCATAGACATAACTAGATGTAGTAATTGACTATTGTGTAAGAATTAATGTCAATTCATGATTCATTTACAAATTTATGTTATACACTGCTAATGGGGTTTGTCTATTTAATTTTATACTTCATTGTCTCAACATAGAGTCATACAGACACACTAATTCTAGTATAGAATAATCTTCCTTCTCTTACTTATCTAACTTCTCACAAAGGCATTATTAAGTGGTATCCTTGGGTATCTCCTACTTTTAATTCTGGATGCATGGTCTCGAGTTCCTATAAGATCAATTTAACAATTATGCTCGGTGTCAGGGGATACTCTTAACAAAACATAATAGTACAAAGTTTGTTTTTTTTCCTTAACCTATGCACCATAAACCTCTATGTTGTCCTCTCATTTAATTTAAGTTGGTATATTCCTTCTAGGCTATTTATCTAGTTTTATTCACTTATTTTTACTATTTTTAGAATTCGGGAAAATTGGTTACAGATGATGTTTAACATTAAGGATAAAAAAATATTACATTTCTATCAATTAATTTTAAGGTTCCATGTCTCTCATGCCATATGCACTCACATGACTTAATATGATAACTATAATTAATTTACATAACTAATTTATTTCTCAACTCGTACTTACCTATAAATGAATAAGAATGTATTCACGTGGATCTTAAGTTCTAGGCTGAAGTCCACCCTGTGGTTGTGGTGTTGAGTCCTCTAGATCTACTATATGCATACACGAGAATATTTGATATAATATTACACTAATAATATGTCCAGGACTTGTTGATTCCTTTCAATTTATATAGAAAATTATTTAGTATTAAATGCATCTACTTGCATATGTAAGAAAATTCACAAGTATCCAACGATTTGTAAACACAGGTTTTTTGATACATGCATAACGAGAGTTGCATACCACTTATGAAAAACATATTAGATAATTTGTATATGATGCATTCGTCATTTATCCTCATCCCAATATATATGATGCTACCTTCAATAATCTACATTCATCTACCATTTATCATCTAGAATTGATCATTAAACATATACGGTATGCATAACATTTCACATTTTCTATTAATAAAGTATTATAACCAGAATTATAACTGTAATTGATGCTTGAAAAATATAGAAACCGAGAGAGATTGTCCTGACCATGGAGTTCCTCTGCTAGTTTTTTCCGGAGATAACATTTAATGGCTTCCATAATAAAAAACCCCATTGATTCCCGGGTGGTTTGATTTTTATCAATTACCTTCCCAAGATATTTTAGCAATTCCCTATTTTTGGGTCTACCAATCCATTTACCTAGGCCTTTTGTTTTTTGTTTTTTAGAAACAATTTCTTTCCTTCTGTCCTTAAATCCTACCTTTTCCCCCTGCAGTGCTTTATTTCACCTGGACTTAGTTTTTTCTCAAACTATGTGATTTAATATAATATTTATCTCCTATCATATTAAATCCATTTTTTTTATTTCTAATATTTCCTCCTAGGTATCTTTAAGATATTTTTAGTGAAGATACATCTTGAATTTAGCCACCAAGAAGGCAAGAAGTGTTCTTTACTGAATCATTCAACACTATTACCTTTCTCTTATTGATATATCCCTCTATCTTGAGAGTTTCAAGAGTGGTAATTCCTGCCTCTGCATTACAATATATGTTCAGATTAATTTATTATCTTTGTCATTAGTTCCTGGTGTATATCCTCCTCTTTTGATGTTTCTTGTTCCTTTGCTTCCTCCTCTTCAAAATCTATGTAAAATAATTTCTTCTCAATGCACTTACGACCTATAGTGTATTTTATATGACAACTATAACAAATCCATTTTTCTCTTTTTTCCTCCAATTGTTGTGGTGTCAACCTTGTAGGTTGTAGAGGGCTAGGAGCAATGACACTTCCATATTTATACTTGTGAGTGGTAGACTTCCTTGTTTCCATAATTTTTCTCTCAATTTTTCTTACCACCCTGAATGCCTTCTCCAATGAATCAGGCTCCTAAAGGAGAAAATCATGTTGGATGCTATCCTTTAAAGTCCATATGAATATATCAATCTTATGCTCTTCTCGAATATTTTTTATGCTGATATTTAATTTTTGGAAGTCCTCGATGTAGTCTTCCATTGAACCCTTTTGTTTGAGATTTATCAATTGGCTAAAGAACTTTTTTCTCCTTGCATCATCATAATCTGATATAATTTCCTCCATAAAAATTAACTAGGTGAAAAGTGTTTTATGAGAGAAAATCCATTGGTAGCATACAAATTGATTGGGTTCTAAATATAAGGTTGCAAGGAATACCTTTTGTGAGTGTTGCACACCTTGGAGATCAAAATATTGCTCCATTTATAGTATTCATGTTATTGGATCCTTACCATGAAACTTCCTCATATCGATCTTCGGAATGTTTTGGTTCTTAAACCCAACATTGGAGTTTCTAAAATCACAATTCCTATTATCCTCATCATGATTTTCATGGATTACCTTGTCACCATCAGTAACCCCTTCTTGCAACAAATTTGTCAAACTTGAATTCAAACCTTCCATATCTTTTTTCAAACCCTCCATATTAGCTTCCATGCCATACTTCAAACCATCCATTTCATCCTTCAAAGCATCCATGATAGCTTCCATGTCAGCTTTGAAACCATCCATGTCATCATTTATTTCATTTTTTGTTGTTGTTTTTGAGAGCTAAATTTCTTGCACTTGGCCCCGTAACTTTCTCTTCATGCATCCTAGTATATATTTCTAAGGGATTAATGGGTGTGTAATTGTTTTTTTTCAGAGGAATTTTATAACCCAACACTAATATAGATGCTTCAATATGCCTTTGGAATCACATCAAACTAATTTTTCAAAAAAAACCTTATGCAATTTACAAAAAAATACACACCATTTTCTTGCTTTTGGGAGCTCGTCCTTGAAATGGTTGTAGCAATGTGATTTTAGATCTTGAAGATCTTAAATTAGATCGTGTGGTAGCCCTCTAAATATACATTCTAGCCCCACAAGTTAGACCAATATTGAAGTCATCAAAAAACGTTTATGCCCTATCTCCCACGATGACATGTTCATAGACTACTTCAATAGAGAGAACTTGTACGGGGTGTCATGTGTACATGCTTCTACCTTTGATCCTGAAATTTATCCACGAAAAACTACAGTCCATGAAATTTCAGCCACATCTTAGATAATTCAAATCTGATGCATGGAACAAAATTTATGATGATTTTCCCAAGCTCACATGTTTGAGACTCAATTTTGGAGCCTGCAAAAACCATAAATTCCACAGATCATATCTCCGACATTATATCGAACCAAGATCTGAATTTTTTACACAATTTTCACCAATATTTCAGCTCTATGTGGTCAAAATTTCATCTTGTAAATCCTTGTATAAAAAAATATATAGTAAAAATCCCAGGATGACCTATTCGAAGAAACGAAACCCTATAATCCAATTCTTTGATACCAAATTTTATGCAATCAGCTCACAAAATAGAAGAAAAGATAGATCAAAAACTTAAAAATTATCCACTTCGAGAGGTAAACCTCCTTTACATTACATAAATGAACAATTCTTGGATGATTCAAATGACAAAACCTACTTTCTATTTATAGGAGTATAAGGGGCCGCAATATAATCAATATCAACCTAACAATAATAATTTAAGGACACAACAATAATAATAGTGAGCTTCTACGGGGGAAAATAATAACACCATGGGGACTACATAGGAAAACAAATAAAAATAAGGGAGCTACACTAACAATAACAATAAGGTGATATGCTAGTATTATAGGAACCTAACATGCCCATTATAGGAAAACTTAGATTATTAGAGCACCCAATTCATTCAAGGTTACTGACTCATGATGGTGTGGCATGTTGGTTACTTTCGCGTATAAATTTTTTAGTGTAGGGAAGAGGTCCTTGAAGAGTGTGGGATATATTCATCATTTTTTTCCTATATGGAAGTTATGAGGGCATTGTTCAACTATATGGGTTAAACTTATTAATTGTTGGCCTAGAAGTAGTTTCGACTGGTTGTGAACATTGAGTTCCCACTGGTCCATATTAGGGTCTCGACTACATGTGTTGAGTCGACTATTGGTGGTAAGTCAACTAGACATATTAATTTGAGTGTATTTGGTAAGTCAATTAGATCCATTAATCTGACTAGTTATATTAAGTCGATTGGATTGACTAGTTATGTTAAGAGTCATGTTAAGTTGATTATTGTGATAAGTTAGCTAGTATTGCTAAGTTGACTATCTCTGGTAAGTTAGTTATTCATGTTAAGGTAGCTCAATGTGAAATTTATTTAAATTGCAACAACTAAAGTTTATTCTAATAAATTATTAGAATTATATTTCTTTCATGACAAATACTGAATAAATCAAACTACAATTATTTACAACAAAAATATGTTGTAGAAGAAAAATTAGAAAATGAAAAATAAATGCACAAACATAAAATTGACATAATTATTTTGGACGGAAAAATCCCTGAAAATCCCCAAATGGAAACCATTGCAACATATCAGGGTTTATTTTAATATTATGTGGAAAATTTTGAGAGTACAATAATCTCAATGCCCAACTAGCAATCCTCCGATAATTATCTAGTCAAAATAATATAGAGATCCCAAATCTCCTCTGCTAAATAAATCAACCTTTCTTATCTTTCTCGAAACCCACACTGGTTGTTCGTACTGTAGCATGGAATTAATACTATTGGTTATAGGTAACTTTCACTTCCTACATATTAGCTCTAAGTGAGTCATCTTTCCACCGTCTACATCTAGAAGTGACTCAATTTCACTTTTGGAAGTTGATTCAGCCTCCAACAACTATATTCTCTCTCTTACAGAGAGTCACAAAAGTGTTTTTGGCTATTTGCACTAGCTTCGGTGGCCCTCTTTATAAATAATTTGAGCTTTTGTCTCCTTCCTAGAAGACACTAGAGAAACACTAGAAAACTCTACAGAATCATGCTCTTTTATTTTTTGCTACTCCCTCTCTCCAATACTCTCCCTCTCGCTTGAACTAAGCCCTCACTGAATTTGTGAACTTTGTAGCTGAATTTTCCAAGACGACTGATGATCTCACAATTGTGTGTCACTCCACCCCATCGAGCCATTTTTATAGTCTCTTGTTAAGACTTCAATCACCAAGATTAAATATCCATCTATGGATAATATAAATTAGACTTAATCAATATAATTCTCTCGAGAAATCTCGAACATCCTTAATTAATTAACTTTATTAACCAAATTTCCCAGGTTAAACTTAGGAAATAATTCAATTATTGTCTAATTAATTTAATTAAGGTGTTTCAATATCACAAAATAATTTCTGGGTATTGGAGATCATGTGTTCCTTAGCCTTTTAGCATGATATAAAACTATAACAAATATATTAAGCTACCAAACATCTAGAAACTAAAACTCCCTGTTACTGAGGAAGTTGTTCTCCAATATATCCATATATTCTTTGAAATAGAAAAAATTAGCTCTCCCTAGAGGTTTCGCGAGTTTATATGTAACTTGTTTCTCTGTGGAAACATGTTTTAGATGGACTAATCCACGCTAAAAATAATATATGATCAAATGGTACCGTATTTCTATATGCTTCGACCTATCATGAAACACTATATTCTGAGAGAGCTTGATGCAACTCTGATTATAATAGTAAATACTGTTCACCTCCATCTTATTACTGAACATACTCACTAGGGTCTTGCAAACCAAAGTAGATTCACATGTGGGTAGGCTAGCTGCCATGTACTATAATTATACAGAGCTCAGTGACATGGAATTATGTTTCCTCCTGAAACAAGATAGAACCCCTCATCTAATGTTGAATCAACACCGAGATGTGCCCTTTTGATATACTGAATTATCTTACCAATCTACCTCTTTATAACCACATAAACTGACACGAAAACCTCGAGTATACCTCAAACCATACTCGATTTTGCCATGAAAATACCTCAATATATGCATCACTATTGTCTAGTGTGCTCTCTTATGTCTCACCATAAACTAGCTGAGAGTTTTGATTTTGAGCCAAATATCTGGCCTAGAGTTGACCATATACATGAGGGAACTGATGAGTTGTCTCTATAATATTAAGTCAACATCTTCATTCTTTAATGTATCAATATTCCTCAAATTTTCCATCATAGGCATAAACATAGGGCTAAAATCCTACATCCCCAACCTTTTCATAATATTTGTGGTGTATCTTCCTTGACCAAGGAATATCTTCTCATCCCTCTTCATAATTCCATGCCTAGAAAGTAATACATCAGTCTAAAACAATTCATGTCAAACTCTACTGCCAGGTTCCTCTTATAGTCCTTTATTATCCTTGATGACCCTGTCAGAAATAGGTCATCCACATACAAAACTATTTTGAGTGGCTAACCCTCTACCATAAAATATTGTAGGTCAGGATCTAAGCACTCTCAAAAAATCCCATTTTCTGAAAGTAGTTTTCAGTCTGACCATACAATGCCTTTGGAGCTTGTTTGATCATGTCTAGAGATATCTTCAGTTTGGACACATGTGTTCCCATCTCATGTGTCTTGAAGCCATTTGGTTATTCGATGTATACTTCCTCCTGTATCACCCTATTCAAGATGGTTGTGTTGAGGTCCATCCAATGAATCTTCCATCCCATCTATGTTTCTAGAGATATATTAGACTAGATGGAAGTATATTTGGCAACTGGAGTGAAGGTCTCCTCATCATATACTCCTTGATTTTGCGCATAACCCTTTGTTATGAACCCTACCTTGTACTTCTTCACATTTACTTCTACAACGTACTTCACCTTATAGATCCATTGAGATCCCACAATTTACCTATCCATAGGTATCAACGCTAACCCCCAAACATTTTTCATCATGATATAACTGTGCTCCACCACCATGGAATCCATATAAACCGTATGTCGTGTGGCCTCTTGATAGTTGGAAGCTTGAAAAACCTGTGCCACCAATGCCTACTACCTGCCTTGCTATGTCTTTTCCATCTTATTTGTCCTAGGAGCTCATATTAACTCCTCCCCATCCCACAATGTCTACTGAACTTCCCTACTGGTTTGACCACTAGCTGTGGGAGGATCGTAAAACTCCTCATATTGCCTATATTGTTTTGTTTTTTATGAACTCACAGGATTTCCTACACTTGAGGTAATTCTAGTGTTTGTAATTGTACTAGGTCCCTATGACTATACTTGTTGTACCCTTGTGGATGCCCCTACTACTAGACCAATGGAGATTTTGTTGCCTCACTTTTATCACCTGTTGGCATCTCACGCAATATCTTGAAGACGTTTTCCTCCATAAAATTCACGTCACATCTCACGATAATATTCATGTTTTTCATAAATAAATATCATGTATGATTTTGATGTTTTTCTATACCCAACGAAGAGCCCTTTCTCTGTAGTGTCATCCAAATTAGTGTATTTTTCCTTTAGTATATGGAAGTGAGCTACACTTCCAAATGTCTTGAAGTGACTAACTTCTAGTTTCTTCCCTTAGAATAGTTTTTCTAGTGTTATCTTCCCCAATTATTTTTGAGAATCCTGGTTTTGTATATACATTGTTGTGTTACATTCTCCACCCATAAAAACTTGGGCATGTCCTGGTTACATAACATAGCCTTTGCCACCATAACTATATACATGTTCTTGCTCTGCTACTCCATTGAATTTTGGATTACGTGGAGATATTCACTCTCTCTTGATTCCTTCCTTTGCAAAAAAGCTCGTGAAGTCATTGTATGTGTACTCTCCTACATTATCTATATGAGTTACCTTGATATTATTTCACGTCATATTATCCACTACAACTTTGAACTCTTGGAAGTGATTAAAAACGTCATCCTTGGTATTCAAGAAATAGATTCAAGTATTCTTCGAATAGTAATAAATGAAGGTGATGAAATACTCATACCTTCTAAGAGATATAGTGGACATAAAGCCATAAATATCCAAGTGTATAAGTTTCAACATACCATCTGATCTATTATCACTTCTTGGGAATGATGTGTTAACATATTTCCCAAGTACACACCCCATGCACACATCATCATGTTTCATGTTTAATTATAAAAACCTTTTCATTGTCTCCCTAATCATCTTAAGTGCTCAATGGTGTAAATTCTTGATTATAGTATGTCATATTTCATTCAGGTCACTCCCACTACTATTGTTATCACTATTGTTGTTGCTCACTAATTCCGTTAGAGAGTCACTGTAGAACTTGGATAGTTTTTGGCTACGCACTCCAATCTACCTCACCTTTTTCCAATTTCAGTGTTTGATGAACACCTTATTCCCAACAAAGTTGACATCATATCCCTTATCCTGTAGCCACGACACTGAAATTATATTCATGCCTAGGCCATACACATGAAATGCACCTATAATACTATCACTTGCTCCTAACTCCATCTGAATCTCGATGGTACCTCTCTGAAATAGAGTAAATTTAATATTTTTTCCCATTTAGATATGAAATTACATATGCTCCTCCTTAAAGCTAGAGAAGTAGTCTCTAACTCCTATCATGTGAGCTGACACTCCACTATTATATGAACTAGAATCCTTATGAATTTTAGCTAGAGAGTCAAGATATCTACGCAAATTCATCCTCCAATAGGGAACACAAACTCATAGACTACTGAATTTTGAATCTCTCTATGACCATACTTAAGAAATCCAAAACATTTATTGGAGAAGTCTTGGGTATAACTTATGGGTGCTTTTCTCTTCGTGTTGTATACAGATTTGCTACTACAACCCTTGCTTCAAATCTTCAGCTCTTAGATCTATTGTGGGAATCAACTAATCTACTAACCGAAATTTCTTCTTGGCAACCACACTTCTTGTAAGCTCTCCTCTGAGGCCATTCTAACTTTTTTGTGAACTCGGTTAGGAAATTGAACCATGTTTCACTTCAATTAACACCCCTAGCTATGCCTACACATATATGAACTGTGTGCTTTATATCTCCCTCTGAAAATTCACGATTTTCCAATATTTCACCTTTGAACTATTAATCCGATCAACAATTCTCTGATACCATGTAAAATTTCCTTAAATTGTAGCAACTAGAGTTTTTTCCTTTTTATGTGTTTCATGATAAATAAAAATAAATTACATTCAAATTCTTCACAATAAAAATATGATGTGGAAGTAAAATCCAAAACTAAGAAATATATGCACACATATAAAAAATTGACAATTATTTTGAACCAAAAGTCCCTGAAAAAACCTTGAAGGGAAAACTAGTGCAAAAAATGAGAGCTTATTTTTTTATTATGCATCAAATTTAGGGAGTAAATAATATGGATGCCCACATGGGAATCCTGTAGCGAATATCTAGCCAAAATAATATGGATATCTTAGATATACTCTACTAGAAAAATTGGTCCCTTTGCCCACAGTATAACCCCACACTGGCTACTCTCATTGCAACGTAGAGTTAGCACTTTTGGTCTCGGGTAACTTGCACTTCATGGAAATTGGATCCAAGTGAGTTTTCCTTCCTCCGTGTGCCTCTTGAAGTGACTTTCTATACCTTCTATAAGTTGATACGACTTCCAAAAACTAAATCTTCCTTGTTCTAGAAACTCACACAAGGTTTTTTTGACTCTTTGCACTCGCTTCTATGACCTTGTTTGGAAATAATTTGACCTCCTATATCCTACCGAGATGACATTAGGGAAACATTAGAAACCTCTCCAAAATCCTACTCTATGATTTTTTTTTTCTCCTTGTCTCTAATGCTCTTCCTCTAGCTCAAACTCTGCCCGCACTAAAGCTATGAATTGGGTAGCTTAATTTCCCAAGGTGACTGATGCTCTAACAACTGTGTCTCTGCATACCTTCAAGATTCTCTTATAATATCTTGTTGAGACTTCAATGAACAAGAATAAATACACATCAATGACTAAGATCAATTAGAATTTATCAATAGAATTCTCTAGAGAAATATCAAACATCCTTAATTAATTAACATTAATCTACCAAATTTCCTAAGTTAAACATAGGAAATAATTTAATAATTGGTTGATTATTTTAATTAAGGTGTTTTAGAGCCATATGTCGCAAAACCATTTTGGGGTATTTGTCATCCTGTGTTCCCTAGCCTCTTAGCACCATATGAGACTATAAAACGTATTTTATTCTACCAAAACCCATAAAATAACACTAGTTATGTTATTTCGAGTGGTGTTATCATGTTGACTAGTCATGGTTGGTCGACTAGTTGGGTTATGTCCAAAAGTGCTCGACAAGATGAGTATAATGGTGTATTAAAAATTTAATTTCACAATATTGGGAGGAGAAAATTTATAACCCCATTTTGATAACAAGACCTTGGCGGTCAAGTTAGGATAAAGTAACGCCTCCTATTCAACCTGGAGGGAGATAGGGTGGTGGGAGAGGATTTTAGAAGTCTCCCTTGGGTTTCATATGATAACAAAGCCTATTTATTAATTGTTTGCATTATATTTTGTATATTTACATCTCACCCATCCTAGAGAGGCTATCATAGAGATCTAATCACTAGTACATATGGATTCTTGTATCATCATTGTAACTGGATATTGTTACTGTATTTTTTCCTTGATGCTCCTTTATTTTCATTTTCATTTAAGGTCATTATATTACATGAGATATTTTTCATTAGGTATGGGAAGTAACAAAGGAGAATTCATGTATCATAATAATTATTCTTCCTAAATTGAACAATATTTGCTCAATTTCCTAAAGGAGCTACTTCTGACTACTTTTTCCCCTTATTTAATCCTCTTTTGACATAGTAGAAGGGTACTTAAAAGAGCGAGTGTGTAGTCCTAAATAAAGGTTTATATAGTTTGTATTTGATGGGTCCTACTATCAATTTTACTTGGATTTTTAAGGAGGGACTTGTGCAATATCTGCATTTGGTGTTTCGTTATTAATTGTGGATCTACTCTTTTCCACGATGTTTAGACGAAGGGGATATCCAATACATATATATCCATATCATTTATATATTTAATAACAAGAGAATCATCCATGCCTATTATTAGTTCTTTAATTACTTCTAGATCTTGTGTTGGTTTTGTCGCTTCTCCTTTAGATTTTGTAATAGTCTTAGGTTAAGACTTCTTGAGACCTTCTATCAAGATTTTGGTTAAATCTATCTTACCAAAATCTCTTTTTTGGTGATATTCAATATAAGAAAGGGTTTCAAAACTATTTTCATTATCTAAACATTTTCTTGAAGCTTGGTGGGGCTAGGAGTTCGAGTTGTAAGGATATTTTTTAGGATAGGGATTTAGTGAGTGGGATAATGATGTTTAGAGGGTGTTCCATGAGGAAATGAACATATTCCTAACATTTTCTACACCTTTACTATATGTGGTCATAGTTCAAGGGTTGTTTCCACCGATATTCATGATAAGAAATATAAATTTAGGTAGGAAGGGGATAGGAGATGTTCATATATGATGATATCCTAGAATAACAAGTGTATGTTCCTTACTTGGTGGCTTCAAATAATTTTACAAAGTGACCTAGATCATTGAAAATTCCTTCCGAGGTTTCCTCTTCCTAGAGCTCTTTTGGTAGGGAGAAAAGGTAAACACAATCTTGAGCTATGAAAAAGTTTTCATTTTCAAGGTTGAAAATGCGTATTTAGAATCAAGATTAAATTATATGGATGACCATGAAAAACATGAGTTATATCTTAAATATTATAAAATATCACAGGGACGAAACCCTTCATCTTAAGTTACAAATCAATTTTCTTGATATGCCAAATAATCATAGTAACATGTTGAACTCGTCAATTTAAATGCCAATCCATGGTTCATACACACTTGTGAGGTGTTTTGTAATATTTGTGAAAAATATAGTTATAAAACCATCTTTTGGAAATGGATCATGCTAATTCTGATAATGTGAGATCTACAGAAGAAAATTAACATAAAGAAAATGCTAATTCTACTTCAAGCAAAGTTGTAAATTGAAAAAAAACTAATCTAATAATGAGATAGGAAGGATATGATAATGTAAATGTGCATAAAGGAAATGAACATAAAATATATTTAAAATATTCTAATTACAAGAAATAAAAACTATAAAGCAAGCTATTCCAGTGAAAAACTATAAAGAAAAAGGAATAAATACATGAAAGTAAATGCATTCTAGTAATGGAAGTACAATAATTGCATAAACAAAACACAAACCTTAGTAGAGGAAAAATATAATAGCCATAACATCCATAGATAGAGGGGATTGAACCTCCATTATAGCTCCAAAGTTTACCAAACCCTGAAGATAAATTTTCATGCAAGTTATGGCTCAGGGACAACATTGTATGTAATGAATATGTAAAATGGGACATAAAAATATCCAATTTGAAGGCCTACATCCCCCATACGATGAGTTTCTTTCCAAATCTAATGCAACAAAATAGTTTCCTTGAAATTTATTTTTATCATGTCCAATCCTCTCGCTATATTCTCCCTTGGCTGATACTGAATATTTTGAGACATTGGGGTTTTGGAGAATTAATTAAAGGAATTTCAATGTAATTTCCTAAATTTTTCTTAATTATATTACTGTGGTCTATAATATTTTTTTTTTTTTAAAATAATATCCTTAATATGTCTTGAAGAAATTTACATTGAAAATGGATAAATATATTCCTTAAATTGAAAAACTTTTAGAATTTGATTTTATAGCACGAGCGAGAACTAATCAAAGCACTTGAAACTTTATGTTTTCTTATATTCTATAAATTTCTCTTATATATTTTTGTAAAATTTCTTTTGTCCACTTAAAATTATTATCCTTTCATGAGTTTTTTTGTGTGATTTAGAGAAGTATGTTCACAATCCTTGCTAAAAATACCAATTCGTGGTTCTAGTGAATGGGTGTGAACCGACCAAAATGGTGCATCATTATTTCTTGTAAGTTTGTATAACTATTGCTATAAGTGATGATAGTAAAATAATTTAACCCGATTCAAATGAATATAATCTCATGAGACACAATTATGTTAATTTCACTTTCTAATGATTTGAAATCCTTTGGTAAAATAACCAATGAGTACTAATCAAAACATCATAAAAATATTTGTTTTTTGAATTTTTAGGACTATCATGTAGGTGAATATGATAAAATTATTCAATCCACGTAAGTTGAATATCCTTTCATGAAATTTATATTATATGTATACAATAATTTTCAATACACTATATAAAAAAAATCAATGTTTCATACAAAATAACCAATGAGTACCAATCGACACATCAAGCAACTATCACTATAGGTAATTTGGAAAGAATATGAATAATTGGAGTGTTGAATTTCCTCTCCCTATTCTTCTTTTTCTCATTTAAACAATACCCAATAATTTATCCTTGATGTGAATTATTTTAATTAAATCAAGCTCTCACCCTAGCCCGAGCCACTTGATCATAGATGACCATGTTAAAGGAAGACAATGTTGAATTAAGAAGGGGAACTCAAATTAAGGGATTGATGACTATAGAATATGGCATGCAAATACAATATACATATAATTAGCTCAAAATAAGATATTTTCAACACAAATTTCTCTTATTGTGTTTTGGATTTGTTTTTTGGATCTCTGGAATTGTTGTTCCATGATGGTTATGAACTGATCTTGTCGCCATAATGATACCACTAGTGTTGACCATAATATTCAAGGTTGAGCTCTATAAGACACATTAGGTAGATCTAATTGTTCTCTTGAACATGATGATTATGAAATTCCATCCTCTTTTTGGACATTGAATTTTGGAATTGATGCTTGCGTAGGTGCTAGTTCCTCATTGGAAATCTACTTTGAGCTTCTAAAATTTCTAGTTGTATAGGATCCCGTAATTATATATGGGTCGTATACAAGGTGAAGGACTTTGTTTTACTTATTTTTGAGTTTCCCTCAGGTGATATCTTCAAATTTTCTTGTTGTTGAGTATTATTTATGTCATAATTATGTCCTATTAAAAAATGAATTTATTTTTTGAAAATTTAATATTGTGTCTTTTGTAGAAACCTATAAGGTTTCCTATAGAAGCCTATTTATACTTTATTTTCTTGGTAGCCAATTTTATTTTATTTTTATTTTAAGAATATGAAGGTTGAAAATGAAAGGATAAGGATGATAGGGATGATGGGTAGCTGTAGGAGTTTGTTTCATGGATTTATTGGTGCTATGTACTAATGATATCTAATATAAAAGGGAATGGAATGGTATTAGTATAAAATATTTGTTTTTGCATAAGGATAGTGTAAATAAGGTACTTAACAAGAATATAAAATGAAAACGAAGTGATTGAGTGAAGAGTGAAAAACGAATAAATTATTGGTGGAAAAGGTGGAAACGAGTGTCGATCAAAAATTTGGTTTGATCAATATTATTTTTTTCTTGGGAGGGTAGTTTAAAAAATAAACAAATTAGTTTGGAAAATAATGAAATTTTTTGGCAAGGTTATGATATAATTTGGCATAATTTTTTGAAAATATGGATTACAACTATCAAACTCCTGGATTTTGGGTTCCCCAGAGGTTCTTGATGGTGTTGAATCCATTTCCACCATAAAAAAAATGATTTAAACACTCCAACATTCTGATTTTTTGAAATTGTTTTACAGGATTTCTATAAGACAATTATCACCTAAACAAAAACTACGATCTACCAATTTAGAATTTTTGAACCTTATCTTTATAATTAATAATCTTGTTACATGTCTTTTTTAAATGTATATATATTTAACTTATTAAATTTTTTTATCATTACTAATAATAATTTGGACCAAAGTTATAATGTAACTTATTTTTATGATAGTTTTCATTTTATCAATGTGAAAGGTATGATGAAGTGTTTGATTTATTTTATTTATATTTCTTTGTTAATTATAAATAATTATTGCATAATTTGATTTTTCAATTATAAGTGATTATGACATATATAGTGAGATTTAGAGAAATATAGAAGGTTTATATTTATGTAGCAAAATAATATTGGCCTTTACCTTCCTCGTTTCCAAAATGAAATGTTAGTTTTTGTTTAAATTCAATTTTAATTTATTTTTTTTCTTATTTTTTCAATTTAATTAAAAAATAATGTTATTTCACTTTGAAACAAAAAGTGTTTACTTTGGTTTTGGTTAGGCTCCAGTTTCCTTTACTAAAAAGATATTGAACAAAGAAGATTGTGCAGGAATTATTACAACTTTTACATCTTGGATTATAAGCTAGCCAAATTTCCTCACATATGAGAGGTAGCTTCATCCATTTTTTTTTCTTCTCCTCACTCTAAAGGTAAAATCTAGGTGCATGATGCTAATTTTCCAAGAGACAAGACCATATTGCAATGAAATTCAAAAATATAGCACCATGGGGGAGATATTCCACATATAGTAGAGACGACCTACAAAGATTACAACAAAACATGAGGTTGTGATTGATGGACATGGACTCCACAAAGTGAGTATTATGGGGAAATATCCCACTTGCATCAAATTAATGTCCCAAGGGTTTTACAAGAACTAATACTTATAGTTAGCTCACTGTGACACCCCTAGATAAGATCCAATTACAAACATTTATCTCTAAATGAATTTAGTTTAATTATGGAAAAAAATATTAATATTTAGTAAAAAATTTAGACATTTTCTTTAAAATATATATAATTTTGAATTCAAGAAGACCATGTTGGAAATAATGAAGTCCAAATACCAAGCACTTAGAGCAGTTCAAGAAATAATTACCTTATCCTCATGAGATAAGAAGGGCATCTCAAGGAGGAAAATTGGTTCTTTAATTTTCTAGGAAAAGAAAGCAATGAGGACTGGAAGAAGGATGTTGCTTAAGAGTATCCATAGTTGGACGTGTTGGACGTGTGCTGAACAACAGAACTTGAGTACAGACTTGAACCTAGTTGGATAGTGATCTTAATGCCTATCTCTTTTGTTTCCAAAGATTGCAGTTTATTTCTCGGTGAGAAGCTCAAGGGTGAGAAGATGATGTAATCACACTTCTCAAATGTTGGGTGGACCTTGTGGTATTTTCTAATAATTACGTCGTAAGACGTCACTATTTGAAAACAACTCCCCTAGCTTCCACTGTGTCCATGTTTGAGCCATTAGATCAAATGTTAGACGATTGAAATGTTTTAGGCGATTAGATGAAGTAAATAAAATGTCTCATCCATTATGAAAAAACACATGTTGCATGCAGTTAATAACAAAGAATTTGTTCCACATCAATTACCCAATATGGATATTTTGATTTGAGGTCCATTAAACATAATTCTCCACCCCTTATTCTAGAGAATGAATTGACTTTGCAACATATAGTGCAATTGCTAGTTATTTTAGTATTGCACTTCATTATTAATTCCATCTATGTTTAAAAAAATAAAGAATGTGAGTGGAATGTCATTTCTTTATTATTTACTTACAAGCGTATAAGTCAACGTAGATATTTGTTTTGGAATATTGCAGAAGGGTTACTTCTTGTTTATTTACTGAAAGCTGACAAAAGACAAAATGGATATGTAATCTGAAGCATCGAAAATATTTTGTTTAAAGATAATAAATACCATGGTTTGATGTTCTAACTAACCTCTGAAAATTCTGGTTAATTTTTGGCTAAATTTCTCATTTTCTCTTTTGAGGGTTATTACTAAAAGTCTGTGTTAGAAGTATCAAATGAGTGTGATATGTCGCTAACCCCACCCCGACTGTTTTGGGTTCATTACAAAAATATAATAACAAATACACGAGTATAGGAACTTTATTTACAATATTCGCCAAGGACCTTACCGTCCGGGGGTTAATGGTTATGGAAATCCTAACCTGACAACTAATTGAATCTTAAAAGAAAATAATAGTTAAGCGGAGATATAAAATCTGAAGGGTCGAGTAGCTTATTGATAACCAGCGAATGGAAACCCTTAGTTCCGGTAGACAGGTCATCAAAATTATAGATTTCAGTCACATAGTACTCAGACTTAAGACCTCAGAGAGCTCAGACTTAATATTAACTTGGTATGATAACAGTAGAATATAACCATAGCTCATTTATGTACAGAAACTGTACCATAAAAGAAAAATAAGAAAACGAAACCAATCATGGAATCTGAGTGAACACGTATGCCAAACGTGAATTTAAAGCATAATAATTGTTCCATTTAAACTGTGCAGTAAACTGTTGAGGAAAAGCTCGAAAGCTACAACCTAGTCAAGAAGGCTAATAAAACACAATCCTTTAGTTAAAAGAGAAACATGATGTATGGATAAATAAAATTTTTAACATCCATACAAATAACCCAGCACAATTCACCCGGAAGCAATTCATCCTCGCGGTGAAAAAGTCATTAAAATTTTCCAGTAAAATGAGAGATTGTATGATAAAACCCTTCATGGAAAATACAATCTTTCATAAAATAACCATGTACAAGCGTGGTGACTACACCATTCCAGAATGTAACCTGGACTGAGAAATGACAAATAGCTACAATATAAACTTATGATAATTATGAAGAGCCTCTAGCTCACTGTGGGATATGGCTAATGCATTATATGATATTTTGCACCGAGATCGCGGAAAAACTGCGCAAAGAAAGTTTGAAAATGTAAACCCTAAGATACACATGTTTAAGGAGCTTATAGGAGCCAGATATGAGAAGTATTACCTGGTATCCGGCGACCTGCAAATTCACCCTTGACTTCAAACGTCGGGGTACCATAGCCGTTGATAGCTGGGGAAATCCAAAACAAGACAAAAGAGCTCATGCAAAAATTAAATAAATAAGTATCGATGATTATATTCAAAGACGAATTCTACATCAAAAGTGCCTCAGAGTGACGCCAAGCCTTCTAGCAGGATCTCTCTTAAACTATTTGAGAACATAACCGAGAGAAGCTCATGTCGTAAAGCTGAGTTACAAGAGGAAAAAGAAAGTTTTCGAAATCGTTCATTAAAATATAATAAATAAAAATTATAACAAATTTAAAGACAAGAATGATGGTGGTAACCTGTAGCAGTAGAGAAGACCCTCACTTTGGTCTTATGTCACATTCTCTTACAAAACATGAGAATATCACCAGATAACCGAACTGAAGGGTATCACCAGGCAACAGTGCCGAGGAGCAGCTCCATGTAGTAGAGATGAAGGGGTGACGCCAAGTTGTAGAGCAGAAGGACACAGGATTCCAGGCAATTGAGTGAACCGAGGGATGGTAATGTAGGTTTTCATTACCATAACCATCCCAAAATGATTCACCGTTGTTAGATCTAGGGTCCTGCCATCAATGTCTGAGATCACTCCAGAGGGTCGTTCTTCAACTGACATTTCTGGCCCTCAAGACCATCCAAAATTTTTGACAGGGTTGCGTTAATTCTGTTGGATACCGGTGGAGGAGGTGAACTTATGTAAGTGGTGGAAAAGGTAACAAGTCCCAAGGCCATATTAATAATCAGTCATACCATAATAATGACGAAGATCTCCATACATGACATACTTAAGCTTGATAACAATAACGTGGTACCATACGGATATATGACGAGACACTTAACATGTGTATGCTATTTTATAACCCATAAGAAGGCACTGTGCAGATGGGTGTATACATTGGAACATTATAAAATCATAACCATGTACTATCTAAATTAATGAATTCAGTGTAATGTGTATATATATATGTATACATTTTTCGTTTATTTGATTGCATGTGTATATAATTTTTTTTTTATGGTTTCTATGTCACATGTGGTACCATATCAAAGTTTCCACACGATGTCTTAATTGGGCACTAATCTTACTGATAAGTGTGTTGAATTGTGCGCAGTGGGAACTTAAAAGTGAAGGAGTAATCAGTCACGATGAGAAAGGGAGTCGGAGGAAATTTTCCCACCAGCTTAATAGGTGACATGTGAAATCTAGAAGCACACCCGAAGATGTCGGTGCAACTTTGTGCAGAAAAGAAACATTAGAAAAGTAGAATACCTCACACTTGAAATAGTTGCAATAAGAGATGGTTTGATTAAGGATATATCTGGAAATACTGATGCCAGAGCAGGGGAGAATCTTGAAAAGCCTTTGAGATAGGAAAAATTATAGAAATTATCAACCTAGTCTTGAGCATGGAACCCACGAAGAAGGGGAACAGTGAGAAGTTATGGAATATAATCGAGAAGGAAACGATTCACAGATAAGTAACTAAAACATAGCCGATAGTGAAGGAGAATTAGGTTATGCTTTAGAGAAAAGAAAAACAAAGAAACAAAAAATGGAGCTCTAGGGAGAATTTTGAAATATAAAGCCTGAGTTTTTTTACAAAGTCTTGGATTATCAATATGAATAAATATTTCTAGGCTTAAGAATACAAAAATAACCTTAAGGCCAGGTTATATATTTATCATCTTCAAGTAAAATCCTCCTTATGGTGGGAAGAGGTCAAATCAGTATAAGGCATAGAAGAATAACTATCACTTGGGATGAATTTCAAAAGCACTTTAGAAACAAGCACCTAATGGAGTGCTTTTATGATGAGAAGGTTAAATAATTCAATGACTTAAGACTAGGGAAGTTAAGCATGGATGAGTAAATAAAAAAATTTACTTGTTTATTACAATATGTGCCTTTTCTTCGGGAAGAGAAAGCTAAAGTACAATGCTTTCTAAGTATTCTACCAACATTCATGAAGGAGAGAATGGAGTTTGGGAGTCCAAAAACCATGGAAAAAGAAATCCGAAAGGCACTAATGTGTTACCAACAAACAAAACAAAAAGGAGACACTAGTAAAAATTGGTCTCATAGGAAAGGATAATAAAATTTCCAAAATCTAAGAAGTGAAAAATGTGCAAATTCAGGAATTCCCAGAGAAATCTGCCTAGTAATCATTTTATAAAGAATTAGAAAAAGTATAAATGGAAAGATAAAAACAAAATTGTGGAAGAATCTAGTAATTCAGAGCCTATCCAGGCACATAATCCCCCTCTACAATGTTTGGGTTGCAGAGAATCCCACTATTATAAAAATTGTCTTGATCAAGCCATATCAGAGCACGCTGCTAACATTCAAGAACCGTATAATGTTGGGGAGGTGGCTAGAAGCATGCACATAATCAATCGAACATTGGAATATCGAGAAGCAGAATACCAACCCAGTATAATTGAATTAGAAGTTAAGATATTTAATCAATCGGTATCTATTTTAGTAAACCGAAGGGACAACTTAAGCTATGTCAGCCCTAAAATTGTAAAAAAATGTGACCTTCAGACCCAAAAATTTAAACACTTGTGGCTAATAAAATTAGCCATTGGAACAAAAATAAGAGTGGTTGTTAAGCTGTCAGACTTCCCTCTCAGTGAAGACAATAAACTAATCACAATTGATTTAAATATTATGACGTTAGGGTCCTATGATATAACCATAGGGATTCACCAGCTAGAAGGACATTGTTCCTTAGTAAACTATAAGGAAAAATAAATGATTTATTTTACAGAAAATGGATTCAGGAAAGAACTTTAGGGGGTTAAGAACCCTATATAGTTACGTCCCATTACAACTTTTCAGTTGGGTAAAATCATGATAAAGGGGTGTTTTATTTATGTTGTTCAGGTGGGATATAGTGATTTCAATGACAAAATGACATCACTAGAAGACATTCTTGTGATTCAGAAATTTCCGGATGTATTCCCCAAAAGTATTCCAGGGTTGCCTCCAAAAAACGAAATTGACTTTACAATTGAACTGATTCCTCGGGCAGCCCCTCTATCAAGAGCTCCCTATTATATGAGCATACTTGAGTTAACAGAGCTTAAGATGCAGCTACAGGAATTACTCAACAAGGGATTTATTAGCCCTTGTATGTTGTCAAGGGTAGCACTGGTGCTATTAGTTTGGAAGAAATATGGAACACTTAGACTCAGTATCAATTATAAAAAATTGAACAAGTTAACCATAATGAATAAATACCCTTCACCTCGGATTGATGATATTTTTTATCAAGTCAAAGGTGCTACAGGTTTCTCCAAGATCAATTTGTGATCTGGTTATCCTCAGATCAGAGTGAAGGATGAGGATGTCTATAAAAATACTCTTAGAAAACCTTATAAACATTATGAATTTTTTTTTTACCATTTGGGATTACCAATGCACCGTCGAATTTAATGATCCTTATGCATGGAATTTTCCATCCATATCTAGATAAATTTATTTTAATATTTAAATAGATGATATCCTTATTTACTCTAATAATGTTAAGGAGCATGAAGAACACGTTCTGATAGTGTTGCAAAAATTCAGGGACCATTAGCTATGTGCTAAATTTATCGAGTGTGACTTTTATAAGGATCAAATCGAGTATTTGGGTCATGTGATCTCATCTGAGGGTATAATTGTGGACCCAAAGAAAATCACCACAATCATAAGGTGGTTTGTTCCTAAAAATGTTGTTGACATCCGATCTTGAATGGGATTGGCGGGGTACTAGCATTGATTTCTCGAAGGAGTTTCTAGAATTTCTTACCCCATAACATCCTTACAAAATAAAGGACTAAGATTTAAATGGAATGCATACTTTCAACATAGTTTTGATTGATTAAAAAACTTTCTAGCCACAACTCTAGTATTAAAAGTTGCTAATATAGAAAAGGAATTTTTGGTATGCAATGATGCATTTCAAGAATGAGTGGGAGGAGTCCTCATATATGAAGGCAAGCTGATAGCATACGAATCGTGTAAACGAAAAAGAGCATGAGCAAAAATATTCTCATTAGGGGAATTTTGAGGTCTAAAATGGGCCTCCTAAGTAATTTATAAAATAATAGTGGAAATAATAAAATAATATTAGATTACATCATAAAATTTTAGAGGGAAAAATAATAAAATAATAAAACTATTTTTTCAACTCATATTTTCAACTTATCTCCTTAAGTTTTTACTCAAATTTTGAGCGGAAATACTCGTTGGATGCAAATTTAATTTCCGATGCAAGGAGTACCAATGTTGCATACTTTTGATGGACCCTCCTACATGAAAAATGAGAGATACATGAAAAACGTGATTGCAATCACATTTTTTCATGTATTTCTTATTTTTCGTGTGGGAGGGTCCATCGAAAATATGCAACATGGGTACTCCTTGGATGAGAAAATTAAACTTTTCATCCAACAAGTACTCCCACTCGAAATTTTAGTAAAAAATTAGGGAGATAAGTTCAAAATACAAGTTGAAAAAATAGTTTTATTATTTTATTATTTTCTTTTCTTTTAACTTTTTAACTCCAAAAATGCTGAATCATCCCCCATGGTTGCCATCATCATATTGAATCCTATTTTTTATTATAAATTCTTTTTTGGTTGTACATTTTTCTTAGGAGGCCCATTTTATACCTCAAAATTCCCCTAATCCATATGATCTAGAATTTATGGTCGTGGTATATGCCTTGAAATTTTGGCACCACTATTTATTGGGAAATAAGTTCTTGTTGTTAACTAACCATAGAAGTTTAATCAGCTCCTTTAAACAACACAATTTGAATGCACAACAAGCAAGGTGGGTTGCATTTTTGAGTGAATTTTATTTTGATATAAGGCATCTGAAAGGTAATGAAAACCATGTAGTTGAAACATTAAACATAATGGTGAAATTTGTGTATGAAATTAAATCCCACAATATCGAATTATATGTATCAAAACAACTAAAATAAGTTGCTCGTAAGGATCCAGAATATAATTTTACATGGAAGCAAGTTAAGAAAACTGAGTATGCCATAAATAATAAAGAATTACTACTTTCAAAGGGAGATTTTATGTTCCTAACCAGATGTATATTGAAAAATCCCATTGGATGAATTTCATCGTAGTGTGTATGCTAGCCATCCTTGGTATGAAAAGTTGTTTTCAACAATTAGGAAATATTATTTTTTTCTAGGAATGAGGAAAGATATAGCTTGATATTTATCAAGGTGTATGAAGTGTGAACTAGTTAAGGTGGAGCACCAACACCCTGTTGGTTTTCTTCAACCTCTTCCCATCTTTGAGTGGAAATTAGAGATGATAACTTTTGACTTCATAATAGGATTACCAAAAACAAAAAACCAACATGACTCCATCATGACAGTGCTTGATAAACTGAGTAAGTATGCACATTTATTACATTTAAACCCACTTATAAAATTGTGGAAATTGCATATATATTCATGAGAGAGATATTTTGATTGCAGGGCATGCCAAAAAATAGTAATCTTAGATAGGGACGTGAAGTTTACTTCTGCATTCCAGAAATCCCTCTTTGTAGGATTGGGTACCCAGTTTTAGGTCAAAACCTCTTACAATGCTCAAATGGATGGGCATACTGAGCGAATGAATCAAGTGGTAGAATATATGTTTTGAATGTATGTAATGCAATGGCCAATTAAATGGCAAGAGTATTTACACTTATTTTAATTCTCTTACAATAATAGCTACCATGGATCATTAAAGATGAGCCTATACAAGATGTTGTATGGTAGAAGGTGTTGAACTCTCACCATCTAGATAATTCCAGAAGACAAGATGATGCTAGGACCTAACAACTTGTCAGAAATGGAGCAAGAAGTCAGGAGGGTAGAATTGGAAGGCTTCCCAGGAAAGAAAAAAAATGTATGCAGGAAGAAACTAACCTTTAAAGAATTTCAGGTGGGATATCATGTTTATGTTATAATTAAACCCAAGAGGAGCACCTTACGATGAGGTTGGTGTAATAATTTGGCACCTTTCTAGTATGGACCATTCCAAGTGTTGGAAATAATAGGCCTTGTAGCTTACGAAATTTCTCTTCCTGGTCATACAAAGTTAATAATGTCTTTCATGTTTCCCTACTAAAGCAATATGTGTAATATTTGAGACATGTAATTAATTGGCTAGAACTTAAAGTAAGTATATATGAGGATGCAACATGAATCTGTTAAAATTCATAAAAATTCTAACAAGTAAACTAATTATGACTCAATGGTGTTTGACATGTCAAACTGGATGGGGAGTTCCTAATAGAACCTATACGCATCTTTCATCGGAGAGAAGAAATTTTGTGTAAATGAGCTATCTTCCAGGTTAAGGTGCAGTGAAAGAATTTTAGCCCTAAAGAAGCCACACGGGAAGAAGAGGACTTCATGAGACGAGATTATCTGGAATTGTTCCAAGGCCAGGAATAAACACCGAGGATGGTTTTTTTCCTTAGGGGGGAGATGTGACACCGAAGGATAAGATCCAATTACAAACATTTATCTTTACATGCATTTAGTTTCATTGTGGTAAAAATTGTTAAGATTCAGTAAAAACTTCAGACTTTTCTTATGAAAAATATAATGATTTCTTTTATTTTTTAATATGAAAATTTGGAATTCAAGAAGACTCTCTGGGAAATAAATAATTCCAAACACTGAGAAGTTAGAGCAGTTCAAGAAACAGTTACCTTATACTCATGAGATAAGATGGGAATCTCGGGGGGGAAAAGGAGTTTTGTGTTTTCTAGGAAAATAAAGGAATGAGGTTTGGAAGAAAGCGGGATATTGCTTAAGAGTAACCAAAGCTATATGGGTGCGAGTGGAACTCGAGTACAAACTGACAGGTTCAGGTTAGACAGTGGTCTTGATGGCTACCTATTTTGTTTCCAAATATTGTATTCTATTTCTCGGTGAGGAGATCAGGAGTGAGAAGAGGATGTAATCACCCTTATCAAAGGTTGGGTGGACCAGACTAATCTTGTGGTATTTTGCAATAAGTATTTTAGTATTTCACTTCATGATTAGTTCCATCTATGTCTAAAAAGGTAAGGAATCTGAGTGGAATTTCATTTCTTTATTATTTACTTACAGTTGCCTAAGTTAACATAGATATTTGTTTTGGAATATTGTAGAAAGGTTACTTCTTTTTTATTCACTGAAAGATGACAAAAGACAAAATGGATATCTAATCTGAAGCATCAAAAATATTTTTTTTACAGATAAGCAATACCATGGTTTGATGTTCTAACTAACCCATTGAAATTCTGGTTAATTTTGGGCTAAAATTATCCTATTATCTTCTGGGTACTCTCCAGGTGATAATGGATGCTGTCTCCTTGTGATAAAATATAAATTTAGGAATTTCAAAGGGAAACCATGACACCTAAAAGAAATATTCTTTTGTTATCAACCGCCAACAAAATTTTCCATACCTACTCGAATAACCCTGCAAACGCCCTCCATTACAATTTCCCTATTCTTCCTTCAACCATGTACAACCCACTTTCTATGTTATACTTGGCCATCACATATGTATCTAAGGGGTCAAATGGATGGTGTTGTTTCCATCTACAATGAAAATGAATGGTCGGTTGAATAAGCTACAATCCATATCTAAACATACTCTTACACTCCATGTGTCGGTAGCAGAGGTATAAACAATACAATGTACTTGATTTGTTCTTAGTTCTCCCCACACTATCACCTTAAATGTTTTCTTAGCTAAAATATTAGGGTCCACAACTATGTCGATGTACATGGGCCGTTGCATACCACTAGTTCTGAAGTTTCTCACCCACAATTTTTTCTTCAAACATAACTCAAGACAAAGGCGCGCGCTGACCTTCATATCAGGCAGTAGTTGAAAGCATCTTGTTAAGATATTAGCAGTTGCTATTTTTCCTTCACTACTGACCAGAAGAGGAATACCATCAACAACTCCTTGGAGAATCCAACCTTTAGTCTGAGCTTTATCCACCTGAGGGGTAACCTGGAAAAAATCCTACTTGTTAGAGTTGTTGAAGAGGTGGAAGCCATGGGCATTCCAGGTATTGTTGGTGAGAGAAATCCACAACTCATAGTTTTTTTCATCAAATATCTGATGAAAGGCTTCCAAAGATGAAATGGTGCGGTTTCAAGCTAGGGAAGTTAACTCAGATCACAAGAGGCCATAGATTTATAGGTGAGAGAGAATGTTGTGTAGAATGGAGTCAGACAAGTATTCCAACTCGCATTCCTTTAACGCATCAAAGCACTGTTTCTTCATAGCACCATCAATTTGTGTTTCATAGGATGGAGGAGACATTTCTTTAGTTGGATCAACATTTCTTGGGTGTTTGGAGCTACCATAGAGACTCTTGGTGATGCATAATATCTCCTCATCTCTCACTTCTTGGATTGCAGCTTTTGTGCCCACGTTCGTTTCATCATGGGAATCTTCATCATAAATCTCTTCTCATTGTGGGGATATTCATCATAAATATCAAAGGAGTGCTCATCGCGCAAATTCTGTCTGTAAGTGTTTCAGGCTTAACCCTCAATAAAGAAAAACAAGGATAAGGGGAGTCACCAAGTGTGCTCTTTAATAAAAAAAAATGATACCCAATCACAGACTAGAGCAATGAATGTAGATATGCATCATCATGGAAGCTTCTTGGCCTCCCATTAAAAATATACTATAAAATAATTCTAGAGGCCATAAATATTTCCATTTACTATGTATTTATTTAGGTTTGATATATTTTGATATTTGACCAAGTTAGTTAATCTCTATTAAAATTTAACCATGTCAATAAGTACGTGGCCATTGTAGTAGTTCAAGAGGTAGGAGGAGACCCAAGGGGAGCTTCCATATTGGCTGACATGCATAGAGATATTCATATAATAAAACTTCATATACATCACCAAAATTTGTCTCTATGTCTAATGGAATGCCAACTCCAAAGTATGCATCAAGTAGATATTCCTCAATCAAGTGTCAAGGATCCAACACCTATCGAATCTTCAGATGAGTAATTCTAAGTAATTCCATAAGTCTAACTTATTTTTTTTGGAACATGAAATCATGGGTGGATAGCATTTAATTTCGTATTAGTATGTCAAATATATAGTAGATAATATACCTTATAAGGTTCTTAAAGACATGATTATATTGTTTCAATTTTGGTTGTATTTTAACTCTCTGAGGTGGCCAACAGATCTTGTTTCCCTCGGGCATGTTGAGGCTATCAAACATAGAATCTGATAATGTAACTCATTTTTTTTTATATATGAATGAATAGAGAGGCACTACCAAATTTTGAAACAAAAATTAGGTGTTTGTATTTAATATTCTTATTTACCTTGATAGAAAGGGAGGTCATATCGTATTGTTCATCTTTTCTCCATTAATATGATAAAATATTTAGTTGTAAATTTTAATTTTATTTAAAAATTGACTTTTAGTATTTATATAATTGGCTTAATTTGATTTGGTCAAATTATATAAAAATTAAAATTAAAATAAGAAAATTAATAAACTGATTTTTTTTTTTATTTCGTCAAAATAAAATAAAAATAAATTTTTGGTATTCACCTATAATTGATCCATGGTATTCAGGTAAATTAAGCTAATCTAGATCCATCTTAAATCCAAATCTAAGAAGCTCCCAAATGTTTAAAATATATTTTCATTTTAAAATAGGTTCGCATCTTCGTCACTTCGCTTCATAGATAGGAAGTTAAGATTGATCTAGGATTATTTTGACAAGATCAAATTATATAAAACTAAAGCAAAGAAAATAATATAGAAGATAAAAAATTAATGATTATAATTAATGATTAAACTAATGTAGATTCATTTTAACTCAAAATATGCTAAGTATTGAGAGGGCCGAATTAATTAAGATTCTAACTTATTTTAGTGTGAAAAGACATTTGATCCCTTTTGACTCTTGGTAAATCCAAAATTAAAATCAATGTAAATTAATATACAAAACAACATAATTTTAATAATTGTTGAATTTTGAGTTATAATTATCATTTTATAATTGTATAATTTTCAATTAAATTTGTTTTGAATATATGAAATTAGCTATATATTTAAAATTGTCATTTAATTAGGAGTATGATGATGATGATGATGATGATGATGATGATGATGATGATGGTTAACATCCAATGAGACCAAAATTTGGTCTATCGGACATAAAGAAACAAATTATTTAGTTTGTTTTAAAATTGAACTCCTACGCTCAAAGAGATTGGAGAGAAGCGTCCTGAGCACACTATAATTTTAACATGTTAAAAGGCTCAGAAGGTCGACATTGCAACAAATATTATGAAACTGAGATCTAATGTGGGTCTACGCAAGGAACTCTAAGAGGAAGTGATCTTCATCCTCAATGTTCATATTCTTACAGAGATGGTAGATCCTTTCCACCCATGGTGTTTTAGGAACTGTTGAATTACCTGTCACCACTATGGAACTAATGAGAGTTCATTCTTATCTTGGCTATGTTATTTTTTTTTTCTTTGAGCTAGTTAAAAATAGAAAGGTACTTTTGATCTTCTAGAGTAGGGTTGATGAACTCCTTATAATATCTTAATTTTTTTTTAGCCTCTAAATATTTCTCATGCCACATTTTCTCTTTAAACTTAGAAGTAACAATATTTTTAATATTATTAATCTTTTGCATCGCAAAATTTTCGTCGATCTCCAAATGGTTTAACCAGGCGCTAGTATCTTTATAACAACATCTTTTGAGCCTCAAGTTGTTTTAGATGGAATTTAAAGCTAGATTAGGAAGTCTATGGTATCCCATGTTATTGATTTTGTGTTTATACAGTAGGAGCCTAGTCACAACTACACTCTCAATAGGGGAACCCTAGTACATTTGGTCAAAATTTCGACCCTTTAGTTCCAACACTTTTGTCATATTGTCTAAAATTTCCCCAATTTTTCTCAATTTTTAAAATCTCTCCAACAACAGTCGCTATAGAGACGTTTAGGGACATTTTGGGTATTGCGACGTTTAAGAACTCCGTCGGAAGAGAGACATTTTGGGACACAACGTCAAAAATGCGACATTTCTAAGACAAGTGTGATGGTATTTGGGATAAGTGTCGGTATTGCGATGCTGGGACACAACGTTGGAAATGCCACATTTCTAAGACAAGTGCGACCTTATTGGGGATAAACATCGGTATTAAGACGGTGGTAATACTCTCGTTATTGCGATGTTACAAGATATGTTTTGGTAGTGTGACGGTTTGTAAATCTCCACCATTGGTACTTTGGAAATCAACAGTTGAGATGTTGGGCGAGACTTCACTTGGTAATCCCCACCAAGTCTAGGTTAGTCGGCCTTGGTCACTTTTCATCTGAGCTTGAGAAGTTAGACTGTCGCTCTGAGGTTTCCATAAATGTAAGAATATTTTGGTTTTGTTTCCAGGATTCCCTCTTGAGCTATGGTCAAAGGAGGTACTCATCAAGGCGGAAAATTCATTGGGTAGGTTAATTTACTTGGATGAAGATTTTTTTTTTTATGGCAGATAAACATATGGAATGGTTTTTGGTTGAGATGGAGACTGCTGAAGGATTACTGGGGTTTCTAAAAATTCTTTAGGATGAGAAGGAGAACATATAGCCACTAGACTACTGAAAGAATCCCCTTAGATGTATAAATTGCAGGAATCTAGGCCATCTAGACAATACTTGTGAGGCTCCTTTGCATCGAGGTCTCGGTATCCATAACCATCAAAAAACCTAAGAATTCTAGCTTAACAGCTGATTCCTAATACAATTTTGCGAGTTTTGAATGAAAGGAAAAATTATGCCTTGAAGGAGGTAAAGGAGTTAGTTTCAGCAAGTTGAAAAACCAACATATGAGCTCTAAGTTTTCAAGGGAAAGGGAAATTTTGGTATATGACCCTACTCCAGGCTATACTAAAGGATCAATATCTAAGGATGAGGCTGATGTTGTCACTGAAAAGGATGATGATAATGTGGTGGAATACATCTTGTCCAGTTGATCACCTGAAGGTTCTCTTGGGCTCGAACACTCTCGCGATATGGTTCAAGCCTGTAAGTATCTTTTTAAATCCAAACTCTTTTGTTCAAAATCTGTCTATTGAACATTCCTTACTTATGTATCAGATATAATTGAATGCACTTAATTCTATAACCATTTTCTCTCTTTCGCATTCTAGCAGACATTATTTTCCACGAAACTCAGCAGTAAATTCCTTGAAACCTATAACATCCTCCAAATTTCGAGACAACCTTGAAAAGCCAAATAAGCGTTTTTAGTGTATCAATATGGCTCTAAAAAATATTGGATTCCCTTCGATTTCCATATTCAAATTTTTTTTTATTGATTCAAAATAAGAGCACTCTAGTGCATCAATCTCCCTTGCTAACTCTGGCAACCCTGTAACCTATGCACTAATGCTCTCATATAAATATGAAATTAATATTTCCCCTATTTACACATCCAGAGGGACTAATCCAGTTGATAAATCTCAAATATAACCTATTTACTCCTTTCAAAAACTCACTATCATAAAGAAAAAGAGGAGAAAAAAGAAATGGAAAGATAAGGAAATCATTCTTAGCCTATCCAGGGTGGAATCAACCTCTCTCTACCTGATGATTTAGATCTTAATTCGATGGAGCTTAGAGAAAAAAAACCCATTGTCTCTCCTAAATAATAATAATTTCATCTCTCAACATTCGAGGGGTTGGGGGTCCCTCCAAATTTTCCTCCCTCAAAATATTTATCAGCACCCATGGCCCCTCTATCATTTATCTTCATGAAGCCATGGTATTGGGAGGAAAAGCCAGAGCGTGGTTCCAAAATACTTGTTCAGGATGGTATTCATGTTCTCTAGAATCAAATGGCTTGTCAGGCGGGCTAATCACTATATGAGACCCAAAATATGCATCACTCCAGATTTTCTCCTCCTCATTGGGTATAATTCTAAAAGGATCGATAAGAAGATTGCCTTGCCCATAAAATTAATCAATTCTTATGAACCTATTGTAGACCCGATTTTCGGGGAATTTTTGTGGCTAGCAACAACCCCCCGCCCGTTTTTATTTTGTATTATCATGTAATGCTAAATAAATGGGGACCCCTAGTTTAAAAATCCAAAAAATTAATTAGTGCTTGTTTTCTTTTTTCAATAAATCTTACTATCATTAACTTGAGAAAATTCCTTGGAAAATATTTAAATAAACTTAAGTTTATGATAGCATAGAATAAAATCATTCTTTGAGGAATATCGCATCGCAAAAGGGTAATGAATGCCTCTTTACAATCAAAATTTAAAAAAAAATGCAATACGAAAACTACGCGCTAAAAAGAACATTCATCGCATCGCAAAGTTTCAAATATCATATACTGAGAAACCTCAAATCACCGATCTTGCGATATTGCGATATTGCGATTTTGCAATTTCACGATGATATAATATTTGCGCTATTATGATGTTGCGATTTTCTCAGATTGCGATTTGCGATTTTATGATCATGCGATATTGCGATTTTGCGATATTGCGACATTGCGATTTCGCGATGTTACAATATTGTGCTATTATAAGATTGCAATTTGCGAAGATTGCGATCTGTGATATTGCCATATTGAGATATTGTGAAGCAAATAACAGATCGCATTATCGTAGATCATTAAGGATCGTTGTACAAAAAAGCTCTCCATAAATCGAGACTCCATTATGCGCTTTAAATTTTAATCAATAAATTTATTGTCTCTCATTAATGAAAATGGTTTCGTTCTGATTAAAGAAGTTATTTCATGTAATGTGATATATTTCATAGCTCTTTAGCATTTCAAACTTGCCATCACCTTTTTCATATCAGTACTCTCACTTAATTCGTAAACCGCAGGCGCGAAGAACAGAGGACTATACAAAGCGATATTCAGATTATTATGGGAAAGAAAGACAAAGCTCTGAGTTCTAAAAGTAAAGAGATAGCGTCCTTGTACACAGACACTGCCTGTAACAAAGATGTTGGTATCACCACTTGGGAGGGAATGTATAATTTGCTTGAAGAAGAAAACCCCAGAGCAATGAAGGTTTCGGCTACTACAGGATCAGTTGGCTCTTCCGAAGAATCTCTTATAGAGTTAGCTTGTTCATTTTTTCACCGAATAGCAGCAAGACCTAAAATTCTTACATATACAGACATGGTGAAATGGGTACTGGATATCAGTGATATTACGGACAGATAGTTCAAGAATCAGGGGCAAGAGCTCATTGGCTCATTTACTCCAGAATATTTAAGGCTTATGTATCATTTTCCAGAGCCACAGGAAACGTACAACAAACAGTTTATTGAAAAGTTTGGAAAGGAAAATTCAAACCTAGAAGAATGCACCCAGGAATGGTCCAGAAGAGTCGAACCACTGAAGAAAGATAAACATGGTATGTAAACTACTGGTTCTCTCACTTCTCCGTATTGCTTTGCTGCTGCTATGCTTTGTAGGCTTTTTGGAAAGCCTGACATTAATAAGTTTTCACCTAAATGGCTACCATTGTTTAATGCTACTATTAATGCTACTATTATGGATTGGGCTAAGATATTTTCTGATAACATGGCCACGACTATTTTGAATTATCGATCTAAACGGACTGTCTCTCAGAGGATTTATCCTCCTTTTTTCCTGTCTGCTTATGTAATGGATTCAATCTGTTATGTTTCTAAATTTCTTGTAATGGGTTGGAAATGGACAATTCAAGATCCCCTACCCATTCATGTTTATCATAAAGAATTGTGGGATTCAAAGTTCATTTCCCATTTTTACAATATTTTCCATGGAATCATGCTGCCACTGTATAGAATGTTGTATAATAAGGATGCTCCAAGGTTTTCTCCTGAAGCAGAAGTAGACATTCTCCCTGTCGCAAGATGGTTTGGAGAAGAATTTTTTACCTATGTTAGGGTTTTTGGAAGTTTTTCTTCTCCTCGTGTTTTACCTTTGTATGTTCTGGATAAACTGCTGGCCTGGGAAATCACGTATCAAACCTGCGGAGAGGGAGGTTTGTCCAAGGATTTAAAGGATAAAAAGAAGGCCATCTGGCCACAATTTCCTGTGGCTTGTGGAGAATTTTCATTATTTGATGTTGGTCATGCATTTAAAGAAGTAAACAATATTACATGTTTACAATTGTTCAAGTTTCCAGGAAGGCTATTCGACCGATATGATGTTGTTAAGAATTTCACCACTACAGTCAAGGTAAGAATATTTTCTAGGGAAGAGGATATTTTTGATGATATGTTTCAAGAAAAATGCACATTTAAAGAGATTCTACATTCATCTCAAACACGTTTTTCTCCAGAATAATTCCAAGAGTTTAAAATGTACAGAGAAAGAAGGTTGACCACTATCCCTTTGGATAATTTGCGCTTGGAACCCACAAGGGAACCAACTCCCAGCATCAGTCTTAGTGGGAGTTCAGATACAGACAAGTCGAAGTCAATGTCAGGGAAAGAAACTGATAATGACCAGGATAAAAGCGAAGGGTCAGTAAAGGATACTGCCCAATCAAAAGAACTTTTGAAGCAACAGATTTTAATCTCTCCACAGAAAAATATTCCCCCTTTCAATGAATAGTAACCATCCATCAGAATTGAGTTAGAAAAAGAATGGGAAACATTTAATGATTTGATTAAAGTTGAAGGAAATAACACACAAACTCCTATAACTAATGTACAGACAATAAAAAATATAGTCACAGGAGAAACTAGCAATGTCGCAGAAACAAAACATATACCCATTACCCCCTCTTCTGAGCTTGTACTTGAAATAGAGAAATTCCTCCTCTGGATATATTCTATAGCCCACAACATAAAGCAGTAGTAAGAAAACAAATATAGAAATGGAAATTAGAAAGTGTAATCTCTCGTGATGCAGAACAATTGGATGTTTTATGGCAAGATCCTACTACTAATCCAACTGAAAATCTTGCTAAATTATCTTAGATTACAGGAGCATATGCCTCTGCAACCATCGATAAAGCATCTGAAGTACGAAAATTATTGAATGAGAAAGAAAATCAAATACAGGTTCTGCAACAATAACTGCAACAAGCCAATGCTAACAGTGAAGCACAAAAAGAACTTGAAAAATTACAACAGGAGTTTCAACAAATGCAAGTTGGATATCATAAAAGTTTAGCTGAAAAGGAGAAACAACTACAGGCTATGCAAGAGATACACAAAGATGATCCCAAGCTCATAGAATTTATTACAGAGTCTATTTCCTTAAGTAATCAACTACTGTAGCAACAAGATATATTATGCCAAAAAATTTCACAGTGGAACTCTTTTTGTCAAGAAAGTGATAAAATCACTAATCATGTCATAGAATTATGACATGATTATGATTTAACTAATGAAAGAGTTATTGACTATTTGACTTGGCAAAAGACAGAGGAGGGAAAAAGGGCATGAGCACCAATCATCAATGACAATCATAAAGAAATTCTCTTCAATAATTGGGATGCACGGATCAAAATTGCAGATCAAGCAGCGAAAGAAGTAGCTATAGCAGCAAGCAATATTAATAATTGTGTAAATGAAAATTTTTGCAAGGCTAATTTGATTTCAGAAACTATTCCAGGATACCTGCCACAAGCATAACAACTACAGAAAGAATGGAAACAGAAAGCTAAATAAAAATCATAATCGATTAAAGGATTGACAAAGTTAAATTGGGATTCTTACTGGGCATGTCTCGTAAAACCACACAGCCAATGCAGTGCTCTCAATTGCATCAACAATTATGCCGAGAAGATGGTGCTAGCACTTTTCGATTCCTTTTTCTTAGGACAGTAAAAATCTGAAGTCCGCCAGCCTCCTCTTCTCAAATCAATGCTCAATGCTTGCGAATTCAAAGATCAGATTCATAAGTAGTTAGTTGATATTTTTAAATTTTAGATTTAGTATTAGTTTTACTCTATTTTTGCCTAGAAAAATGAAGGTTATTTAAACCGTATCCTACATTTTTGTAATAAGTTATTTTTAGATTTAGTTAGTAGTATTTAAACCCTTCTCATGCATTTAGAGAAGGGTCCTGAAATTTGTCAAAAAACTGTTCCTCAGAACATGCACTTTTGCACCCTCAGAGGACGTTTTGATAAATGAATGGAACAGGATTTATTGATATCTGCATTTAATATCTTCTACTGATGTTGCACTTCTGTACTCTTAGTGGATGTTGGATTAAGAAGAGATAAGTCATTATTGCTTCTAGCTCATGAGTAGAACTAGTTATAAATGGTACTTTTATCTCTTAACTATTTCCGCCTTTGTCTTAAAGTGATATTCATGTTTAGTTATTTATATATTGATGTTTGAATGCTTGAGTTATCATTTGGCACTTTTTTATGGTGATAGCTATTTATTTATGCTCAAGGTATGAATAGCTTATTATGCGATATGTTTTTCACAACTGTTTCATCTAACTTTTTATATGAAGTGGTTTATCTTTATTGAATTCTTTTCTTATAACATTTGAATGATCTTTATTGTCAATTGTTATTTGAAATCATTTTAGATCGCATAAATAGAAAGATTACATCCCGGGCTAGTTTAGAATTAGATATTTTTGTTTAAATTAGAATACAATTTGCATGTTATTAGATTAGAAATAGAATAAAAGCATTTCAATTAGGAAATTTTAGAAAATAAATATCAATTCTCAACACACACACACATATTGGGAAACTGGTCCCATTATCACTAGTCGGACCCACTACACCAAACAGAAAAGGAGCTGCTAACCAAGGTCCGGACTGGGTGGGTATCTCCCTTGTTGTAGCCCCGATTTTTGGGGCTTCAACATATTTGGCGCTAGAAGGAGGGCCACGAACTATGAATGGAAGGTAAGTCAAAATCCAAATACCATTCTGAGAGTAAATTGACCTCACCATATTCTTCGACTTCTCCATCACATATAGAATTTTTAAATCTAGAGCCAGAAGTCGAGAAAACAACAACCACTGCCACAAACCCTGACTTTTCAGAAGAATATGCTATTGAACCCCCTGAAGTTGAATCTTTGATTCATAAAATTCAGCGATTTTCAATATGACCTCAAAGATCTGATAAATCTCAAGGCAGTGTGACTTCACAATATAATCCTGCTCATCCTCTTACCAGATTACAGAGTGAAAAGCTTGGCATTTAGCCAACTGAGTTACCTATACCTGCAAGGAAGAGAGAAAGGAAATCACCTAAAGGGTATGATAGCGAGACTCTTTCATCATCATCATCCATTTCAACCTCTTCACCGCGAAGTCAACCATCCACTCCTCCACCTCAGACTATTGTTCGTCAGTCCACTGGAACTTCCACATCTCCATCTCAAACATTTGGAATCATAATATCCTCCTCTTCCCAATCACAGATCCCATCTTCTGCACTTTCCTCTGTTATTAGTTTAGTGATGGCCCAAATGCCATGGAATAATCTAGGGGCAATCTTGATGCCTTCACCCTTCAGTCAATTACTAGCCCATCCTGAAAAATGGCTGCCTAATTTTAACCCTGAAGCAGACATGCTAGCTAAAGAACATATAAACAAATTTATGTTGTCCATAAATCTCAATGGAGTTACTAATGAAGATTCTATTGTCCAAATTTTTCCCTATACCCTACAAGGAGCAGTTGGATCATGGTATTTCTCATTACAATCTAGATCCATCACTAGTTGGGATATCTTTCAAGATCAATTTTTGATGAAATTTGGTGATGACAGGTCTACAGCGACATTTATCAATGATCTGTCTAATCTTAGGGTTGAGTCAAGAGAACCTATCAAGGATTTTAATTCATGTTTCAATAAATTGTTAAATAAAATCCCTACTGCTTCCAAGCCTAATGAAGAAGCGCGAAGTGAGTGGTACATTTCTGCTTTACCTTCAAACATAGCAATCTTCGTTGATAGGGCTAACAAAACAACTTTAGCACAAAATATGAAGGAAGAAATAGCGGTAGAGAAATGTATCATTGCTTTAGAAAAGAAAAATGCGATAGAAGAAATAAAATACAAGAAGGAAGACCCCAAGAAAAAAAATTCGAAAGATCCATTTGATTTAGAAGGATTGCAGAAAGTTTTGAAAACCATGTCTAACAAAATGGTTGACATTAAGAAACAACTAGATGAAACATCTTATAAAAAATATTTCAAGCCTTTTAGAAGAAATCCTTCAACTAATCCAAAGCCACCAAATGCTATTAATAATGCTGAATTAGAAGAAGAAGAAGAGGAAACTGCTACTGAACAAACTACTGATGAAGAAGAAGTTGTAGAAGTACAAGGTATGTGGGATTTCATCCTCCCAGATAAGGAAGATCAATAAGCACCCCCAGTTAGCACTCGAAGTAGAAATCAACTTGATCCTCCTCAACCTACTCCCAAACCAAAGAGAACAAGCTCAATGACTAAGGATAAAGTTGCACCCAAGAAAACGACATCTAAAGCAATTCAAACCAGCCCAATCCAAACAAATTCATCAACTCGATCAAAAACAATGATCGTTTCGGATGAAATGAAGTATAATATCATAGAAGATATGAAGAAGACTAGGGCTAACATCACTTTTTATGAATTGAGAAAATTAAAAAACCAGCAAAAGGTACTTTTGAAAGAATTACATGCTGTACCAGAAAAAACTTTGCCCGGTCCTGTAATCTCTCAAGCTTCCAACAAGATGGGAATACCTCCAACTAATGCAATTAGAAAAGTTGATCTAGAAAATATTTCTTTAATTGCAGGAAGTTCGAGATCTCATACTCCTCCATTTATTTTTACTTATGAAGTTTTCAATAAAAATTTGCATAATTGTTTAGTGGATTCTGGAGCTTCATATAATATTCTACCAAAATCAATATGTGCAAAATTGAACATTCAACCACAAAAATCTGTTGTGCGCATAGTCCAACTAGATCGATTGCAAGTTGAAGTGATTGGCGAATTAAATCAGGTTACCATAAGGCTATCATCGAATCCAAAGGTATGTCAATTTATTGATATTTTAGTTGCAGATATTCCAGACTTTTATGGCTTAATTCTCAGCAAAGATTCGTTATAAAAACTTCATGGATAATTTGCAACTGATTGGTCCCACATGTGGCTTCCTTACAATGGTAAACCAAATCAGATAAAGGTTGAGTGAGAAAAACATCAGAAATACATTGTAACAAAATTGGAAGGAGAAAATGAACCAGTTGCATACAACAATAATATCATTGGAAATTATTCAGTTGATTCTTTGTTATTAAATTTCAATGCTCATAATTCACCTTAATTAGAACATTCTTTTTTATCTCAGACATAAATGTTTTCTCAAACATATAGTTCTAAATGCATTAATTTTGTAGATACTCCTGTAAATAAATCTTTATTTTGGAATTTATTTTTTTATGGTTCTAAGTCTAATGAAGGAGCAGGAGCAGGATGCATGTTGTTTAGTCCAGAGGGAAAAAAAATTATGTTAACTTGCAGACACGAGTTCGATTGCACTAATAACACCGTAGGATATGAGGCTTTAGTCCAAGGATTATACAAAGAAATCAGATTAGAAATAAAATATCTACAATTTTTCGGAGATTCTGAAATTGTAATGAGACAGGTACGCAATACTATACATTTTTTATCAGATCATTTAAAGCATTATCAATCTTTAGTTCAAGATCTGACTGAACATTTTATAGCATTTAATATTTCATCAATTCCCAGAATCCAGAATGATAGTGCAGACCTCCTAGCTAACGTAGCTTCCGAGCTCATTCCTTTAGAAGACTTTAGTCCTGATCGATTTTCAATAGAATTAATCTTTAGACCTTCGATTCCTGATAGCATTACCAATTGGAGGATTTTCAATGATGATCCTAATATTGTAAGCTTCCTCACAGCTGAAGGATCTTACACTAATCAAATAATTGATGAAGATCAACATGACAGACAATTGCAACAAGATAGCACCAATAATGCTATGCCAAAGTTAGTAGTCAAGTTAGAAGACCTTTATGATTTGAAAGATCGATTCAAAAGATCTACTATTTCAAAATTGCAAAGTTCAACTTTGAATTATGAATTAGTAAATCTAGGAACTAATACCAAACCACAGAATATCAACCTAGGCCTTGGTCTAGCTCCTGAAGAAAAATTAGCGTATGCTCGTCTTTTGAAACAATATAAAAGTGTCTTTGCTTGGAATTACGATGAAATCAAAACTTATGACACTTCTATCATCCGACATGCTATCCCAATGATAAATGATGAAAAACCTGGTCAACAAAAGCTGAGAAAGATCCATCCCAATCTAGAAAATCACATCAAGTCTGACCTCAATAAGTTATTGAAAGCCAAGATTATTTTCCCTGTTCGACATTCTAAATGGGTTTCCAATATGGTTCCTGTTAGAAGGAAGAACGAAGACATTAGAATTTTCATTGACTTTCGAAATCTTAATAAAGCTTGCCAAAAAGATAATTTTCCTTTGCCTCCTATGGAGCAAATATTGCAAGCAGTTGCAGGATCAGAATTAATGTCTTTCTTAGATGGTTTCTCTGGCTACAACCAAGTGTTGGTTCATCCTGATGATCAATTGAAAACTACATTTAGAACCAAATGGGGCACTTACGCATATCAAAAGATGCCTTTTGGTCTGATCAACGTTGATGCCACATTTCAGAGAGCCATGGACATCGCTTTCAAGGGATTAGTTAATAGATCAGTGGTAATTTACTTGGATGATATAACTGTATATTCCAAGAAACGAAGAAATCATCTTAAAGATTTAAAGCAGATCTTCCAATGTTGTCAAAGGTGTGGAATTTCACTTAATCCGAAAAAATTCTTTTTTGCATTAAGTGAAGGAAAAATTCTTGGATTCATAGTATCAAAATATGGAATTCATATTGATCCTGATAGAATCAAGGAGATTTCTGAAATACCCTTACCTCATAACAAGAAAGCTATGCAATATTTCCTTGGCCAGATTAATTTTGTAAAGAGATTTTCCCCAGACTTTTCAAGAATTGTATCTCCTTTACAAACAATGATTAAAAAGAATTCAAACTTCAAATGGGGCCAAAATGAATATGAGGCATTAAATCTGATCAAACAAGCAATTGTTAATGCTCTATCTTTAGCAACTCCAAAAATTTTCGGTCCTTTTATTTTGTATACATTCGCTTCTGATAAATATTATGCTGCGATACTCACTCAAGAAAATCAAGACAAGGCAGAAGCCCCAATTTCTTTTTTCAGTTCAAATTTACAGGGAGATGAGTTGAATTATTCAGATGTAGAGAAACAAGCTTATGTTGTTTTCAAAGCAATTAAATATTTTAGACCCTTTCTACTTAAAACCCATACAAAAATCATAGTACTGTTTCCAGTGGTAAGAAATATTTTAGTCCAGAAAGATGTGGGTGAGAAAAGAGCCAATTGGGTTACTGCCTTACAAGAATATGATGTAGAAATCAAGCCAGCAAGTATTGTAAGAGGTCAAGGCTTTTGCAAAATACTAGCTGGAGCATTGCTTATTTCTGAAAAACCATCTATAGAGATACAAACGTATGAGGTAAGCCTAAACGATGTTGAATCATTATATGCTGATATCATTTTTTATCTAAAGAATGGATATGCTCCTCCAAATCTCAATTATACCAAGAAAAGAGCTATAAGGTTGAAGGCTAAGCAATATCAGCTTGTGAATGATGTTCTTTTCAGAATAAATTATGATTCTGTTCTCCTTAGATGTCTGGAGAAATCTGAAGCTGAAAAAGTCTTACACGAACTTCATGATAGGCCAGTAGGTGGACATTATGCTGGAAATACTACTACACATAAAATTCTTCGTGCAGGCTATTACTGGCCCACATTATTCAAAGATTCACATAGCTACGCAAGAAAATGTCAAGTTTTTCAAACCACTGCTGGGAGACAAAAGAAACCATCATTACCATTACAACCAATCAACATTGAGCAGCCTTTTGATCAATCACAGGAACATTTGGCGCAATTTCCGACAGCCAAATCGTCACTTTTCCGACACACAGTCGTCGCAAGTGCAACAGTTCAAGGCCGGAAAAAACGTGGTTTCTCGTGCGGTCGAAATTCCGACGCCTTTACAAAGTGTCGCACTACCAAAACTTCCCGTCGCTTCCAAACACTCATCGCTCTTCCGACGCCTCCCAAACCGACGTTTGTAAAATGTCGCCATTCCGACGAAATTTGGTCCGACGTTTTTAACGTCGCGCTTCCGACGTTTGTAAAGTCTCGCCATTCCGATGAAATGTCGTCCGACGTTTTGAACGTCACTCTTTCGAAGTCTTTATACTGTCGCTCTTCCGACGTGTCTAAACTAACGCATTTCTGACGCCGTACAAAAGTTTCAGAAGACCGACGTATTGCAAAAGTGTCACAATACCGACGCTTTCCAGAAGCATCACAATATCGACGCCAGGAAGAACTGTCGCAATTCCGACAAAATGTGGTCCCAAATTTTGGACGTCACTCTTCCGACCTCTTTTTTCTGTCGCTCTTCTGACGTTTCTAGAGTTGTCACAATATCGATGGACGTCACAAGACCGACGAAAATGGAAATCGTTCAAAACGTCAAAAGAGCGACGCTTACAAGGCGTCGGTATGCCGACGGCTGTTTCAATTTTAAAAAAAAAAATATAAAACTTTAAAACAGGACAGTAAATCTCCAATGTTTGTTATCACAATAAGAAATCAATGATTAGTGATCACGTCAAATTTTCCTCGTAGTGTGACGGGTCTAATAAATTTTATTGTAAAGGTTGCTGGCCAGTGACAACTAGCGCAGCATTAAAGGAAATGCATTAAAGAAAATTAATTAGGCTGTGAACTCCAAGCCAACTGGCAACAACCCTGATAATTTTCCTTACCAACTTCCAAGTTGTGACTCGAGCTTCAGACTCCAAAGCTAAGAATTTTCTTTTCATCGTGTTGGAGAAGAGAACTGCAACCTGCAGCAAGGGAGCAATTCCTCAGTCTCACTGCTCAGGACTCGTAGTCATTCCTTGCTAACACGGTATGTGGAAATTTTGATAAGATAACTTTCTTCACCCTCGTTTTTACTAAATTTATTCTTTTGAAAAGGGCCTGGTTCCATTTCATAAATTTTCAACTTTCGACTTCTAGAATTTGTACATATGATTTTTGGACGAGGTTTTGTTATTAATGAGGAGATAGTGTCTTGGTTCTATCTGTATAAAATAATTGCCTCGTTTTTTTCTTCATGTTCAGGGTTTTTGATTTTATCAAAACCTATCTCTCTTTTAAGCATGCCTGCAAATTAATATATTCCAGGAATGTACACAATTCTAGGCTTCATGTACAATGTATTGTATCAACTATATTTTAACAAGTGAGCTGCATGCCCATATAGTGTTACAGATTACAGGGCTTCATTTGGAGAATAAATGATAAGCCTGGCAGCTCTAAATCCAAGTAATTCCCCTCATCCCTTAAAAGACACCTCTAAATATAACTAGAAATTTCAAATAGTTAGTAAAGGAAAAGTACAAAGATATAACAGATATGTGTTGAGCCAAAAACCTGTGCATTCACAACAAAACTGGGATGGATAAAACTTAAAAACAATTATGGAATTTGACAAAAAATCGTCTTATGCATACAAAATGAAAGAAGCATTGGCATACTACTATGTTTAAAAATTTAAGGACAGGCAGAGTGAGTCTCCGGGCAACACAGTTTCATGTGGAGACCCTAGATCCTTGTACCCACAATATCTAGTGACTTAAAAAATGATTGCCAAAACAATTCCTTTGCTATGCATGTAAGAACACCACATGTATAATGAGGGAGATGTAATATTGTCTAAGAAGCATATTTATACAGAGTGGTCCAAGATTGTGTATTTATGGAAGATACAACTGATTTTGGCATGAAACATGTATCCAAGATTTCAATGTGGCCTTATTTTAGAGCCCATTGATGATTTACTATGAAACCTAAACTTTCAAAACAAACACATTGAAATCATAGGATCTCCATCACGAATATCATAAATATTAACTGTCTTTTGGGCACTGGCAGTAGATACTATAAGAGGCCCACATGGCCTGTACCACCAATGTTGATTCTCTGGCACAACATTTGCAAAGCCAAAATTTCTCCCCGAGACATCCCTCTCTGCCAAAACTGGAGAGATGGTACTGGACGTTGAAGTGAAGGCCTCTGATTCAGTATGGAATGCCATAATTTCTTTATTATAAAAGTCCCATGAACAGAAACCTGAGTCCAATGTACAACCTGCAGATGCTGCCACAACATATATACCAGAGCAACCATCTGAACCAGCTGCTCTGATCAACCAGCAATCACCCCACATGTTTGGGGTAAGCCCATATGGAGCTTTATATTCAGCCTTCTCTTGGAGATTGGAAAATAATAATACTGAGTATTACTCATACATAAACTGCCCTTTATGTTAAAGGAAAATTTAAAGAGTGCATAAATATTCTTGAAATGCCAATCATAGTTTCTAGAAAATTTCAAGAGTCTTTGAAATGAACTACATCCTATTTAAACTACATCAAATATTTAGGCAAATCATTTTTTTAAACAGAAATTGGTGAATTTTATTTCAAATATAGACATTTAAACCATGAGAATAATCTAACCCCTAGGCTTTTCCCTATTTCTAATAGAAAATCCCAAAATGTATAAATTATAACACCCATAAACCCCAAAATTAAGTACAATAATTAAAACCTCCACACCTTTGAATTTGCTATATCGTGAAAAGAGCAGCATCCATCATCATGGGAAAGCAAAACCCATTCTCCTTCTGATACAAACTAGCCTGCAGTAGATGTCTTATGGCTGAGTTGATTCAATCGATCACAGGAAACCTCTTCAGTTTCTTCAATATTGCCAAAATGCTCTGGCTTGTTTTCCTGATCATCATCAAAGTCCATATTTTCATCACATTGAATTAGTTGGGGTTTATTACGATCAGGTCCAGTGCCTATTGCAGAGCTCCGGACATCCAATCCAATATTGGAACTACCATACCCGTTCCCATTAGATATTGTAAATCCTATTTCTGGCTTTAATTCGGTAAGTTCAAGAGCACTAGAAATGGATTCAGTTGATTTAGACTTGGTATAGTTGTCCTCTAATTTGTATTTTGATACAACACTATACTTGTGCTTCAACACAGACAGAAATTCTGTAGCAATGGGATCGTCATCTATGGGGATTATGGATCTGCCCTCAAAAGCATCCCGAATATTTGATTCATTTTCATTCAACTGATCATGCAAATCCACCCTCGTCTTCAGCACAACAAGCTGAACTGAAGGCCGGTTTTTTAGCAATTTATGGTGGGGGTAAAGCCTGTCTTCCAGATCTTGACTATTTAAGTGTTTAATTGGTTTTTTCAGAGACCTGACCATAGAATCAAATGAATCCTGCGAATCCTGCGAAATAATAAACAATAGTAAGGCCATTATTTATTGGTTTGAAATAATAAACAACATGCAACAAACCCGCATAATTAGTAAATTATTTAAAGACAATGTTGGCAATATGTTTCCTGTATCCTATTATATGATTGTCCTTGATGGCAAGCTCTGTATTTAATGGAGAATCGATATAAATAAGGACGATTTAATTCATGTGTGAACATATGTATGCATCCTGATGAAGGATAATTGACATCCGTAAGAAACCCTGTGCTTTGTATGTTGATCGAGGAACCGATGTTAATACGGTTGACAGTGTATCCAAACTGGTAGACAGTGGAGTTATATATATTCGTTAAATATATGATGGAAGGGTCTACTCTATTAGTAAGGAGCTGACTGGCTTTCATGGAGAAAGGAACGAGGAGCGAGAGAAAACTAGTTATAACGCGAAAGAACTAAAACAGAGTATTTGGCATTGAACTTTCGGTGGAACACAGACTAACCCTTTGGAATCATGAATGGAACCTAGAAGGAAAGAGGTGGAACATAAGAAACGGAAGCGCGACGGAACCCTGGGTGGAAGAGCGGAACCGTGACCGTGCAATAATCCAAGTAAAGAATTAACAGCATAATAAGATCTCTGGTGAAAAGTTTTCAGTCAGCCCTAAATATTGATTCACCCCCCTCTCAGTATTTTTCCCAACAGACAATAATTCCTACATATTAAAATATAAAGTTATAACATACCAGCTCATACTCGAACATAACATCTGTATCAATATTCTTCTGTATCTTCTTGATCTTCATCCAACTGATTGAAATCTATATCAACATCTGATTCAGAAACGGTGTTGAAATGATCGACCATGTCATCATCATCATCAATTATGTCATTTTCAATAATATCCTCATCGACATCATCATCAATAATTGTTGCCTCATCTCCTATGCCTGGTTCATCTTCTAAGATATCTTCTTCATCTGTCCATGCATCTTCCTACTCATCTACCACTGCATCATCTTCTTCATGATTAATATCATCTTCTTCCTCTACAGTATACTCTACTGGCCTTCCTCTTGGATCATATCTAATAGCAAATGACCATTCCTTCTCACCTGGAACCTCTGAGTAAAAGACTTGTTCGCATTGGCTTGGAAAAACATAGCGATCTTTTCCTGCTTCAAACTGCGATGTTTTAACCATTGGAAATCCATTGTCATGTTGAGTAAGTGTTCTATCATCATCACGTACATTCATTCGTAGCCTATACCATTTGACGTCGAACAAAACTATTTTGAAGGAATTAAAGTCACACTCAACAATATCATCTAAGAACCCATAATATCTATTTTCAGATTCTCGAGGATGTCTGTCACTCCTGGAGGAAACATTAGTGACCCGGAATACTGCAGTTATCCCACTATCAGAAGTTTTCCTGTTATCATCCAACTGTTTAACGCGAAATTGACGACCATTGCACCACATAGCCTTGTGGTGTTTCAACTGCAATATGCCAAACATGAAAAAGATGCATTCTCAATTAATAATTAAACATATAATTTACACAAAATGAAAATTAACTGAAAAATCAAACTTCTTGTCACATTATAAATAGGTGAATTAATTGCTTACCTTTCTATCTTTGAAACCATATGCTAAATCGATTTCCCTGTCCGTAATGTTCCCATCTCCACTACGATATGCTTCTCTAATCAATTCAGACAGTAGTTGCCATGATAACCTACCGTCGTTACATGCTTTACATGTTTCAATCCATTCACTCATCCACTCAAGATTCTTTGCAATGTATAAAAGTAGCGCCTCATAATCTTGAGCACCTGAATAAAAAAACAATAATTCACCAATATTAATAAATATTAATTATAACCAAGGTAAATTATATTAATTAATAAACTATGAAAGAATAAAACCTGAATGAATATAATGATCATATACATGATGTAAAAAAATGAAACATTATATGTATTATACATAATAAATCTTTTACCTCTCACTTTCTTCATTCTACCTTTTCCCAACAGGTGCTCCTCTTCAAATTTTTTGATGGATTTCACATCCCAAATGCAATCCACCGCCTTCATGACTAGCGCAGCTAATTTAGGAAGATAATGACTAATATACACCATGGATTGATATACCACATATCCCTCCATCGTAGAACCCTCAGGTCGTGCTCTTTGTTTAACCAAAGCCTTCAAGGATTTCAGGTGCCTCTCGACCATCCACATTGACCTTGTGTGTACTGGTCCACACATTTCAATCTCCTCAACTTGGTGTATCAAGTAGTGTTCTTGTGCATTGAAAAATGTTAGAGGTAGATACTTTTGCATTTCACACATTAGCCGAGGAATTTCTCTCTTCCAATATTTTATTTCATCTTGATGGATTTCTTTCAATGACAACCATCTGCAAATCATTACGCAAGGTTATTTCAATGAAACATAATATATATTTCATTACAAGTAAATTATTACATCATTTCATCAAGTACAAAAATAAATTGTAGCAATTAGATTTTGTGTATAAATCAAAACTACTTACCTCATGTATTTACTAAGACCATATATAACTTGTTTGACATTGTTGTCGAAGTCGTTTGGGAGAGATACAGGTAGAACATACTATAACAATAAAAAAATGAATCGTTATTGGTTTCCAAATTAAACAGAAAAAAGGAAAATTTAAAATATGTATTCAAGTAATAACAAACAAAAACGTATACCAAAAAAATTACCTTAATAAAGGTATGCCAATCATGTGTTTTCACCCCACTGAAGTCACCTTTCTTCGTTAAGATATTATTTATGTTTGAAGCAAAACCTGTTGGAAATTTAATTCTTGTAACGACCTCTTTTACATCATTGCTTTGTTGTTCTGTTAATAACCATGGAATATTATTATAATTTCGACCTCCATTGTTATTTGATCCGTCGATCACACTTTTCATTGCATGATTTGATTTCTCAATGTCAGCACAAATTTTGTCAATTTTATCTCTCATGTGCACCATCTATGGTTCGCCATAACATTTCTGTCACATTCTTCCCGACATGCATTGTATCAAACAAATGAGCTATTTTTAGGTCCTCATAGTAGGGCAACCTCGCGAATTGAGAAGGATAACATTTCATTCCAGGTGGAAGTACAATATTAGTACCTTCACGATGACGATGACCTTGATATCAAAGAATAAAATAAATCAGAACAATATTAATTATAAAATACAATAAAATAAATTCATTAGTTAAAACAAAAATTCCAAACATTACATAAACAAATAATAAATATATATATATATATATATATATATACACACACATTACGTACCAGCTACTCGACAATTATTAATTCTATTATATTCCAACATCCACAACTGAGGTGTCATTCTTTGTGGTTTTAATCTAGTTTCTTCTTTATCAGTGAAAAGATGTTTTTCAGTAGTACGATACTTATGGTTCCCAGGGAGGAAGTGCCTAAACTCATCAAACACCATCTTTTTTAAGTATGCTAAATAACAATACTTCATCTTAGGGCCACAAACTGGACATGCAAATCTACCCTTTGTTTGAAGACCTGCAATAGATGGATCAATAACAATTAATATACTATGAGATCATTTTTTAAACATGCAATATGGTATATATAATTTAGATAATTATGTATCATATTAAAGTGCAATGAAATATTACATACCACAAACATGTGTTAGTCTTGGGGCATCATGAATTGTCCATACAAGCATTCCACGACATTGAAATCTCTTCTGCTTGATTGGCTTAGTGATGTCATACATAGTGATGCAATGCCATAACTGTATTATCTCATCGATAAGAGGCTCAATATATACATTCATATCTTTGACCTGGTACTTACCTAATTGTTCAAAATTACGGAACATAATAATTACTCCCATGATATATGTATATATAAGTAAGTAAATAAATAAAATATATATTTATTCAAACAACGAGAGAAATGAAAATGTTACATTCAAAGAAATAATGTATCAAATACCTGGAATAATCATAGTCAACATTATTGCTCCCTCTTTATTGACATCCAAGGAGGAATGTTATTGTTGATAATGAAAATAGGCCACACTGAGTAAGTAGATCTAAGCTCTCTGAATGGATTAACACCATCGGCTGCCAATGAAAGCCTGACATTAAGAGGTTCATTTTTAAAATCTACATATTCTTCCTCGATTTCTCTAAATGCAGAACCATCTGCAGGCATTCGAAGAACACCATCTTCACTTCTATTCTTTGCATGTAAATCCATAAACTGTTCTATGCTGTTACACCTGAACATTCGCTGCAAACCTGGAATTATGGGAATATGACGAAGAACCTTTTGAGGCACCTTTTTGGTTAGTTGATCTGTTCGATATCTACTGGTACCACATTTCGGACATTCTGTTTTCAACGCATGTTCTCCATAATATATAATATGATCTTTAGGACATGCATCTATAGTGTTATATTCCATTCCAAAGTGTTTCATAATAGCACGTAGATCTCGATATGTTCGAGGTAAAGTATTTGGCGATGGTAATAAATATTCACCCAACAATCTACAACAGAAACAAAAAGTAGTGTCTTGTAAAGATTATTAATCATATATATATATATATATATATATATATATATATATATATAGTTATTAAAACCAGAACCGGTGACCGGATCGGTGGAGCTAATGAACCGGGTTTCGAACCGGAACCGGTCTAACCGGTAGCGATCAGATCTCAATGAACCGGTTTTAAAAAAAATACATTAAATAATTATTTTTTAATAAAATGAAAAAATAAATAAATAAATAAAAACTATTTTTAAGATTTGCAACCATGATTCCAAGCCAATAGAGACAAAATATGAAAAATTTTCTCATTTATATACCATTCAAAGGTGAATATATCAAAATGGCACCAAATGCAATACATATCATCGAAAAATACATAAGCAAACTTGTTGAAGTAATGTATCAGGTTTCTCTTATATTATTCACTGTGTTTTATTGCTGAGTTAATATTATAATATACAATCTGTCCCTGCTCAGATCTGTTGTCAATTCATTGTATCATCCTTAAAGACAGTTCTTGGTTCAGTATATATATATATATATATATATATATCAGACCAGCATTTTGAAGATCTTGTATTCTTCATTATCTATGTTTGCTTGCCAATAAATTTCTAGAAAAACATCTACAACACTTAGAGGTATTGAATTGCTTTATGAAACCCACTATTAGTGCTATTTGTAACAAGTTGAGAGAGCATTACAACTTCAGCAGTCTGCTCACAATGTGTTTGACAAAATTTATCACTGAAAAGATTCATTAAAACCCAGAAAACTCAGTAGCCAGTTTAGTGCATTTCCAAGCAGGAATTTTCTAGTGGTCAATTTATTATTGCCAGTCACATTTTCATTAGGTTGTATGTTGTTGTCCCTTGAGTGGCGTCAAACCATTTGCATCAGTCTTGATGCCATGATCGAATTGCTTGTATGCTGTGTGAAAGGTTTTGTATTTATGCTGCTGCTATGTGTGAGAAGAGAGAGAGGGTCTGACAGTTCCTACCTGAGTGTGAAATAAGGTTGCTGCTTATTGTTTTGAGAAAAAAAATTGTCATCAAGTACACTTGATGAGTTGCATGCTGCCAGGGATTTTATGCTAGCCAGCCTTGTATTTATCAGTCATCATGTGTATTGTTGCTACTATAAGGTGTTGAGTATGAGTTATTAGAGAAGTTTTTTGCTAGTATAATAGAGGAATTTGCAGCTCATGGAGGAGACACTGAGGAATTTGCAACTCATGGAGGAGCACCTAACCGGCCGGTTAAGTACGGAACTGACCGGTTTATGCATAAACTGGCCGGTTCCTTACTTAACCGGCCGGTTAGGTCCGGTTAACCAGCCAAAACAGGTGAGAATAGGCTATTGACCGGGTTGCAAGGTCGGTTCCAACCGGCAGCTGTCCTGACTGGCCGGTTTTGATAACTATGATATATATATATAACTTATTATTTTACACATTTATTACAATTAAAAAAAAGGGAAAATAATCAACATTTACATATATGTGATCATATATACATATTGCATATCTTAGGAGTTGTGTCATACATCTGTTCGACAAATTATTCATAACCTTTAAGTTCACCAGCAACAATAGCAGAGAGCCGGTGAACTTAAAGGTTATGAATAATTTGTCGAACAGATGTATGACACAACTCCTAAGGTATGCAATATGTATATATGATCACATATATGTAAATGTTGATTATTTTACCTTTTTTTAGTTGTAATAAATGTGTAAAATAATAACTTATATATAAGTTATTATTTTACACATTTATTACAACTAAAAAAAGGGAAAATAATCAACATTTACATATATGTGATCATATATACATATTACATACCTTAGGAGTTGTGTCATACATCTGTTCGACAAATTATTCATAACCTTTAAGTTCACCAGCAACAATGTAGCAGAGAGAAGAGTTGCATTTGAGTGTTCAAAAAGTCATTCACTTGACCTTTCAATCAGAGGTACATCATAAATACCGTCACTGCTATCTCCACCATCATCATCTGACTCACCATACAAGTCTTGGAGCATTTGATTTGTCCTATCATTAATGTGAACTGTCTCATTACTGTCATCATGATCTACCTCCATGGGATCATTAAAATTACCTTCATCATTCGCTTCATGTTCTTCACCTTGTACAACATCATTTCCAATACTAATATTTGCTGCAATATTCTCTTGTACTAGTGCAACATCATCTAATCTACTACTATTTTGCCGTGGAAGCTGGTTGATCATCTGCAAAAAGTTGGGGGGCAACTGTGCCTTTATGAAAATTACAAACATTAATAATTAAACATTAGTGCGCATATAAAAAATATTAAAAATTTAAAATAATATAAAATTTTACGATATAATCAAAATGAAGATAGATAATTAATTACCATGGGACGATAGTCATTCAATCCACCATCAATGTGCCCATATTTCCTACAATGCATTGTTTTTGTTGCTATTAAAACTCTAACATTATTTCTCATACAACATTTTTTACAAGGGCAATAAACTCTGCCATCACCCCTTTCACCCTTTTGAATTTTTTTTCCACCTCCAATGTTTTCTTCCATTGATGCAAATTATCCTATAAAGAAAACAATAAATCTCTCTCAATGGTGTAGAAAACCCAAGACTTGTTGAACTCAATGGGAGCTCAATATATAAGCAAAAAGAAAATAAAAGTGGGCATTTTACAAATTGTGAGTTTTTTACAAAATGTGGGCTTTTTACAAAATTGTGGGCTTTTTACAAATTGTGGGCTTTTTTTATTCTTAATGCATTTTCTGTAGAATACTAAACAGATTTGTCCAAAATTTCAGATGCAAACTATAGTCTCTACTACGTTTGGAAAATTGGAGGTTTATAAAAGATAAACTGCGAACAGAATTGTACCACTATGATAAGAAGCTGTCAGAAGCATTCCTTCTGCTTCAAAAACGTGGAACTACCTTAAGAATGCTTATGGTTGATATAAATATTAGAGCATGGCAGTTAAATGGAGTAGTTATGCTAAAATACTGAATAACATCTTGAGAGTGCTCTTCAGATACTATACGAATGCACCAAATTAAGGTTGTACCATTACTAAAGATAAATGGCCAAAAATAGTCAATTTTGATATCGTGAAGTTATGTCTTTCTCGGTAGAAAACTGGGGATAGGATGGAAAATATGAGAGAACTAAGTTCCAAGGAATAAAAAACCAAGGCCAACATAGTTCTGCCTTGAATCAGAGACAAAACAAAGCTTCCCAAAAAAGTGTTTGAGAGCACCCATTGAAGCTCCTATATATAGCAGAGTCAACATTTTCCTATTGAACAAGTTTGTATAGTCAAAGCCACAACAAGATCAGATAGCCACAATCCTAAATGAGAACCAGAGCCAAAGCTAAGACAGATCCACGTTTAGCAGAACAAGACAGCCATAGCAAAGGATTTGACCACAGAACCAGATCATGAGAGATAGCAAGATTCTTGCTTCCACTCTGGAAATGTAGAAACTGTACAAGGGCTTTGCTTCCAGCAGATTTCATTGTGACAGTAATTGCTATGGTGTTGTAAGCGCTCATTAGTAGAATCTTAAAGCCATTCCAGAATTCTTTTAACCTGGAGAGGGTTTTCTGTGGTTATAAATCCTCATGTTCAAATTCCATTGTCGATTGGTTGTGTTTGATATTATGTTTTTACTGTCCGCAGTTGAATTTTCGCATAGAAAATTATCAGTCTAAAGCAGAGAAATTTTGCGATGTTTCTTTTGCTTCCTATTGTGAAGTATTTCGCTCAGAACTCTACTCGTTGTAATAGAGGTCTTAGGCATAGAACAGGGGACTTGGGTTTTTTGGAATCAAACTTCAGGTTAAGATGCTCATCTGAAGAATGGCACAGTGAGCCTTAGCATGGAGTTGGGAGTACCAATTTGAAGTGCAGGTAGGGCATTGTACAATAGACCAATTAGATTTCTGGACCCTAATACAAAAGTTTCTTCTTCTTTCAAAACGTGTTTCTCGTTTTCTGTAACCAATGTGGGTCTTGTTCTTGTTTCAATTGGGAATGGATTAGCATTTGTTATTGCTCCATATGATCACACTCTGGGTAGCCCTGGAGGCTATTTGGGGGTGATGAGTCCAATAGGTCTCAATGAACTGTTGCCCTCACTGGGGAATACTATTGCAGTGGAATTTGATACTATTTTGGATGTTGAATTCCACGATCCTAATGGAAACCAGTACCTTCAGCTCCAGTACCTATTCACAAAAGAGGGTGCCATAGTCATTCATGCATGCAGAGAGGGTGAATTGCAGACATTGCAACAGGAGGTGTTGTTGTTGTTGCATTGGCCACTAGATTGTTTGTCTGGTTCTGTTACAAGCGCAGAGTATTGAAAAGGACAGACAAATTTAGTTCAGATATTGTGAAATTGCCTCGAAAATTCACCTACAAAGAGCTCAACAATGCTACGAAAGACTTTTTTTGAATGTGATTGATAATCGATAATTGCAAGCAAGGGTAATCCCCTTGTGAAACCCAAATTTCTGAGCATTTTCTAAAACCTGATGACAGAGTCATTATAATGAACAAGCGCCTAGGTCCATATTACGTCCAAATCTACCAAGCACCAAGATCTATAAAAAAAATCCACAGTATCTGCGAACTAAGAAGAAGAGGCAAAAAATGTGTTCTGCTTACCTGTTCGAATAGTGGTTGGGGTTTACCACGGCAAAAATTTGACAGAGCCCATGTACAATTTCGTATCATTGAAATTCTGGCAGTATCATTCAACTGGGCAAGCACCTGCCTCGGAGCTCCATGACTGAGGGCAAGATCCCTAAATGATGCAGAGTCTCCAGCAATATTTCCCAAAGCCCAAACAGCCTTACACGAACACCAGTTGAACTCAAAGTTGCCCAAACAACCTTTACACGAACACCAGTTGAACTCAAAGTTGGGTAGTAGTTTTTTAAATCAAATTCCAAAATTACAGACGTATAAAGATAGTTGGGAAGAATAATTTTATGCCTCTAAAATGAACGTGCTACTTGTTCTCGAACATTATCATTCCAAGAGGAAAGAAGTTCCACAAATATAGGCAGTGCCCCGTAATCAATCACAACCTTTGTATTCTCAGAGGCTCCAAAAAAACCCAAATAGGGTCAACCCTACTACAGGAGGAAGGGCCTGCAGTAAGAACTTACCATTTTGAAAGAACTGAGGGTGAATGCTGTTCTGCAAGAGCTGAAGGTGAATGCGCGCGTGCGAATGCGCGCGTGATATTAGACATTAATGTAGTTTTTGAAAAAATCATTTTTATGTAGCCCGCATTTGAATTTTCTGTTTTCCTTATTTTATTGGGCTGAACTGGATAAAATTGAATATGAATAGTGAGTTAATTGTAAGATCAATGGGCCAAGGCCATACATCAACATTGACCATAGTGGGGATGTATAAAAGCATGGATATTCATGCAAGTATAGTTATTAATGTAAGATCTAGCATCAACTGAAATTCACGTGAAAAAGTAGATGAAAAATGTATAATCATCCATTGGAGAGGTAATCTATAATTATCCAGTAAGACGCTTGGCTATGCATTGAGACTAAACTAATTCTCAATATTTTTGAATAATCATCCATTGGAATTTAGTAGGAAAACCATAGTAAATCATTGTCCAATGGCCATGCAAAAATAAAAAAAAAATAATATCAATGGTACATCAACTTTCATACATGAGAACCCGGATACGGGTGAAGTTGGTGGTGAGGCTTATTTCAGCTGCTATCCACCCATTAATGTCAATTAATGTCGACTGATCAGCGTTTAATGCCATTTACTCGCTCGAATAAACCATAGTCCCGCTCCTCGATACACATTCGCATGCCGCGACATGACTCAGCCTCCAGTTCATACTTATGGTGGTTTATTGCAGTCGATTCACAGTTGCACGGTAGACTGGGTTGTTATTATGGAACGTCCCTCTGGTCTGAAAATAATTCCCCCGCCTGTGAATCTGTGGTGTGCTCCAGGAGCAGGGCTTTCTAATGTTCGCACTTTAACTAGTAAGAGGAGTTGTCTCAATTGTTGTTTGGATTTTGGAGAAAATATCCACTTCTACCACGCTGGTTCCTGCAAGCTTGCTTCTATCGCCCTGTTGCCCCTCTCGCCTCAGTCTTCTGTCCATCTTTTGCCTCCCTGCCCTGTTGTCTCGAGTGCGACTATGCCACACCTCAGGCAGAGAATGCACTGCCGAAGAGGCTCCACGAGGCGCCAAATTCGACGGTCTCCCTCCACCTCTGGCACCTCCTCTACGTCTATCTCCCACTCTAACAGTCAACCTAGAGAGTGCATTCTCCGCTCGGGCCGTCGCCTTGCTTCCCCCACTCCTTCCGCTCCTCCTTCTCAAACCCACACCGCACTTTTTTCCTTTAACAGCACTCTCAATCAACCCAGGGTGACTGCCTCAATTACGGTCGTCATTCCTGAAGAGCCTCAGGAAATTGTTCCCAGTTCTCGCCCGACAGAATGCAGCCTCTCGGTGGCTCAGGATTCAGCGCAGTTTGTTGGGCTGAAGCACCCTGATAGTGCGAACGTGCAGGGTCAGATGGGCAAGGCCACGCAGGACCAGGAGAACAAGGAAGTAGTGGTTCAACCTACTGAGAGGCAGGACGCAGTGCAAGCGAGCGAGGCTCAGATTACTCCTCCTCCTCCCGGGAAGGTGATCCATTCTGTTGCTGACCTGTATAATTCTAACGGGGAACCAGATGAACTCTGGTGCAGAGTTGTCTACGAACCTGATCCTGATGAATATTTCCTCCTCTTCACTCTGGTTTTTTGCTCTATTTCTGCCCATTCTCACGGGCCTGTTCATGTGTTTCCTACTGTCTCTAAAAATGCATCTATTTTTTTCGCTTCGATATGGTCTCCAGTACTACAATTCTCTGGTTCCCCTGCGCGGGATTTTTCAAATGAACTGTTTCAGACTGGTTTCCCTCTTGCAGGGAAGTCTTCAAACGATGGTTTTTTGTTGCAAATGCCACAGCACTCGTCAATGATCAGGCTTCGGCCCACTGTACTATACTCCTTTTGTTAATATAATTACTTTTACTTAGAAAAAAAAAAACTTTCATACATGAGAAAATAGATACTAACAAATGGTACATCATGGCCTGATTAATTTCGCTCAGCAATTTCAAATGGTATAACATTTAGTCAACAGTAATCATCAATTTCTGCACACAGAGACTAATTTCTCTGGAAGCCTCATATTTCTTTGGCTTGTTATTCTTAAAACTACATAGAGATAATTAATAGAGAGATTGAGGACAGAAAAAAATCTAGGGCTTAGTCTCCACTACTCAACATGTTTTGTGAGAAATAATACATAGATTGATTTCTCTGAGTGCCTTAGCGTTCTTTGGCTCATTTTTTTAATCACAACAACGATAAAAAATGCACTGAGGATTTGTTCTTAGTCCGATTATGCAATTTTTATAAGACAGATTATGCAATATTAATAATAAACATAAATTTATTGCAATTTAGGGAAAGCTCGTTCATGTTTTTTTCTTTATATTGGAAGGTTTACTTGATTTTTGAAGTAATTTTTAGTAGATCATAGTGTTGGAATATTTAAAATTCCAGAACAACAATGGAGAATAAAACTCCCCTCTTCAATACAGAGAATATATAAAAAAAAATTCTTCACTGGAAACAGAGCTTCTCACTGTAAAAACTATTTCATTAAACTTCAAAAATTTGGTTACAAAATCTCCTCTGACTGAGGGAATAAAAAAACTTTGACTGCTTCAAAACACAGTTCAACACAAAACTCACACTCTAAAATTTCACTCTATCTGTGCATTTACAACTCACTTCTTTGAATTTTGCATATGATGTATATATGTAAAACATATATATATATATGGACCTGTACGCACGACATTTTTAAAACAAACATTAAAGAACTTTGACCACCGGACGTCAACCAAAAATTAAACTCTCCTTCAATCAATTTCGGGTGCCAAAAAAATTTGCTGACGTCATCAAAAATGTGACACGAAATTTCTATTCAATCTTCTTTATGAATTTTTCGCGTCCGATTTTGGGCACTCGTACGGACGGCTGATCAGGAGCTCAAGTCCAAGCCATGGAAAAAGGCTAAAAAATGAAAGTGCTCAGAATTTCTTCGAAACAAATCGAATGGAAGGTGCTTGTCAATATGATCCCAACGCCGTGAACGGCACTCAAATCTGACTCCGTATGAGGAAGATATTCAGTTTTGAATTTTCTCAATTTCAGTTAAAAAAGGCCAAAATTTGACTTTGGAAAAAAATATATTTTTATTAAAAAAAGAATATTCCACAAAATATTCTAGGAATATTCCGTGGAATATTCCACAAAATATTCTGCGTAATATTCCGCTTGTGGCCAATTACAGAGCACCACGTGGCTAGCCCGGAGGCCGCCACGTGGGCCCCCAAGTCGGTTTGGAATGGCATTTCAAAAATTTATATATGAACTCAGTTGGATTCGAACACGGGTGGGCACATTAACAGACAAGCGCCTTAACCGTTGAACCATGGTTTGTTTGTTGTTTAAACATTGCGGCGCAGTCATAGTTAAGGTTTGAAGTTAGTTGGGCGGGGCCCAAAAGGGGGCCAACCCCTAAGGGCCAGCCCCCTCCACATGGAACCATAGTCGAGAACCCAAGGCTCAGGCATCGGCGCGCAAGGGAATAGGGAATGGTCACACGGTGCAGTGGAGGGTGCGTAAAAGCACGTTTATATGTTTTTCCAACATTAATATAAGTCCGCCACGACTTTAAGTTTTTAAACCATTTCAACGTCGGGTGCGGTCATATGACCCCCACGTCCCGTTTCTTCAGCCCTCACGTTTGGCAGAACCCCCAAATTTAGAGCCGACCCTATTTTTTCGGGGTTAACTGGCAGTGTCTCCAGATTTAACTAGAGTTTGTTTAGTCCAACTGGCAGATGGAGTAAATGTGGCATAACTTTGGCTAGGAGAGGCCTTTTGAGACAAATTTTTTTTTGATTCTGGGTCTCTTCAACATTCTTGAGCTGTTGGGAGTGTTTTAAGAGCCATCAGAGCTTTTTAACAGAGAATTTACCAGAATTTTTTGTCGTGGAGCCACCAGGGCCTAAGGGAAGAAGAGCTGTTTCGGTCTACCTTCATCCAATGGAGGTGATTTTTTAGTCAGTTTATACTGTTTTGAGCCTTCTGAATCTTATTTTTTAGTGTATTTTTCCCTTTGAGGCTTCTATACATTTGTATTCACATTTTGAGCAATTTAATCTAAGAGGACAAGCCCATTTTAGGAGGCTTGATCCAGCGGAGGTAGCCCAAGAGAGGGGTGAACCGCTTAAACAATTATTTGCTGTCATACTGTATAATTTTGCTGCATATTTTCAGATTCTTCTCCTCTAAACAGTAAATTTGTATAAGAAAACTTTTCCCAAGCAGGTTTGAACAGTGAACAAAACTTATCAGTTCATCTTCAAACCATTACAATTCATTTGCATAATATGCATACTTGTCTATTCACACATTAAAGTTGGATCAATGAATACTTTGCAGTTAAAACAAATACTTTCATTGATCGGATCTTTGTGATTACATTTTATTTCTTTAGGCAGAGTCTGTAGAAGGGCCAGGTAGCCTCCGGATTCATCCTTTCTAGAAAAGGTGAAATATCCGGTGAATGCCCCTACAATCAATCTCTGTATGAGAAATTCTTTGTTCTCACGATTTCAGATCAGGTTGGTGTTAGAGCTCAAGGTTTTTCTTAAAGAGTTTGTGAAATTTGTGCAAGTAAATTGTATTATTCTGCAAAATTTGATGCTCACTAGGCTGAAATTGAAAAGAGGGGAAGGTCAATTGGTTAGAGAACAGTTTAATCCTCAACCAAGGAGGGCTAGAGTGCCATTATATCCACCTTCCATTTCATCCTCAATAGCCTTAGAATCAGCCACAAACATGTCATTTTCTTCTACAAGTGAAGTTTCCTCCTTCACGAGATTCTTCAATGATGACATGAAGAATGAGTTTTTTAAGGTGAAGGACATGGTGCAGATTCTCATTGAGGATCAAAGAGAAAGTGTTAAGCTTCATGCACAATTGCTAGCTATGCAGGAAGAGAAAGAAGCCATTCTTCAAAAACTGCACGATATGGAGTTGCAGCTTCTTCAAGCTCAAGAGGCTTTGTCCAAGAAAATTCTTGAGGAAAAGGATAATCGTTCCAACTTGTCTTCAAGTTCCTCCATTGAAAAGTATGTAGGTTCTTTTGAAAAACATACAAGAGGTATTGGGTCCAAATTAATGTTGAAAATGGGCTATCAAGAAGGCAAAGGTTTGGGCAAGCATGCACAAGGCATTGTTGAGCCTATTTGTGTTGTGGAGCGTCCCAAGTATATGGGTCTTGGCTATGAGCAGCTTAATGGCGAAGCTTTGAGCACATGCATTCAAGAATGTGATGCAAATTTAAAGAGAACCTTTGTCCCAAGTTCTCAATGTCATGATGGCAATCTTCCTTACCATTGTTTGAAGCCTTCATTGCAGAAAAAGAGGTATAATCATTCACATGATCAATTTGATTATGTTTCTGCAAAGAATGATAATTTTTCTTGTTCAAATGAAAGAAAATTTTGTTGCACATTTTGTGGTGGAGTTAACCATGTTGCTTCAAGATGCTGGTTGAAAAAGAAAGCACACAGGAAGCAGAAGAGGCAAAGAGAACTTTCTTAGAAAGTGCTTAAGATTTGCTCAGTTTGTCAAAGGAAGGGACATGATGTCTCTCATTGTTGGACTTTGCATCCAACAAATCGTCCAAAGCGCATGCAACTAAGGGACAAACAGTTTGGTGCAAGTGGATCTATGGAGTCCATTATTGATGTTGAAATGGAAGATTCACACGAAGGTGTATCGAATTCGCAAAATACGCCATGGATTTGGCTTGGTAAGAAGTGGATTAACTTCTTATTGCAGTAATTCATCTTCATTTTGTACATGCAAATTTCAGATTGGTATGCACGTATTTCAGTTGAAAAGTTGATGCAAGATTGCATGTATAAGAAGTTTCAGTTGAAGGAATTTATTTGTTGTTGCAAAATTTCACCATGGAGGTGTAAAAGATGAGTATGATACTCACTTATGTTGCAGTAATGTCTATTGGTTCAGCTCTTGATCACCCACATGTTTTTGGGATGATGTACTTGTGGGTATTTGAAAAGAAGAGTTGAAGTTGCACATGTACATAGAGGTTGTATGTGTAATTAGCGAACTGTATATAGTTCATTGTACATGATACATACATGTGTTTGTCAAAATGTATCTTGTTGTTTATAGACTTGTGTCGGTTGTGTGCACACTTCTTACAGAGTTTATGTGTCATTTTTATATCACATTTCATTGTCTACTGGTTGTTGATGTCGTATGTTGCACAAGATGCTTTTTGGTGTCGTTTGGTGCAGAGAACGAAGTGTCAGTGCAAAGTAGTGCAAGATTCCATGAGTTGGAAAGGCATGCAAGCAAAGAGGGCACAAACTTTAGCAAGTGTCATTGCTGGTTTCAGTATGGCAGATTGGTATGGCAAGAAAACTTGGTCGGGATTCGGCACAAGTACATGGCTCATTCAGCAAAATTCGCCATGTGAACAGTTGGCAATTCAGGGAAATTTTTGAAGGCTGAAGAGAAGAGGATGTTGTTATTCTCTCATTTTTTGTACTACAGTTCAGCTCAGCATTTCAGTGAGCTTTTGGGGACAAAAGCTTCTCATTTGGGAGGTGTGATCAGGAGCTCAAGTCCAAGCCATGGAAAAAGGCTAAAAAATGAAAGTTCTCGGAATTTCTCTGAAACAAATCGACTGGAAAGTGCTTGTCAATACGATCCCAATGCCATGAACGGCACTCAAATCCGACTCCGTATGAGGAAGATATTCAGTTTTGAATTTTCTCAATTTCAGTTAAAAAAGGCCAAAATTTGAATTTGGAAAAAAAAATCTTTTTATTAAAAAAAGAATATTCCACAAAATATTTTGGGAATATTTCGTGGAATATTCCATAAAATATTCTGCGTAATATTCTGCTTGTGGCCAATTACAGAGCGCCACGTGGCTAGCCCGGAGGCCGCCACGTGGGCCCCCAAGTCGGTTTGGAATGGCATTTCAAAAATTTATATATGAACTCAGTCGGATTCGAACGCGGGTGGGCGCGTTAACAACCAAGCGCCTTAACCGTTGGACCACGGTTTGTTTGTTGTTTAAACATTGTGGCGCAGTCATAGTTAAGGTTTGAAGTTAGTTGGGCGGGGCCCAAAAGGGGGGCAGCCCCTAAGGGCCAGCCCCCTCCACATGGAACCACAACCAAGAACCAAGGCTCAGGCATCAGAACGCAAGGGAATAGGGAATGGTCACACGGTGTGGCGGAGGGTGCGGAAAATCACGTTTATATGTTGTTCCAACATTAATATAAGTCCGCCACGACTTTAAGTTTTTAAACCATTTCAACGTCGGGTGCGGTCATATGACCCCCACATCCCGTTTCTTCAGCCCTCACTTTTGGCGGAACCCCCAAATTTAGATCCGCCCCTATTTTGTCGGGCTTAACTGGCAGTGTCTCTAGATTTAACTGGAGTTTGTTTAGTCCAACTGGCAGATGGAGTAAATGTGGCATAACTTTGGCTAGGAGAGGCCTTTTGAGACGATTTTTTTTTTGATTTTGGGTCTCTTCGATATTATGGAGCTGTTGGGAGTGTTTTCAGAGCCATCAGAGGTCTCTAACAGAGAATTTACCAGCATTTTTGGTCGTTGAGCCACCAGGGCCTAAGGGAAGAAGAGCTGTTTTGGTCTACCTTCATCCAATGGAGGTGATTTTTTAGTCAGTTTATACTGTTTTGAGCCTTCTGAATATTATTTTGCAGTGTATTTTTCCCTTTGAGGCTTCTATACAGTTGTATTCACATTTTGAGAAATTTAATCAAAGAGGACAAGCCCATTTTAGGAGGCTTGATCCAGCGAAGGTAGCCCAAGAGAGGGGTGAACCGCTTAAACAATTATTTGCTGTCATACTGTATAATTTTGCTGCATATTTTTAGATTCTTCTCCTCTAAATATTAAATTTTTATAAGCAAACTTTTCCCAAGCTGGTTTAAACAGTGAACAAAACTTATCAGTTCATCTTCAAACCATTACACTTCATTTGCATAATATGTATACTTGTCTATTCACACATTAAAGTTGGATCAATGAATACTTTGCAGTTAAAAAAAATGCTTTCATTGATCGGATCTTTGTGATTACATTTTATTTCTTTAGGCAGAGTCTGTAGAAGGGCCAGGTAGCGTCCGGATTCATCCTTTCTAGTAAAGGTGAAATATCCGGTGAATGCCCCTACAGTCAATCTTTGTATGAGAAATTCTTTGTTCTCACGATTTCAGATCAACGACTGAGAGTGATGTGAAATTTCTACTAAATCCGCCTCAGTGAGATTTCAAATCCGGAAATTTCAATTTCGGGTGCCAATAAAATTTGTTGACGTCATCAAAAATGTGACGCGAAATTTTTATTCAATCTGCTTTATGAATTTTTCGCGTCTGATTTTGGGCACTCGTACGGACGACTGAGTGTGATGCGAAATTTCTATTAAATCTACCTCAGTGAGATTTCAAATCTGGAAATTTCAGTTCTGGGACCACTGTCCTTCAATTTTTTAAACTTTGATCAATCAAAAATGGCAAGTGGCTCTATGCAACGTTTTTGTTATACTGCGATCTTGACTGATCACTGGAAATGGAAGGCAGCTGTCTGTACATCAGCTGTAAGTAATTTCAACACATCGCATATATTGAGGAAATATTAGTTTGACAAGAATCAGTTATTTCTCTTGAAACTTTAGGTATTAAAAGTCCATGAAACAGATATATCACACTCCAAAATCCAAAGAAAATGGAAGAGCGTTCAATTTTTTTAATCAAACTTTTATTGGTGAAGGGTTAATTTATTACGAGAACGTCATTAATGAAGTGCAAAATTTTAAACGTAACGTTTATTGACTAGAAAAATAATGACCAAAACGTCAAAAAAATTTGTGTGATGGGTAAAGAGAAATCCAAATTCCAACCCTGCCTGCCACTTGTTGGTGAGTGGAGGTTATTCACTTTTCATTTACAGCTTACCAGGTTACTCATGTTACTAATATTTTCACATGGCTCACTTTTAGGTGACTACTTATTGTACTTCTTATTTATAAAGAACAATTGGTAGATAATTGTATATATTATTTGAAATCTATAACAAATCCAAGCAACAAAATTACAACAAATAGAAAATTATGCAAAAAATTCACCAGGGCACTACTAATGTGTAGATACCCTATCATTTCTTAGATCCTCATAACTTACCAACACCTACTATATTGGTATACACATAATATGGCATTTACCTGAAGTATTTCATATGTATCTAGAAGTAAATAAGTTGTATGAAAATTGTTATGGCAGATATAAGATGTGTATTATAGTTTATATTTCAATTTTTCTAGCATGCATGTGCGGTCCATATAGTGACTACGATTACCAATATATTTCAGTGAAGATGTGAAGATGATCTCTCATTAAGTCCTAATTACTTAAAGCATCATTAATTAGCTTTCCAAATGAATAAAATATGTTAACAAATTAGTAAAAACTAGGAAAACAAATCATGCTTTAAAAAATATGGCACAATGAGTCACACTCTTAGATTTATTTAATTACTCATCAAGTGTCGCTACAACATATATATGATCACCATTACCATAGAAATGGGACATGTGACCATCATTTTGGTTTCGCCAATGACATTCCACATCATGAGCATTGTTTAGGGTTGATTATATTGATTTTTTTAAAACAAATCATTTATACATTTTATGGAAATTATAGACACAATTTATAATCACATTACAAGATCATGATGTATGGATATTCCTTATCATTTCTTAGATACTCAAAACTTACCAACACCTAATAGATTGATATACACATCATATAGAATTTACCCCTAGAATGCCACATGTATCCTAAAAAAAATTAGTTTTATGGAAATTGTTATGGTGCATATATAATGTGTATTACAATTTATCTTATAATTTTGTTGAAGTAGCATACAACAATTTACATAGTGATATGAGAACCACTCTCTAGAGTATACATCGATTTTGTACACATGGATTTTCAGTTGATTTTTAAGATATATCATTGGTGATGCTCACATGATTATATAATGAACTATTAAGTTGAACTATGAAATTATTCCTCACAACACACACATATTGATGAATTAATAATTTTTCTCATATAATTTTTTTAATCTATTTTGAAAAAAAAAAAAAATTATATATAATTATTTCTAAGAAGAAAAAGAGAGAGTTACTTACCATATCTTCGTAAAACATATAATAGCGACGTTTGGAGGAAGCTGTCTAACGACGCTTTGGGGCATAGTGTCGCAATTGCGACACTTTTTCTACGTGTCGGTATTGCGACACATTTCTCTAAATGTCGGTATAGCGACGGTTTCCCAAGATCAATGCCCCAAAGTGAACCCGATAAATTACCTTTTACCTTTTCGGTAAGCGTCACTCTTCTGACGTTTTGAACGATTTCCATTTTCGTCGGTCTTGTGACACTTTTGCAATAGTATCGCAATGAACCTGATAACTTACATTTTCCTCGCACCTTTCCTTTTCATTGTGGCCGTTCGCTCGTTGAATCCAGATCCGACGACGCTAATACATTTCCGCGCTCATAAATTAATCGTTTGATTTTTTGGCAAAGCCGCGCGAAATGGGTGGTTTTTCCAAACCACCCGTGCTTACGTGTCGCCACCACGTTGTATCGCGTTCGAAAAGCTAGTTTCCGCTTACCACCATTTACCCCCACGAATACCACTGGAGGTATTCCCTAAACCTCACCTGTTTAACCCGAGTTTAATGTCATTTAACTATGGTTATACCATAGAATGATAGCATTAAAATTATTATTTGCATTCAAATTTTCAAATTTTCGCTTTAAACCTGTAAAAACATTGCAGAACCGTTTTCCTCAAAATCACGCCGTTTGAACTTGAGAAACTTTGCAGAGCCATTTTCAACCTACCAGTAGCATTTTTCGATGCCCATTGCCCTAAATTTCCATTACAAAGTACTACATTGTCCTCTGCGAAGCCATTTTCAAAAAGTTGAAGACTGAGCACCTCTGCAACGTCTTCAACCGAATTCCGCTGGTTCTCCAGGTACTTTTATTCGAAGTTGCCCTCTGAGATTTCAAAATTCTTGTCGATTTCAAATAATTACCAAAGTTACTGCAAAAAAGTGTCCATTTTTCAGGGAAAACTCTGTCAAAATTTCCCTGGAATCCCTAATTTCCCTTTCTCGTAGTTTTTTCCATACCCCGGTCTGTTTTGCTATTGAAATCGATTTTAAATACACGTCTTGAGCTTTAAATTCCTTGCATTTCCTAAAAACCCTGCTCAGAAACCCCATTTTCAGTAGAAATTTGCCAAGAAACCCCTCTTTCTCGTAAAGGAACTTAGCAAACCGTTTAAGCTTGATTCGTTCATTATTAAAAATGACCAAGAAATAGGTAACCCCTAAGAATGGAGGCCCAAAATCTTAAAAGAAGTCTTCTGCAAAGATTCCTCAGCTTATGTCCTTCAAAATCGACAAACCAACTCTTGCACTCACGGCTGATTCTACAGAAGTGGTCAGACCAGTCCAGCCTCCAGTCATTTCTCCAAAGAAGAGCCCTTTAGTTGATCTGGGCTATCTAATACTAGACCCTAATGTAGAATTTAACCCGCTTGATGTCTATAATTGATGCTATGGCAAATCAGTGGAAAAGGGTGACAAAGATATTCCAATTTGGGAATCCAATTTGCCTAGATATATTGTCCCTCTCACTCATTCTGTTCCTGACTTTATCAAATTATGCGAAGCCTATTATATGCCAGAAAAAAGATGTATTGTAAACAAAGAAAAATAAACCCTGTTTTACATCACTGAAGAGTTGATAAATTCCATGCTGCAAATGAATCATGACCCCAATTCTGTTTCCCTAACAAGAGAAGATTTAACCCAACTATATCTTGACTTGGATTTCAATGCTAGATTCAAAATATACCAGACTTTTTTTCCAAATCAAGTTGATATTCCTAAGTTAGATCCTCCTTTCGACACCGTTGATTTCCCAGATGAAACTAGACAGATTGTCTCAATGCTCTCCTTCATACTAGGATATGCCAGTGATGAATTCACTGATGTGGCTATCCTAGGTTTTCTATCAACTCTAAACCCTAGTCAATCACCATCCATTCAGTTCAATTTTGCTAGATGTATTGCTGATAATATACATTATTAGTTATCCAAATTATCAGAAGAAGGAGTTTTCAGATACTCCTCTTATCTACTACATCTCTTCCTATATTATCAAACAGATAAGTTTCCAATTGAATGTCAGAAAGTGGATGCAGAAGGAAAAGTTCTATCAGTAGTATTTTGGTCCTCTATTCTAAGGAAATGGAACAAAGAGTATAGTTTTATAGATTTCAATGACTCATTTATAGCCCCTGCTATATATCTCTTGGAAAAAGAGGAGATCCCTAGGATCAATGATGAGACAAGAAGAATTATGTAGTTATCAGAGAGCTACAAAACTGGATATTAGTATTTATATAAAAATCATACAGAAATAAGAGTGTATGGCTCATCCCTGGCCCCATATAAGTTACCCAGATTTGTAACTACAAGAATATTTTCTTTAGAATATCTGAGACAACTATTGAATGTAGATGAAATCCACTTCATAGCTTTCAAGAAAAAGACCCAATTTAAGCTGAAAAATCAAATTGGGCCATTCATTGTGAATAACAGAGAAGTTACCAATGAGATAAATGTCAAACTTAAAGAGTATAAGTTCCCATGTAGTTTTACATGGAAGTATGACCCACGAGGTATTTTGAGTGCAATAAGGGTAAAATGTAAGTTGCCTATTTACTTGCATGATCCTAAGCCCCATATTGAAAGATATGTAAATAAAATTGAATGGGAGCCAAACACCCTATCTGATGATGATTCACAGGCAGTACAGGTAATACAGGTAGATAGTGGCAAAGGAAAATAGATTGAACAGACAGTACAGGTGGCTTCTACAAGCAAAGATACTTATAATGTACATAAAAGAGACAGAGAAGGAGATAGTTTCATAGCTGAGACTATTGAGGACATAAAATTCAGAACTCCTTATAGTAAAAGAAGCAAGTCAACAGAAGAAGAAAAGGATAAGGCTATAAATATTGATATAAATGATGAAGCAACAAGAATAGTCACTCAAACATTAGAAGAGCTTCAAAATGTAAAAATTGGAACACAACAAAAAGATACAGTCATGAAGGAAAACCAGGCTACTGTCGATTTGCCTCCTTCTTCTCAGGAAACTGACAATACAGAGTCAGAGATTCATATCAGATTCAGACAGATTAAAGAGAAGAATGAAGAGCTCAAGAATCAAGCTCATTCTAGATTTCTTAAGGAAAAGCCTGGAAACAAAGACAGGATTCTTTCAGCATTTTATTATTCATCCAATAAATTGGTAATGTCATTTTTGAAGCCTATAGTGGCTGAGCCAAAATCAGTGGCAGATTGCTCCAAAACAAAGCTTGAACTGGATGCAGATGCCATTCATGAATTAGATCAAATTGAATTTCATAGGAGCAATACTGAAATGCTATATTCCAAAATTGTCAGTAAAACTATGAAATCAATTAGGCTTGAGAAAACGGTGCTCAACCTCCAAAATCAAATGAGGTTGGACAAAGCCTCACTGTATGCTAATAATTTAAGAATAAAAGCACTAGAAGATATAGTGATTGAAGCAAGGGGTGACCCAGCCAACATTGAAGGGGAAAAAGTCTTAATTAAACAGAAAAATGAGGATATAGCTGCTCTTAGAAAACAATTGAAGTTGCCTTAGAGTGAAAACTGTCAAGAAAAAGAAATTCTACAGCAAAAAAGAGAGAATGATGATTTAAAGCAGCTTGTACATCAAATGTCAGGTCAGATAAAAACAATGGAAAGTCAAATAGAAGCTCTAATGAAAGAGAATGAAGAACGAAGAAAATCACAACCAATGGTCATTCCTACAGTGATCCCCACTGTAAACACTGCTATACCATCTACTTTGGCAGAACACTTGGCACCGAATGGAGTACTGCCAACTGCAGTGCCAATTACTTCTCTAATCTCTGCCTCTTCTTCTTCATCCTCACAGAGGACCACACCACAAGACCAAGAAAAAGAGATTCTTAGTTTGAAAGGCACTATTAAAAATTTGGAAAAATCCAAAAATGATGCCTTGACTACTTCTACAAGACATGAGCAAAGGGCTGCTCGACTACAAGAACAGGTAAAGATTCTGCAAGCACAAGTAAATCTTACAGATCAAGTGGCCTTTATAAAAAGTCATTTATTGACCAAAATTATTGATGGCATTCATTCTCAATGGCCTTCAATTCGGATAATTTATGAACAGAGGGAGTTACTTCAAGTTGATAGTGCAGAGATTGACAAGACTAAGAGGGAAATTGACAAAAAACCAGCCCAAGCAATCCAACTCATAGCTTTGTTAAACAGTAAAACCAGGGAAGAGTTGGAAGAATTGAAAATTGTTGATAGAACAGAAACCATTCTTCAAATCAAAAAGGTCTTGAACAAAAGAAACATAATGAGTACTCTAGAGAACTGGTGTAAATACATGAATTTATCCATCTCAAGATTTTTAGCCAAATACAAAACATTGTCAGAAGCAGGTTTGCCTGATATCCACGCATTGAATGAAAAGTTAATGCCTCAGAAAGATTATGATCTAAAAATCAGAAATCATGCAAAAGAGCAAGCAACACAACAACTGCCTCAAGGATCACCAACAGGCAGAATACTTCTTCAGTATTTTGAAAATCTGTTCTTTTTAGATAATGAGATCAGGCATATGTTCACTATAAAGCCTAACTTTGCGAAGTATACAGAGGCAGATGAAAGTTACAGAAAATTGAAGACTATGAAGATCCCCTCTGCAGAAAAGTGGCAAGAATTCACAGATCTGCTGTGAATTTAATGGATAAAAAACAGGAAATTCACTTGCAAATTCATTTTTTACTGTTACCTCAAATGGTAAAAATACAGGATTAAAGTGCAGTACAACAACAATCAGTTCAAATTAGAATAATCAGTTCTATTTTTTCTTGTAAAAAGGTAACAACTTGCAAACTGTTTTGCAGCTGTCCCTCTTTTTAAGTTTTCTTTCCTATTTTTGATTAAAACATCATCTCAATTCCTGAGATATTTTGTAAACATTTTTTTTTATAAATACTTCACAATTCAAAGTATTCAGTGTGAATAAAATTTCTCAAGACAACTATAGTTCGTGCTCTCTACTTGGCATTTTAATGTTTTCTACTTTGTTCGTGCTCTCTACTTGGCCATTGGCCTGTGGGTGATATGGAGTTGTAATCTTGTGCTGAATGTGGTAGTTTTGCAATGTTTCAGCTAATTTATTACCTACAAATTGTGTTCCTCCATTTGTGATTATGTCCCTTGGGAGACCATAGCGCACAAAGATTTGGAAAAGAAACTGTACTACAGAGTCCTCTGTAGCTTTTGAAACTGCCTCTGCTTCGACCCACTTAGTGACATATTCGATTGCAACTAGGATGTATGTTTTTTGGTTTGAGGGAGGACTAATAGGGCCAAAAAAATCAAGTGCCCAGCGTTCAAATGGTTCAATCACTAGTTGAGGGTTCAAAGGCATTTCATCAGACTGCCTAGGGCGTCCTGCCCTTTGGCAGCTATCACAGGCCTGCACGAATTTTTTGGCATCCTTAAAGATGGTAGGCCAGTAATAGCCTGTTCGTAAAACCTTATGGGCAATTCTACGGTTCCCAGTTAGATCCCCTTCTTCAATATTCTTATCTGTAGCTTAAGGATTCTTAAGTGCCCTTTTTCTCAGATTCCATCCACTCCATCAAATCAAGCCTATACATAGCCTTAGAAGGTCACCTATCTTGCCCTTAGCACATTTGCATCTCTGAGCCTTATTTCTTAGTTCTTCTTGCCTAGAGAGTTGACTCCATTGCCAAATATTCTGGTAGATCCTTCTCGTTTACCTTGAAATCTCTTTATTCCCACTAATCTTTTAAAATCAAACCCAAATACACAATCATAGCTAGCCTAATATCTGTTACTAAAACAAAGCTAAATCATACGGAGAGATCCCTCTCTAGAGTTCAAGAAGGCTAGATCTTGAATTCCCAAAGCGGTTCTTGGTTACCCTTGGTGTTCTTAACTACAAAAATCCCTATCCCACAACCTGACAATTGCTAGGGTGATAATAGGCCTTGGGGGTATTATGATCCTTGGAGGAAACTCCCACAGCTAGAAGAGTTGACAGAGAAAATTGGATCGAGTACAAAGGTGTGGCAGGTGGCTTTTACCCTGTACCAATTGTTATGATGCATATATGATGTGTATTACAGTTTATCTTATAATTTTTTTGAAGTAGCATACAACAATTTACATAGTGATATGAGAACCACTCTCTAGAGTATACATCGATTTTCTACACATGGCTTTTCAGTTGCTTTTTAAGATATATCATTGGTGATGATCACATGATTATATAATGAACCATTAAGTTGAACTATATAATTATTCCTCACAACACATACACACAAAGCGTCGCTATTGCGCCAGATGCCTCCAAACGTCGCAATTGCAATTACTTAGACATTGTGTTACAATTGCGATGTTTGGACGCATCTGTCGCAATAGCGACGCCTTGGAGAATAGGGTCGCCATTGCGACGTCTTATTTCAGACGTCGCCACTGCGACACTTTGTCTAAGTGTCGGTATTACGACCCATTTCTCTAAACGTCGGTATAACGACGGCTTCGGGCGGGATTGAAAAAAATTGTGGAAATTTCCGACATTTGGTCAAAAGCGTCGGAAGCAAGTGTCGGAATTTCAGCCAAATGTAGTAGTTTAGCGACGCTTTGGGCCATGGTGTCGCAATTACGATGCCTTCCTCCAAACGTCACAATTGCGACAGGGTTTAGGTGTCGTTATTGCGACAGGTTTCTATAGACGTCGGTATAGCGATGGTTGCGGGCAAGATGGAAAAAATTTGGGAAAATTTCTGACATTTGGTCAAAAGCGTCGGAAGAAAGTGTCAGAATTTCCGCTAAATGTAGTAGTTTAGCGATGCTTTGGGCCATGGTGTCGCAATTGCGACGTCTTCCTCCAAACGTTGCAATTGCGACAGGTTTTAGGTGTCGGCATTGCGACAGCTTTCTGTAGACGTCGCTATAGCGACGGTTCCTGGCAGGATGGAAAAAATTTGGGAAAATTTCCAACATTTCGTCAAAAGCGTCGGAACCAAGAGTCGGAATTTCCGCCAAATGTACTAGTGAATGGGGATTGGACATAATAGGTGAGATCGTTCCTCACTCTTCTAAGAAACATAGGTATATCATTACAGCGACTAATTATTTTAAGAAATGGGTAGAAGCAGTTCCTCTTAAGACTGCTAATTCCGAACACATCATCGAGTTCATAGTTCAGTTCATAATCACCAGGTTTGGTTTACCTTCTGCTTTAATGTTTGATAATGCATCATATTTTTCTGGTAATGCTATGACTGAATTTTCACTCAAGAGAGGTTTCAAACTTAAATACTCTGCCAATTATTTTCCACAGGGAAATGGGTTAGCTGAATCCACAAATAAAAAATTAATCAAAATCATTAAGCAAACCATTGATCAAAATCATAAAAATTGGCATAAGTCTTTAATATATGCTTTATGGGTAGATCGAATAACGCAGAAAGCCTCCATCAACACTTCTCCCTTTAATTTAGTTTATGGGAGAGAAGTGGTTCTTCCAACTCATCTAGAAATTCCTTCTTTAGCCTTGGTTCAATATATTGATGAAGCACCAAATTCTTCCTTAAAACTAAGGCAGATGGAAATAATTAAGCTAGAAGAACAACGAGAAAAGGCCAAAGTAACTCATGCTCATCATCAAGCATTAGTGAAAGCTTCATTTGATTCAAACATCATATCTAGAAAATATTTTTAGGTCGAAGACCTAGTTTTAAAATGGGATAAGGCTCATGAGGAAAAAGGGAAACATACAAAATTTCAAAGAATGTGGCTTGGTCCTTTCCAAATTGCAGAAAACATAGGTCCATCTACTTTTATGTTACAAGATTTAACAGGAAAAAGAGAGTCTTTACCTGTTAATGGACAGATCCTGAAAAAATATTTTCCATAGGAGATCATTCTTCTATTTTGTATATTAGTTTTCTTTACTTTCATAATAAAACCAGTTGTTAATGGTTATATTTGGAATTCACAAAAAAGATACAAATTCTCTTTTTTTATTTTGTTTTTCACTTATATAAATAGAATTCTTCTAGAAAATTGATCATTATTATTCAAAGATACAATTAAAAGCTTTAGCCTAGAAATGATACTAGTTTCAACTTTGTAAAATTTGTTAAAAAATGACCTCTAGCAGGAAAATGTTTTATATCAGTTCAATGAAAGGTATCTATAAGAAAATGAAGATTCTCTATAGAAAAGTTCTTTCCAAAAAACTGTACCATTGTCGTCCAGAGCTATCTTAAGGAACCAATGACTTCCTCCCCACCTAGAAAATTATAATGTTTAGGGAATAATCCAATGATACACTTTAAACTTAAAGAGTAAGAGGTCTCATCACAAGCCGACTTATCATGATCATAGATACTATAGCTTTCTGAATTTGCCAATAATGCATACCATAACAGGGCAATGACTCAAGATTATTGCAATCAAAAGACAAGGAGTCTCATCACGAGCCAGCTTGTTCAGCAAAGTTATAAATCAAGTGAATGGCATTGTCATAAATTGGCTACCAAACCAAGACATTGTTCTTTAAGGATAAAAAAGAAAAATAAAAGCAATAAGTGTGAATATGGATTTCTCTTTAAAAATTGTATATTTCTCTAAGTAGGACACAGGACCATTGCTGGGTAATAGGTAACCCTGTCGAGGTTATAGACGCATATTGGTAGTAGTGGATCTACCTACGACAAATGAGCATATTTAAAACTGATTTACAGAGAAGCTTTTTGTTTTTATCTTTATGAACCAAGTAATGATTGATATAGATACAAGGACTAGCTTAAGGAAGTAAATAATCAGAATTGAATATAGAAGAAATGAAATATCATTGATAGATAAAACCATAATGTACCTTGTCTTTTTATAATAAAGTTTGAATTTTTAAAATTTTTTGTTTTGAAAAGTTTAGAAAATTCAGAAGAAAAGCAGAGATAACTGGTTCTTCCAAGCGAATCACCAATTTTTGTGGCCAGCAACAACACCCCCCCCCCCTTTTTATTTTGTATTATCATGTAATGCTAAATAAATGGGGACCCTTAGTTTAAAAATCCAAAAAATTAATTATTACTTGTTTTCTTTTTTTCAATAAAAATTACTATCATTAACTTAAGAAAATTCCTTGGAAAATCTTTAAATAAACTTAAGTTTATGATAGCATAGAATAAAATCATTCTTTGAGGAATATCGCATTGCAAAAGGGTAATGAATGCCTCTTTACAAGCGAAATTTTAAAAAAATTGCAATACGAAAACTACGCGCTAAAAAGAACATTCATCGCATCACAAAGTTTCAAATATCATATACTGAGAAACCTCAAATCACCGATCTTGCGATATTGCAATATCACAATTTTGCGATTTCACGAAAATATAATATTTGCGCTATTATGATGCGATTTTCCGAGATTTCGATTTGCAATTTTACGATCTTGCGATTTTGCGATTTTGCGATATTGCGACATTGCGATTTCGCGATGTTACATTATTGTGCTATTATAAGATTGTGATCTACGATATTGCGATACTGTGATATTGGAAGCAAATCACAGATCGCATTATTGCAGATCCTTAAGGATCATTGTACGAAAAATATCTTCATAAATCGAGACTCCGTTATGCGCTTTAAATTTTAATCAATAAATTGATTGTCACTCATTAATGAAAATGGTTTCATTCTGATTAAAGAAGTTATTTCACGTAATGTGATATATTTCATAGCTCTTCAGCATTTAAAACTTGTTGTCACCTTTTTCATATCATTACTCTCACTTAATTCGTAAACCATAGGCACGAAGAACAGAGGACTATACTAAGCGATATTCATAGTATTATGGGAAAGAAAGACAAAGCTCCGAGTTCTGAAAGTAAAGAGATAGCGTCCTTGTACACAGACACTACCTGCAGCAAAGATGCTGGTATCACCACTTGGGAGGGCATGTATAATTTTATTGAAGAAGAAAACCCTAGAGTAATGGAGGTTTTAGAAACCGTAGGATCAGTTGGCTCTTCCGAAGCATCTCTTACAGAGTTAGCTTGTTCATTTTTTCACCGGATAGCAGCAAGACCTAAAATTCTTCCATATACAGACATGGTGAAATGGGTACTGGATAGCACTGATATTAGGGACAGAGAGTTCAAGACTCAAGGGAAAGAGCTCATTGGCTCATTTACTCTAGAAGATTTAAGGCTTATGTATCATTTTCCGGAGCCACAAGCGACGTACAACAAACAGTTTATTGAAAATCTTGCCAAGGAAAATGAAAACCTAGTAGAATGCACCCAGGAATGGTCCAGAAGAGACGAACCGCTGAAGAAAGATAAACATGGTATGTACAGTACTGGTTCTCTCACTTCTCCGTATTTCTTTGCTGCTGCTATGCTTTGCAGGATTTTTGGAAAGCCTGAAATTAATAAATTTTCACCTGAATGGCTACCATTGTTGAATGCTATTGTTAATGCTACTATTACGGATTGGGCTAAGATATTGTCTGATAACTTGGCCACAACTATTTTGAATTATCGATCTAAACGGAATGTCTCTCAGAGGATTTATCCTCCTTTTTTCCTAGCTGCTTATGTAACGGATTCAATCTATTATGTTTCTAAATTTCCTGTAATGGGTTGGCAATGGAAAATTCAAGATCCCCTAACCATTCATGTTTATCATAAAGAATTGTGGGATTCAAAGTTCATTTAAATTTTTTACAAGATTTTCCATGGCATCATGCTGCCACTGTACAGAATGTTGTATAATAAGGATGCTCCAAGGTCTTCCCCTGAAGCAGAAGTAGACATTTTCCTTGTCGCAAGATGGTTTGGAGAAGAATTATTTACCTATGTTAGGGTTTTTGGAATTTTTTCTTCTCCTCACATTTTACCTTTGTATGTTTCAGATAAACTCCTGGCCCAGGAAATCGTGTATCAAACCTGCGGAGAGGGAGGTTTGTCCAAGGATTTAAAGGATAAAAAGAAGGCCATCTGGCCACAATTTCCTATGGCCTGCGGAGCATTTTCATTATTTTATGTTGGTCATGCATTTAAAGAAGTAAAAAATATTACATGTTTACAATTGTTCAATTTTCCAAGAAGGCTATTCGACCCATATGATGTTGTTAAGAATTTCACCACTACAGTCAAGGTAAGAATATTTTCTGGAGAAGAGGATATTTTTGATGATATGTTTCAAGAAAAATGCACATTTAAATAAATTCTACATTCAGCTCAAACACGTTTTTCTCCAGAATAATTCCGAGAGTTTAAAATGCACAGAGAAAGAAGGTTGACCACTATCCCTATGGATAATTTGTGCTTGGAACCCGCAAGGGAACCAGCTCCCAGCATCAGTCTTAGTGGGAGTTTAGATACATACAATTCCAAGTCAAAGTCCAGGAAAGAAACTGATAATGACCAAGATAAAATCGAAGGGTCAGTAAAGGATACTGCCCAATCAGAAGAACTTTTACAGCAACAGATTTCAATCTCTCCACAGAAAAATATTCTCCCTCTCAATGAACAGCAACCATCCATCAAAATTGAGTTAGAAAAAGAATGGGAAACATTTAATGATTTGATTAATGTTGAAGGATAGAGCACACAAACTCCTGTAACTAATGTACAGGAAATAAAAAATATAGTCACAGGAGAAAATAGCAATGTCACAGAAACGGAACATATACCCATTACCCCCTCTTCTGAGCTTATACTTAAAATAGAGGAAATTCCTCCTGTGGATATATTCTATTGTCCACAACATAAATCAGTAGTAAGAAAACAAACAAAGAAAAGGAGATTAGAAAGTGTAATCTCTCGGGATGCAGAACAATTGGATGTTTTATGGCAAGATCCTACTACTAATCCAACTGAAAATCTTGCTAAATTATCTCAGATTACAGAAGCATATGCCTCTGCAGCCATCGATAAAGCATCCAAATTACGGCAATTACTGAATTAAAAAGAAGATCAAATACAAGTTCTGCAACAACAACTGCAACAAGCCAATCCTAACAGTGAAGCACAAAAATAACTTGAAAAATTACAACAGGAGTTTCAACAAATGCAAGTTGGATATCAGAAAAGTTTAGCTGAAAAAGAGAAAAAACTACAGGCTATGCAAGAGATACACAAAGATGATCCCAAGCTCATAGAATTTATTACAGAGTCTATTTCCTTAAATAATCAACTACTGTAGCAACAAGATATATTATGCCAAAAAATTTCATAGTGGAATTCTTTTTGTCAAGAAAGTGATAAACTCACTAATCATGTCGTAGAATTACGACATGATTATGATTTAACTAATGAAAGAGTTAATAACTATTTGACTTGGCAAAAGATAGAGGAGGGAAAAAGGGCAGGAGCACCAATCATCAATGACAATCATAAAGAAATTCTCTTCAATAATTGGGATGCACAGATCAAAATTAAAGAACAAGCAGCGGAAGAAGAAGCTACAGCAGCAAGCAATATTACTGATTATGTAAATGAAAATTTGCACAAGGCTAATTTGATTTTAGAAACTAATCCAGGATACCTACCACAAGCACAGAAACTGTAGATAGAATGGAAACAGAAAGCTGAAGAAAAAGCAAAATCGATTAAAGGATTGACAAAGTTAAATTGGGATTCTTACTAGGCATGTCTGGTAAAACCACACAACCAATGCAGCGCTCTTAATTGCATCATAAATTCTGCCAAGAAGATGGTGCCAGCACTTGTCGATTTTGTTTTCTCAGGACAGTTAAAATCTGAAGTTGGCCAGCCTCCTCTTCTCAAATCAATGCTGAATGCTTGCGAATTTAAAGATCAGATTCAAAAGTAGTTAGTTGATAGTTTTAAATTTTAGATTTAGTATTAGTTTTTCTCTATTTTTTCCTAGAAAAAGGATAGTTATTTAAACCGTATCCTACATTTTTGTAATAAGTTATTTTTAGATTTAGTTAGTAGTATTTAAACCCTTCGAATGCATTTACAGAAGGGTCCTGAAATTTGTCAAAAAGCTTGTCCTTAGAACATGCACTTTTGCACCCTCAGAGGAGGTTTTGATAAATGAATGGAATAGGATTTATTGATATATGCGTTTAATATATGCTACTGATGTTTCACTTCTGTACTCTTAGTGAATGTTCGATTAAGAAGAGGTAGGTCATTATTGCTTCTAGCTCATGAGTAGAACTACTTATAAATGGTACTTTTATCTCTTAACTATTTTTGCCTCTGTGTTAAAGTGATATTCATGTTCAATTATTTATATATTGATGTTTGAATTCTTGAGTTATCATTTGGCACTTTTGTACGGTGATAGCTATTTATTTATGCTCAATGTATGAGTAGCTTATTATGCGATATGTTTTTCACAACTATTTCATCTAACATTTTATATGAAGTGGTTTATCTTTATTGAATTCTTTTCTTATAACAGTTGAATGATATTTATTGTCAATTGTTATTTGAAATCATTTTATATCGCATAAATAAAAAGATTACATCTCGGGCTAGTTTAGAATTAGATATTTTTGTTTAAATTAAAATACAATTTGCATGTTATTAGATTAGAAATAGAATAAAAACATTTCAATTAGGAATTTTTAGAAAACAAATATCAATTCTCAACGCACACACACATATTGGGAAACTGGTCCCATTATCCCCAGTCAGACCCACTACACCAAACGGAAAAGGAGCTGCTAACCAAGATCCGGACCGGGTGGGTGTCCCCCTTTTTGTAGACCTAATTTTTGGGGCTTCAACAGGACCATACAATGACATATAAGATTTTTGAGACTTGATACAAGCCAATGATATTCTCTTAGATCAAGCCCTCATCATGATAGGAGACTTTAAATGTACTATATATGTAGGAGAGACTTGGGGTCTTTGAGCTAGACCAGATCCTCTGAGCTCCTACTTTTCATCAATGTTGTAGAGCCATTAAATCTATGACATGGCTCCCTTCCCATTAATCCCTACCTATATAAATGCTACGATAAGTGCAGAATGGATAAACAAAAGAATGGATAGGTTCTTAATGGAAAATTAGTTGGAAGAAAGAGAAGAAAGAGTAAGGAGGCTCACATCCTAGACAACTTAAGATAAGTTCTAAGATCACATGCCCATTTTTCTAGAGATGTACTTTGAACCTATAAAAAATATATATCCTTTTAAATTCAACCATTCATGGTTGGAAGAAGGATATTTCATATTTTTGGTAAAGGAAATTTGATACAAAAACCTGGTGTCAAACTGCTCATCAACAATGGTTATCTTGGCTAGAAATCCCATGGAGCTAAAGAAGGCAATTTTGTTATTGGAGAGAGAAAGGAAAACAAAACAACAAATATAGCTCACAGAAATATAATATAAATATGACCACCTTTTTCATATATTCTCCTCATATTTCTTGGTAGAAATAACCTAGAAATTGAGCTTTATGGAAGTTAGGAAAACCTAGATCCTAAATATGGAAGAAGAAACACGAAGAATAAAAAGCAGGGCTACTTGGATAAAAATGGGAGATGTCAAAACAAAATTTTTCCATAGCTATGAAAATAATAGGAGGAACATAAATACCATATGGGAGCTTGAGGTAGAATATGGAAAAATAGTCTCTTCCACTAAGGATTTAAAAATTGCAGCATCATCCTACTTTTCATCTCTCTTCAAAGATCTAGGGTCCTCAAACATTAGCTCATAGTTGCAATTAATCAAAAATTATCCATGATTCTTCACTCAAGTGGAATTGAATATGATCGGTATCCCAGTATCCCTAGAGACGTTTAGGGACATTGTCAGTATTGCGACGTTTAATAACTCCGTCAGAAGAGAGACATTTTGGGACACAACGTCAAGAATGCGACATTTCTAAGACAAGTGTGATGGTATTTGGGATAAATGTCGGTATTGCGATGCTGGGACACAACGTTGGAAATGCCACATTTCTAAGACAAGTGCGATTGTATTGGGGATAAACGTCGGTTTTAAGATGGTGGTAATACTCTCGTTATTGCGACGTTACGAGATATGTTTTGGTAGTGTGACGGTTTGTAGATCTCCACCATTGGTACTTTGGAAATCAACAGTTGAGATGTTGGGCGAGACTTCACTTGGTAATCCCCACCAAGTCTAGGTTAGTCAGCCTTTGTCACTTTTCATCTGAGCTTGAGAGGTTAGACTGTTGCTTTGAGGTTTCCATAAATGTAAGAATATTTTTGTTTTGTTTCCAGGATTCCCTCTTGAGCTATGGTCAAAGGAGGTACTCATCAAGGCGGAAAATTAATTGGGTAGGTTAATTTACTTGGATGAAGATTTTTTTTTTATGGCAGATAAACAATTGGAATGGGTTTTGGTTGAGATGGATACTGTTGAAGGATTACCGGGGTTTCTAAAAATTCTTTAGGATGAGAAGGAGAACATATAGCCACTAGACTATCGAAAGAATCCCTTTAGATGTATAAATTGCAGGAATCTAGGCCATCTAGACAATACTTGTGAGGCTCCTTTGCATTGAGGTCTCGATATCCATAACCATCAAAAAACCTAAAAAGTCTAGCTTAACAGCTGATTCCTAATACAATTTTGCGATTTTTTAATGAAAGGAAAAATTATGCCTTGAAGTAGGTAAAGGAGTTAGTTTCAGCAAGTTGAAAAACCAACACATGAGCTCTAATTTTTCAAGGGAAAGGGAAATTTTGGTATATGACCCTACTCCAGGCTATACTAAAGGATCAATATCTAAGGATGAGGTTGATGTTGTCACTGAAAAGGATGATGATAATGTGGTGGAATACATCTCGTCCAGTTGATCACCTGAAGGTTCTCTTGGGCTCGAACACTCTCGCGATATGGTTCAAGCCGGTAAGTATCTTTTTAAATCCAAAATATTTTGTTCAAAATATGTCTATTGAACATTCCTTACTTATGTATCAGATATAATTGAATGCACTTAATTCTATAACCATTTTCTCTCTTTCGCATTCTAGCAAACATTATTTTCCATAAACTCAGCAGTAAATTCCTTGAAAACTATAACATCCTCCAAATTTCCAGACATCCTTGAAAATCCAAATAAGCGTTTTTCGTGTATCAATATGGCTCTAAAAAATATTGGATTCCCTTCGATTTCCATATTCAAATTTGTTTTTATTGATTCAAAATAAGAGCACTCTAGTGCATCAATCTCCCTTGCTAACTCGAGCAACCCTGTAACCTATGCACCAATGCTCTCATATAAATATGAAATTAATATTTCCCCTATTTACACATCCAGAGGGACTAATCCAGTTGATAAATCTCAAATATAACCTATTTAATCCTTTCAAAAACTCACTATCATAAAGAAAAAGAGGAGAAAAAAGAAATGAAAAGAGAAGGAAATCATCCTTAGCCTATCTAGGGTGGAATCAACCTCTCTCTACCTGATGATTTAGATCTTAATTCGATGGACCTTAGAGAAAAAAAACCCATTGTCTCTCCTAAATAATAATAATTTCATCTCTCAACATTCGAGGGGTTGGGGGTCCCTCCAAATTTTCCTCCCTCAAAATATTTATCAACACCCATGGCCCCTCTATCATTTATCTTCATGAAGCCATGGTATTGGGAGGAAAAGCCAGAGCGTGGTTCCAAAATACTTGTTCAGGCTGGTATTCATGTTCTCTAGAATCAAATGGCTTGTCAGGCGGGCTAATCACTATATGAGACCCAAAATATGCATCACTCCAGATTTTCTCCTCCTCATTGGGTATAATTCTAAAAGGATCGATAAGAAGATTGCCTTGCCCATAAAATTAATCAATTCTTATGAACCTATTGTAGACCCGATTTTCGGGGAATTTTTGTGGCTAGCAACAACCCCCCGCCCGTTTTTATTTTGTATTATCATGTAATGCTAAATAAATGGGGACCCCTAGTTTAAAAATCCAAAAAATTAATTAGTGCTTGTTTTCTTTTTTCAATAAATCTTACTATCATTAACTTGAGAAAATTCCTTGGAAAATATTTAAATAAACTTAAGTTTATGATAGCATAGAATAAAATCATTCTTTGAGGAATATCGCATCGCAAAAGGGTAATGAATGCCTCTTTACAATCAAAATTTAAAAAAAAATGCAATACGAAAACTACGCGCTAAAAAGAACATTCATCGCATCGCAAAGTTTCAAATATCATATACTGAGAAACCTCAAATCACCGATCTTGCGATATTGCGATATTGCGATTTTGCAATTTCACGATGATATAATATTTGCGCTATTATGATGTTGCGATTTTCTCAGATTGCGATTTGCGATTTTATGATCATGCGATATTGCGATTTTGCGATATTGCGACATTGCGATTTCGCGATGTTACAATATTGTGCTATTATAAGATTGCAATTTGCGAAGATTGCGATCTGTGATATTGCCATATTGAGATATTGTGAAGCAAATAACAGATCGCATTATCGTAGATCATTAAGGATCGTTGTACAAAAAAGCTCTCCATAAATCGAGACTCCATTATGCGCTTTAAATTTTAATCAATAAATTTATTGTCTCTCATTAATGAAAATGGTTTCGTTCTGATTAAAGAAGTTATTTCATGTAATGTGATATATTTCATAGCTCTTTAGCATTTCAAACTTGCCATCACCTTTTTCATATCAGTACTCTCACTTAATTCGTAAACCGCAGGCGCGAAGAACAGAGGACTATACAAAGCGATATTCAGATTATTATGGGAAAGAAAGACAAAGCTCTGAGTTCTAAAAGTAAAGAGATAGCGTCCTTGTACACAGACACTGCCTGTAACAAAGATGTTGGTATCACCACTTGGGAGGGAATGTATAATTTGCTTGAAGAAGAAAACCCCAGAGCAATGAAGGTTTCGGCTACTACAGGATCAGTTGGCTCTTCCGAAGAATCTCTTATAGAGTTAGCTTGTTCATTTTTTCACCGAATAGCAGCAAGACCTAAAATTCTTACATATACAGACATGGTGAAATGGGTACTGGATATCAGTGATATTACGGACAGATAGTTCAAGAATCAGGGGCAAGAGCTCATTGGCTCATTTACTCCAGAATATTTAAGGCTTATGTATCATTTTCCAGAGCCACAGGAAACGTACAACAAACAGTTTATTGAAAAGTTTGGAAAGGAAAATTCAAACCTAGAAGAATGCACCCAGGAATGGTCCAGAAGAGTCGAACCACTGAAGAAAGATAAACATGGTATGTAAACTACTGGTTCTCTCACTTCTCCGTATTGCTTTGCTGCTGCTATGCTTTGTAGGCTTTTTGGAAAGCCTGACATTAATAAGTTTTCACCTGAATGGCTATCATTGTTTAATGCTGTTGTTAATGCTACTATTATGGATTGGGCTAAGATATTGTCTGATAACATGGCCATGGCTATTTTGAATTATCGATCTAAACGGACTGTCTCTCAGAGGATTTATCCTCCTTTTTTCCTATCTTCTTATGTAATGGATTCAATCTGTTATGTTTCTAAATTTCTTGTAATGGGTTGGAAATGGACAATTCAAGATCCCCTACCCATTCATGTTTATCATAAATAATTGTGGGATTCAAAGTTCATTTCCCATTTTTACAATATTTTCCATGGAATCATGCTGCCATTGTACATAATGTTGTATAATAAGGATGCTCCAAGGTTTTCTCCTAAAGCAGAAGTAGACATTCTCCCTGTCGCAAGATGGTTTGGAGAAGAATTGTTTACCTATGTTATGGTTTTTGGAAGTTTTTCTTCTCCTCGCGTTTTACCTTTGTATGTTCTGGATAAACTCCTGGCATGGGAAATCGTGTATCAAACCTGCGGAGAGGGAGGTTTGTCCAAGGATTTAAAGGATAAAAAGAAGGCCATCTGGCCACAATTTCCTATGGCCTGTGGAGAATTTTCATTATTTGATGTTGGTCATGCATTTAAAGAAGTAAACAATATTACATGTTTACAATTGTTCAAGTTTCCAAGAAGGCTATTCGACCGATATGATATTGTTAAGAATTTCACCACTACAGTCAAGGTAAGAATATTTTCTGGAGAAGAGGATCTTTTTGATGATATGTTTCAAGAAAAATGCACATTTAAAGAGATTCTACATTCAGCTCAAACACGTTTTTCTCCAGAAGAATTCTGAGAGTTTAAAATGTATAGAGAAAGAAGGTTGACCACTATCCCTTTGGATAATTTGCACTTGGAACCCACAAGGGAACCAACTCCCAGCATCAGTCTTAGTGGGAGTTTAGATACATACAAGTCCAAGTCAAAGTCCAGGAAAGAAACTGATAATGACCAAGATAAAAGCGAAGGGTCAGTAAAGGATACTGCCCAATCAAAAGAACTTTTACAGCAACAGATTTCAATCTCTCCACAGAAAAATATTCCCCCTCTCAATGAACAGCAACCATCCATCAGAATTGAGTTAGAAAAAGAATGGGAAACATTTAATGATTTGATTAATGTTGAAGGATAGAGCACACAAACTCCTGTAACTAATGTACAGGCAATAAAAAATATAGTCACAGGATAAAATAGAAATGTCGCAGAAACAGAACATATACCCATTACCCCCTCTTCTGAGCTTGTACTTAAAATAGAGAAATTCCTCCTCTGGATATATTCTATAGTCCACAACATAAAGAAGTAGTAAGAAAACAAATATAGAAATGGAAATTAGAAAGTGTAATCTCTCGTGATGCAGAACAATTGGATGTTTTATGGCAAGATCCTACTACTAATCCAACTGAAAATCTTGCTAAATTATCTCAGATTACAGGAGCATATGCCTCTGCAACCATCGATAAAGCATCTGAAGTACGAAAATTACTGAATGAGAAAGAAAATCAAATACAGGTTCTGCAACAACAACTGCAACAAGCCAATGCTAACAGTGAAGCACAAAAAGAACTTGAAAAATTACAACAGGAGTTTCAACAAATGCAAGTTGGATATCATAAAAGTTTAGCTGAAAAGGAGAAACAACTACAGGCTATGCAAGAGATACACAAAGATGATCCCAAGCTCATAGAATTTATTACAGAGTCTATTTCCTTAAGTAATCAACTACTGCAGCAACAAGATATATTATGCCAAAAAATTTCACAGTGGAACTCTTTTTGTCAAGAAAGTGATAAAATAACTAATCATGTCGTAGAATTATGACATGATTATGATTTAACTAATGAAAGAGTTATTGACTATTTGACTTGGCAAAAGACAGAGGAGGGAAAAAGGCCAGGAGCACCAATCATCAATGACAGTCATAAAGAAATTCTCTTCAATAATTGGGATGCACGGATCAAAATTGCAGATCAAGCAGCGAAAGAAGTAGCTACAGCAGCAAGCAATATTACTAATTGTGTAAATGAAAATTTTTGCAAGGCTAATTTGATTTCAGAAACTATTCCAGGATACCTGCCCCAAGCACAACAACTACAGACAGAATGGAAACAGAAAGCTGAATAAAAAGCAGAATCGATTAAAGGTTTGACAAAGTTAAATTGGGATTCTTACTGGGCATGTCTCGTAAAACCACACAGCCAATGCAGTGCTCTCAATTGCATCAACAATTATGCCGAGAAGATGGCACTAGCACTTGCCGATTCCGTTTTCTTAGGACAGTAAAATCTGAAGTCGGCCAGCCTCCTCTTCTCAAATTAATGCTCAATGCTTGCGAATTCGAAGATCAGATTCATAAGTAGTTAGTTGATAGTTTTAAATTTTAGATTTAGTATTAGTTTTACTCTGTTTTTGCCTAGAAAAATGAAGGTTATTTAAACCGTATCCTACATTTTGTAATAATTTATTTTTAGATTTAGTTAGTAGTATTTAAACCCTTCTCATGCATTTAGAGAAGGGTCCTGAAATTTGTCAAAAAACTGTTCCTCAGAACATGCACTTTTGCACCCTAAGAGGAGGTTTTGATAAATGAATGGAACAGGATTTATTGATATCTGCATTTAATATCTTCTACTGATGTTGCACTTCTGTACTCTTAGTGGATGTTGGATTAAGAAGAGATAAGTCATTATTGCTTCTAGCTCATGAGTAGAACTAGTTATAAATGGTACTTTTATCTCTTAACTATTTCCGCCTCTGTCTTAAAGTGATATTCATGTTTAGTTATTTATATATTGATGTTTGAATGCTTGAGTTATCATTTGGCACTTTTTTATGGTGATAGCTATTTATTTATGCTCAATGTATGAATAGCTTATTATGCGATATGTTTTTCACAACTGTTTCATCTAACTTTTTATATGAAGTGGTTTATCTTTATTGAATTCTTTTCTTATAATAGTTGGATGATATTTATTGTCAATTGTTATTTGAAATCATTTTAGATCGTATAAATAGAAAGATTACATCCCGGGCTAGTTTAGAATTAGATATTTTTGTTTAAATTAGAATACAATTTGCATGTTATTAGATTAGAAATAGAATAAAAGCATTTCAATTAGGAACTTTTAGAAAATAAATATCAATTCTCAACACACACACACATTGGGAAACTGGTCCCATTATCCCCAGTTGGACCCACTACAGCAAACGGAAAAGGAGCTGCTAACCAAGGTCCAGACCAGGTGGGTATCTCCCTTGTTGTAGCCCCGATTTTTGGGGCTTCAACATATTTGGCGCTAGAAGGAGGCCATGAACTATGAATGGAAGGTAAGTCAAAATCCAAATACCATTCTGAGAGTAAATCGCCCTCACCATATTCTTCGACTTCTCCATCACATATAGAATTTTTAAATCTAGAGCCAGAAGTTGAGAAAACAACAACCACTGCCACAAACCCTCAATTTTCAGAAGAATATGCTATTGAACCCCCTGAAGTTGAATCTTTGATTCATAAACTTCAGTGATTTTCAATATCACCTCAAATATCTGATAAATCTCAAGGCAGTGTGACTTCGCAATATAATCCTGCTCATCCTCTTACCAGATTACAGAGTGAAAAGATTGGCATTCAGCCAACTGAGTTACCTATACCTACAAGGAAGAGAGAAAGGAAATCACCTAAAGGGTCTGATAGCGAGACTCTTTCATCATCATCATCCATTTCAACCTCTTCACCGTGAAGTCAACCATCCACTCCTCCACCTCAGAATATTGTTCGTCAGTCCACTGGAACTTTCACATCTCCATCTCAAACATATGGAATCATAATATCCTCCTCTTCCCAATCACATAGACCATCTTCTGCACTTTCCTCTGTTAGTAGTTTAGTGATGGCCCAAATTCCATGGAATAATCCAGGGGCAATCTTGATGCCTTCACCCTTCAGTCAATTACTAGCCCATCCTGAAAAATGGCTGCCTAATTTTAACCCTGAAGCAGGCATGCTAGCTGAAGAACATATAAAAAAATTTATGTTGTCCATAAATCTCAATGGAGTTACTAATGAAGATGCTATTGTCCAACTTTTTCCCTATACCCTACAAGGAGCAGCTGGATCATGGTATTTCTCATTACAATCTAGATCCATCACTAGTTGGGATATCTTTCAAGATCAATTTTTGATGAAATTTGGTGATGACAGGTCTACAACGACATTGATCAATGATCTGTCTAATCTTAGGGCTGAGTCAAGAGAACCTATCAAGGATTTTAATTCATGTTTCAATAAATTGTTAAATAAAATCCCTACTGCTTCCAAGCCTAGTGAAGAAGTGCGAAGTGAGTGGTACATTTCTGCTTTACCTTCAAACATAGCAATCTTCGTTGATAGGGCTAACAAAACAAATTTAGCAGAAAATATGAAGGAATAAATAGCAGTAGAGAAATGTATCATTGCTTTAGAAAAGAAAAATGCGATAGAAGAATGAAAATAGAAGAAGGAAGACCCCAAGAAAAAAAAATCGAAAGATCCATTTGATTAAGAAGGATTGCAGAAAGTTTTGAAAACCATGTCTAACAAAATGGTTGACATTAAGAAACAAGTGGATGAAACATCTTCTAAAAAATATTTCAAGCCTTTTAGAAGAAATCCTTCAACTGATCCAAAGACACCAAATGTTATTACTAATGCTGAATTAGAAGAAGAAGAAGAGGAAATTGCTACTGAACAAACTACTGATGAAGAAGAAGTTGTAGAAGTACAAGGTATGTGGGATTTCATCCTCCCATATAAGGAAGATCAAGAAGCATCCCCAGTTAGCACTCGAAGTAGAAATCAACTTGATCCTCCTCAACCTACTCCCAAACCAAAGAGAACAAGCTCAATGACTAAGGATAAAGTTGCACCCAAGCAAACGACATCTAAAGCAATTCAAACCAGCCCAATCCAAACAAATTCATCAACTCGATAAAAAACAATGATCGTTTCGGATGAAATGAAGTATAATATCATATAAGATATGAAGAAGACTAGGGCTAACATCACTTTTTATGAATTGAGCAAATTAAAACACCAGCAAAAGGTACTTTTGAAAGAATTACATGTTGTACTAGAAAAAACTTTGCCCGGTCCTGTAATCTCTCAAGCTTCCAACGAGATGGGAATACCTCCAACTAATGCGATTAGAAAAGTTGATCTAGAAAATATTGCTTTAATTGGAGGAAGTTCGAGATCTCATACTCCTCCATTTCTTTTTACTTATGAAGTTTTCAATAAAAATTTGCATAATTGTTTAGTGGATTCTGGAGCTTCATATAATATTCTACCAAAATCAATATGTGAAAAATTGAACATTCAACCACAAAAATCTGTTGTGCGCATAGTCCAACTAGATCGATTGCAAGTTGAAGTGATTGGCGAATCCAAAGGTATGTCAATTTATTCATATTTTAGTTGCAGATATTCCAGAATTTTATGGCTTAATTCTCAGCAAAGATTGGTTAGAAAAACTTCATGGATACTTTGCAACTGATTGGTCCCACATGTGGCTTCCTTACATTGGTAAACCAAATCAGATAAAGTTTGAGTGAGAAAAACATCAGAAATACATTGTAACAGAATTGGAAGGAGAAAATGAACCAGTTGCATACAACAATAATATCATTGGAAATTATTCAGTTGATTCTTTCTTAGGAAATTTCAATGCTCATAATTCACCTTACTTAGAACATTCTTTTTTATCTTAGATAGAAATTTTTTCTCAAACATATAGTTCTAAATGCATTAATTTTGTAGATACTCCTGTAAATAAATATTTATTTTGGAATTTATTTTTTGATGGTTCTAAGTCTAATGAAGGAGCAGGAGCAGCATGCATGTTGTTTAGTCCAGAGGGAAAAAAAATTATGTTAACTTGCAGACACGAGTTCGATTGCACTAATAACACTGTAGGATATGAGGCTTTAGTCCAAGGATTATACAAAGCAATCAGATTAGAAATCAAATATCTACAAGTTTTCGGAGATTCTGAAATTGTAATGAGACAGGTACGCAATACTATACATTTTTTATCAGATCATTTAAAGAATTATCAATCTTTAGTTCAAGATCTGACTGAAAATTTTATAGCATTTAATATTTCATCAATTCCTAGAATCCAGAATGATAGTTCAGACCTCCTAGCTAACGTAGCTTCCAAGCTCATTCCTTTAGAAGACTTTAGTCCTGATCGATTTTCAATCGAATTACTCTTTAGACCTTTGATTCCTGATAACATTACCAATTGGAGGATTTTCAATGATGATCCTGATATTGTAAGCTTCCTCACAGCTGAAGGATATTACACTAATCAAATAATTGATGAAGATCAACATGACATAAAATTGAAACAAGATAGCACCAATAATGATATGCCAAAGTTAGTAGTCAAGTTAGAAGACCTTTATGATTTGAAAGATCGATTCAAAATATCTACTAATTCAAAATTGCAAAGTTCAACTTTGAATTATGAATTAGTAAATCTAGGAACTAATACCAAACCATAGAATATCAACCTAGGCCTTGGTCTAGCTCCTGAAGAAAAATTAGCGTATGCTCGTCTTTTGAAACAATATAAAAGTGTCTTTGCTTGGAATTACGATGAAATCAAAACTTATGACACTTCTATCATCCAACATACTATCCCAATGATAAATGATGAAAAACCTGTTCAACAAAAGCTGAGAAAGATCCATCCCAATCTAGAAAATCACGTCAAACCTGACCTCAATAAGTTATTGAAAGCCAAGATTATTTTCCATGTTTGACATTCTAAATGGGTTTCGAATATGGTTCCTGTTAGAAATAAGAACGAAGACATTAGAATTTTCATTGACTTTCGAAATCTTAATAAAGCTTGCCAAAAAGATAATTTTCCTTTGCCTCCTATGGAGAAAATATTGCAAGCAGTTGCAGGATCAGAATTAATGTCTTTCTTAGATGGTTTCTCTGGCTACAACCAAGTGTTGGTTCATCCTGATGATCAATTGAAAACTACATTTAGAACCAAATGGGGCACTTATGCATATCAAAAGATGCCTTTTGGTCTGATCAATGCTAGTGCCACATTTCAGAGAGCCATGGACATCGATTTCAAGGGATTAGTTAATATATCAGTGGTAATTTACTTTGATGATATAACTGTATATTCCAAGAAACGAAGCAATCATCTTAAAGATTTAAAGCAGATATTCCAATGTTGTCAAAGGTATGGAATTTCACTTAATCCGAAAAAATTCTTTTTTGCATTAAGTGAAGGAAAACTTCTTGGATTCATAGTATCAAAATATGGAATTCATATTGATCCTGATAGAATCAAGGAGATTTATGAAATACCCTTACCTCATAACAAGAAAGCTATGCAATATTTCCTTGGCCAGATTAATTTTGTAAAGAGATTTTCCCTAGACTTTTCAAGAATTGTATCTCCTTTACAAACAATGATTAAAAATAATTCAAACTTCAAATGGGGCAAAAATGAATATGAGGCATTAAATCTGATCAAACAAGCAATTGTTAATTCTCCATCTTTAGTAACTCCAATTTTTTTCAGTCCTTTTATTTTGTATACATTCGCCTCTGATAAATATTATGCTGCGATACTCACTCAAGCAAATCAAGACAAGGCAGAAGCCCCAATTTCTTTTTTCAGTTCAAATTTACAGGGAGCTGAGTTGAATTATTCAGATGTAGAGAAACAAGCTTATGCTGTTTTCAAAGCAATTAAATATTTTAGACCCTTTCTACTTAAAACCCATACAAAAATCATACTACTGTTTCCAGCGGTAAGAAATATTTTAGTCCAGAAAGATGTGGGTGAGAAAAGAGCCAATTGGTTTACTGCCTTACAAGAATATGATGTATAAATCAAGCCACCAAGTATTGTAAGAGGTCAAGGCTTTTGCAAAATACTAGCTGGAGCATCGCTTATTTCTGAAAAATCATCTGCAGAGATACAAACGTATGAGGTAAGCCTAAACGATGTTGAATCATTATATGCTGATATCATTTTTTATCTAAAGAATGGATATGCTCCTCCAAATCTCAATTATACCAAGAAAAGAGCTCTAAGGTTGAAGGCTAAGCAATATCAGCTTGTGAATGATGTTCTTTTCAGAATAAATTATGATTTTGTTCTCCTTAGATGTCTGGAGAAATATGAAGCTGAAAAAGTCTTACAGGAACTTCATGATAGGCCAGCAGGTGGACATTATGCTGGAAATACTACTCCACATAAAATTCTTCGTGCAGGCTATTAATGGCCCACATTATTCAAAGATTCATATAGCTACGCAAGAAAATGTCAAGTTTTTCAAACCACTGCTGGGAGACAAAAGAAACCATCATTACCATTACAACCAGTCAACATTGAGCAGCCTTTTGATCAATGGGGATTCGACATAATAGGTGAGATCGTTCCTCACTCTTCTAAGCAACATAGGTATATCATTACAGCAACTGATTATTTTAAGAAATGGGTAGAAGCAGTTCCTCTTAGGACTACTAATGCTGAACACATCATCGAGTTCATAGTTCAATTCATAATTACCAAGTTTGGTTTACCTTCTGCTTTAATGTTTGATAATGCATCATATTTTTCTGGTAATGCTATGACTGAATTTGCACTCAAGAGAGGTTTCAAACTTAAATACTTTGCCAATTATTTTTCATAGGGAAATGGGTTAGCTGAATCCACAAATAAAAACTTAATCAGAATCATTAAGCGAACCATTGATCAAAATCATAAAAATTGGCATAAGTCTTTAAAATATGCTTTATGGGCAGATCGAATAACGCAAAAAGCCTCCATCAACACTTCTCCCTTTAATTTAGTTTATGGGAGAGAAGTGGTTCTTCCAACTCATCTAGAAATTCCTTCTTTAGCCTTGGTTCAATATATTGATGAAGCACCAACTTCTTCCTTACAACTAAGGCAGATGGAAATAATTAAGCTAGAAAAACAACGAGAAAAGGCCAAAGTAACTCATGCTCATCATCAATCATTAGTGAAAGCTTCATTTGATTGAAACATCATATCTAGAAAATATTTTTAGGTCGAAGATCTAGTTTTAAAATCGGACAAGGCTCATGAGGAAAAAGGGAAACATACAAAATTTCAACGAATGTGGCTTGGTCCTTTCCAAATTGCAGAAAACATAGGTCCATCTACTTTTATGTTACAAGATTTAACAGGAAAAAGAGAGTCTTTACCTGTTAATGGACAGATCCTGAAAAAATATTTTCCATAGGAGATCATTCTTCTATTTTGTATATTAGTTTTCTTTACTTTCATAATAAAACCAGTTGTTAATGGTTATATTTGGAATTCACAAAAAAGATACAAATTCTCTTTTTTTATTTTTTTTTTCACTTATATAAATAGAATTCTTCTAGAAAAATGATCATTATTATTCAAAGATACAGTTAAAATCTTTAGCCTAGAAATGATACTAGTTTCAACTTTGTAAAATTTGTTAAAAAATGACCTCTAGCAGGAAAAAATTTTATATCAGTTCAATGAAGGGTATCTATAAGATTCTCTATAGAAAAATTATGGATTCAATCTATTATGTTTCTAAATTTCTTGTAATGGGTTGGCAATGGAAAATTCAAGATCCCCTAACCATTCATGTTTATCATAAAGAATTGTGGGATTCAAATTTCATTTCCCATTTTTACAAGATTTTCCATGGCATCATGCTGCCACTGTACAGAATGTTGTATAATAAGGATGCTCCAAGGTCTTCCCCTGAAGCAGAAGTAGACATTTTCCTTGTCGCAAGATGGTTTGGAGAATAATTGTTTACCTATGTTAGGGTTTTTGGAATTTTTGCTTCTCCTCACGTTTTACCTTTGTATGTTTCGGATAAACTCCTGGCCCAGGAAATCGCGTATCAAACCTGCGGAGAGGGAGGTTTGTCCAAGGATTTAAAGGATAAAAAGAAGGCCATCTGGCCACAATTTCCTGTGGCCTGCGGAGAATTTTCATTATTTGGTGTTGGTCATGCATTGAAAGAAGTAAAAAATATTACATGTTTACAATTGTTCGATTTTCCAACAAGGCTATTCGACCCATATGATGTTGTTAAGAATTTCACCACTACAGTCAAGGTAAGAATATTTTCTGGAGAAGAGGATCTTTTTGATGATATGTTTCAATAAAAATGCACATTTAAACAGATTCTACATTCAGCTCAAACACGTTTTTCTCTAGAAGAATTCCGAGAGTTTAAAATGTACAGAGAAAGAAGGTTGACCACTATCCCTTTGGATAATTTGTGCTTGGAACCCGCAAGGGAACCAACTCCCAGCATCAGTCTTAGTGGGAGTTTAGATACATACAAGTCAGAGTCAAAGTCTAGGAAAGAAACTGATAATGACCAAGATAAAATCGAAGGGTCAGTAAAGGATACTGCCCAATCAAAAGAACTTTTACAACAACAGATTTCAATCTCTCCACAGAAAAATATTCCCCCTCTCAATGAACAGCAACCATCCATCATAATTGAGTTAGAAAAAGAATGGGAAACATTTAATGATTTGATTAATGTTGAAGGACAGAGCACACAAACTTCTGTAACTAATGTACAAACAATAAAAAATATATTCACAGGAGAAAATAGCAATGTCGCAGAAACAGAACATATACCCATTACCCCCTCTTCTGAGATTATACATAAAATAGAGGAAATTCCTCCTGTGGATATATTCTATAGTCCACAACATAAAGTAGTAGTAAGAAAACAAAGAAATAAAATGAGATTAGAAAGTGTAATCTCTCGGGATGCAGAATAATTGGATGTTTTATGGCAAGATCCTACTACTAATCCAACTGAAAATCTTGCTAAATTATCTCAGATTACAGAAGCATATGCCTCTGCAGCCATCGATAAAGCATCCAACGTACGGAAATTACTTAATTAAAAAGAATATCAAATACAGGTTCTGCAACAACAACTACAACAAGCCAATGCTAACAGTGAAGCACAAAAATAACTTGAAAAATTACAACAGGAGTTTCAACAAATGCAAGTTGGATATCAGAAAAGTTTAGCTGAAAAAGAGAAACAACTACAGGCTATGCAAGAGATACACAAAGATGATCCCAAGCTCATAGAATTTATTACAAAGTCTATTTCCTTAAATAATCAACTACTGCAGCAACAAGATATATTATGCCAAAACATTTCATAGTGGAAATCTTTTTGTCAAGAAAGTGATAAACTCACTAATCATGTCGTAGAATTACGACATGATTATGATTTAACTAATGAAAGAGTTACTAACTATTTGACTTGGCAAAAGACAGAGGAGGGAAAAAGGGCAGGAGCACCAATCATCAATGACAGTCATAAAGAACTTCTCTTCAATAATTGGGATGCACAGATCAAAATTACAGAACAAGCAGCGGGAGAAGAAGCTATAGCAACAAGAAATATTACTGATTATGTAAATGAAAATTTGCACAAGGCTAATTTGATTTTAGAAACTAATCCAGGATACCTACCACAAGCACAGCAACTGTAGATAGAATGGAAACAGAAAGCTGAAGAAAAAGCAGAATCAATTAAAGGATTGACAAAGTTAAATTGGGATTCTTACTAGGCATGTCTGGTAAAACCACACAACCAATGCAGCGCTCTTAATTGCATCATCAATTCTGCCAAGAAGATGGTGCCAGCACTTGTCGATTCTGTTTTCTCAGGACAATTAAAATCTGAAGTTGGCCAGCCTCCTCTTCTCAAATCAATGCTGAATGCTTGCGAATTCAAAGATTAGATTCATAAGTAGTTAGTTGATAGTTTTAAATTTTAGATTTAGTATTATTTTTTCTCTATTTTTTCCTAGAAAAAGGAAAGTTATTTAAACTGTATCCTACATTTTTGTAGTAAGTTATTTTTAGATTTAGTTAGTAGTATTTAAACCCTTCTCATGCATTTACAGAAGGGTCCTGAAATTTGTCAAAAATCTTGTCCTTAGAACATGCACTTTTGCACCCTCAGAGGATGTTTTGATAAATGAATGGAACATGATTTATTGATATATGCGTTTAATATATGCTACTGATGTTTCACTTCTGTACTCTTAGTGGATGTTGGATTAAGAAGAGATAGGTCATTATTGCTTCTAGCTCATGAGTAGAACTACTTATAAATGGTACTTTTATCTCTTAACTATTTTTGCCTCTGTGTTAAAGTGATATTCATGTTTGATTATTTATATATTGATGTTTTAATTCTTGAGTTATCATTTGGCACTTTTGTACGGTGATAGCTATTTATTTATGCTCAATGTATGAATAGCTTATTATGCGATATGTTTTTCACAACTATTTCATCTAAATTTTTATATGAAGTCATTTATCTTTATTGAATTCTTTTCTTATAACAGTTGAATGATATTTATTGTCAATTGTTATTTGAAATCATTTTATATTGCATAAATAGAAAGATTACATCCCGGGCTAGTTTAGAATTAGATATTTTTGTTTGAATTAAAAGACAATTTGCATGTTATTAGATTAGAAATAGAATAAAAGCATTTCAATTAGGAACTTTTAGAGAATAAATATCAATTCTCAACACACACACACACATATTGGCAAACTGGTCCCATTATCCCTAGTCGGACCCACTACACCAAATGGAAAAGGAGCTGCTAACCAAGATCTGGACCGGGTGGGTGTCCCCCTTTTTGTAGACCTAATTTTCGGGGCTTCAACAGGACCATACAATGACATATAATATTTTTGAGACCTGATACAAGCCAATGATATTATCTTATATCAAGCCCTCATCATGATAAGAGACTTTAAATGTACTATATATGTAGGAGAGACTTGGGGTCTTTGAGCTAGACCAGATCCTCTGAGCTCCTACTTTTCATCAATGTTGTAGATCCATTAAATCTATGACATGGCTCCCTTCCCATTAATCCCTACCTATATAAATGCTACGATAAGTGCAGAAGGGATAACCAAAAGAATGGATAGGTTCTTAATGGAAAATTAGTTGGAAGAAAGAGAATAAAGAGTAAGGAGGCTCACATCCTAGACAACTTAAGATAAGTTCTAAGATCACATGCCCATTTTTCTAGAGATGTACTTTGAACCTATAAAAAATATATATCCTTTTAAATTCAACCATTCATGGTTGGAAGAAGGATATTTCATATTTTTGGTAAAGGAAATTTGATACAAAAACCTGGTGTCAAACTGCTCATCAACAATGGTTATCTTGGCTAGAAATCCCATGGAGCTAAAGAAGGCAATTTTGTTCTTGGAGAGAGAAAGGAAAACAAAACAACAAATATAGCTCACAGAAATATAATATAAATATGACCACCTTTTTCATATATTCTCCTCATATTTCTTGGTAGAAATAACCTAGAAATTGAGCTTTATGGAAGTTAGGAAAACCTAGATCCTAAATATGGAAGAAGAAACACGAAGACTAAAAAGCAGGGCTACTTGGATAAAAATGGGAGATGTCAAAACAAAAATTTTCCATAGCTATGAAAATAATAGGAGGAACATAAATACCATATGGGAGCTTGAGGTAGAATATGGAAAAATAGTCTCTTCCACTAAGGATTTAAAAATTGCAGCATCATCCTACTTTTCATCTCTCTTCAAAGATCTAGGGTCCTCAAACATTAGCTCATAGTTGCAATTAATCAAAAATTATCCATGATTCTTCACTCAAGAGGAATTGAATGTGATCGGTATCCCAGTATCCCTAGAGTAAATTCAATGAGTTCTAAAAAAAACCTCTAAAGAAAAAGGTCCAGGATTGGATAAATGGATAATGGAACTATTCCTCACCTTTTTTGATATCATAGTATCAATTTTTTTCATGATGGTAGAGGAATATAGAAGATCAGGGAAAGAGTCGGTAGAAATAAATGATACCTACATAGCTTTGATTCCAAAATTCTCAAAGCCCAATAAATTTTTGGACTTCAAGCCCATTTCCCTATGCAACCTAGTATATAAAATAATCTCCAAGATAATCTCAAACAAGATCAAGAGGATGATAGAATAAAATTTGCCACTAAATCAATTCGGTTTCATTGCTAATAGGTAGATTCATGATGCCATTTCCATTTCCCAAGAATCCATCCATTATGTTGCGTCCAAAAAAATGAAAGCTCATGTACTTAAAATGGGTCTTCATAAAGATTTGATAAATTCAACTGGACTTTCCTGATACTGTCTCTCCTTCAAATTGAGTTGAGATTGGAGGTTACAAATTGGAGCATGGGTTGTGTATCCTTAGCCAAATTTTGCATCCCTATTAATGGTTCTCGTTCCAAAAAATTCATCGACTCTCGAGGTCTCGGGAAGGGATTCCACTTTTCTGTGTTGTTGTTTTCAATTCAGATGGAAGGTCTAAGTCACCTTCTACTGAAAGAAAAATAGGATGGAAATATAAAGGGCACGAAAATTTCCAAAAAAAAATTAATTACTCATATTCTCTTTGTGGACAATGTACTTCTTCTGTTTTTAGTAATCATAGTTGAATGGCATGCATTCCACATAATAATAAACGTCTTTTGCAATGCCACTAGAATGGAGACCAATCTTAATTAATCCTCCTTTTATCAATCAATATTCAACCTAAACACACTTTTGGAGATTCATTATATCTTTCCATTGTAGATTAAGACCTCACTCAAAAATGGTATAAAGTATCTAAAATTATTTCTCAAACCAAACAAGTATGATAAAGAGGACTAGAAGTGGATGACAAGAAAATTGGAGCATAAAATTAATTTATGGTGTAGCAATTGGATGTCACTTGGGGGAAAAATGATTATGGTTAAGGTTTTTCTGGAAAACATTGCAGTCTACTGGTTGTCCCTAGCTAAAATCCCCTCTGCTATCCTCAATACCATAAGATAAATGATATTCAATTTCCCATGGGCTAGAAAATACAATAAAGAAGAAGTAAAACTTGCAAACTGGTACTCTCTATCTATTCCAAAAAGCCTAGGAGGTTGGGGATTTAAAAATTTAATCTGGGTTTTCATAGATTTATCCTTAAAAAATCTTTGGAGAAGTCTATTTGGAGAGGGAATTTGGAGTCAAATTATCAAGGAAAAATATTTAATAATCCTGATAGTGGTGGAATGGATTAGAGTACATGCCTTTAAACCTTCCAAAATAGGCTCCATAGTATGGAAAGCACTCGTGGTCACTTTCCCCTTTTGCTACAAATGGCTAGTTTGAAAAGTGGGAGATGGAAAGCAAGTCATCCTTGGAAAGCACACATTTATAGGTTCTGGATATGTCTACAAGTTTTCCACTGAATTAAGACTGGTTATATTCCAAAGGACTATACTACCTATACAACATAAGGAAAGAAGCCCCATATCAGCCTTCTAAAAACTATTGGTTGTCCTGAATTGAGCTTGGTCTACCTGGAACAACACTTTCAACCATGATATTTAAGATCATATCTAGGAACGACATGTGGCAAGTATTACCGTGTGTCCTGTCTTAGCATTGTGGATCTAGGTAATTTTTTCTCACATGAAAATATGATATATTTCCTTCTAAATTAAAACTAAGTTTGCCCTGTACTGGGTCAATATAACATCATATATCCTAGGCTTGGTTTTTTGTTCTTCTTATTTTTCTACTATATTTTTCTTGATTAAAATTATTTTAGTAAAATTTGAAATAGGTCCACACCCAAAATTTTCGGACAAGTTACAACTTACTCCCACTCAATTTTGGTTTCTTTCTTCATCCTTCATCCACTCAGTTTATTGTTTCTTATTGCTGGATCTGGATCTGTTACCTAATAACAAAGTCATATGGTCATGTAAGAACTTGTGTTTCTTCTTTCTGATTTTTGGATCTTTTGTTCATGCTTCGCTATATCCGCTTCATATTTTATTCCTCTTCTATTGGACAAGTATGTTTTTTAATACCCTTGATCTCCCTATGGTCAATTGAGTAACTTATAAGTTCCTTGTTCTCCCCCATTTGAGAGACTTTGTTCCATGATCTCCCTAATTTAAATTGAGTAACCTAAGTTTCTTGATTCCATTTTAGTCGAAGGAGTAATTATGATATTTAGGAAGGTTGTTGTTTGACTAACAACCTTTTTCTTCATTTCAGGGCATAGCTTATTCAATAACTATGATACCCATAAATTATTCAATAAAACACTCTGCAACATAGGGTTACAAAATGGCAATCATTGCCTAAAATTTAGGACATATTGAAGCCATAGGCAAGCATGGATTATGTTGTATATTTCACCATTGTGGCAGAAATTGCAGTCGTGACAATGTTTCACATTTAGGCATGGGTTTGTGATTTTCGAAGTTGTTTTACATCTAGATCCCATATATATATATTAGAGGTTCCTCCATAAGTTCAATGACCTACACATAAGACACCAGACTTGAAGTAAGGCATTAGTTCCCCTTAAGACTAGGTGACCATACTTGAAATAGTGGTGTGTGGCACTTGAAGGAATTCATGATATCATAATAATATACGATGTTGCAGATGCAGTTTAATTTCATTCTAGCCTTGGACATGCTCGAATCTATAGGCAGATAATTTGACAATGACTTATAATAACCCTGTCCCTGCCATCTACATGGATAGACTCAGATATAATTTATATAGTTTAGTCCCTACAATACCCAACTCAAGTACAACTCTCATGCCCTCATAAAGAGATAATTAGTTCATGCATGCATTTACTATGGAGCTGAAGAAGAGACTGTCAGGCTTGCCTTATGTCCCTAAATCTGGAAATAAAACATAAGGGCTTACTCACAGTGGTAGTTTTGCTGCCTGGTAGGTTGAGGATTTGGCATATAGCCAAGCATATGCATAACTCTCTTCATCAGCAAGTCATCTATCTCATTACCTTTTGGAGAGAGAAGTTTTATTACAATGGTTTATATTCACTACATTTGTTCTCAAAGAGCATGATTTTATATGCCAAAATCACAACTATAGACTTTGAATTCATTTGTGTTGTTTCATTACTGCAATTATTTTCTCAAGCTACAAGTATCCAAAACTCACAAGGAGAAGTTTTGATAAAAACCAACTAACAAGATATGAGGCCATTGTGTGTACATGATAAGACATGATTAATGCTGCTACTGAGCTCTCTTCAAGAGCAGAAGAAACACATCAAGAACTCTCACGTGCACTGTGCTCTGTTCTATGTGCATTCAAAACCCACTACATAACATTTCTCCTTTAACACATTTTGTCAAGTAGGGTGTGTGTATGAAGTAGGTTTTGGCACTAGGCATACATGTTAATTAAATATCCTAATTTACCGCCAAGTGGAGTCAATCAAAGCTTCTATCCATGAATGAAAATGGTGACATAATAGATCATCCTCTTTCTGTTCTTTGGTCATAGAGTCTTAATACAACGTCATTGTTTATGATTCTCCACAACTGGTTGGTTCAAACACCAATTCAATTCACATGTTTTAAAAACCAATTGGTAAGCAATGAGTGCTAGATGCTCATTCCACATTTTTTGTCAAACCATTTACCAGTATCCCAGAGGTCCCATGAATTAAACCTAGAGGCTTTGATACCACTTTTTGGTGTACCTGACCTCCTCTATAGCTCCATCAACAAGATGGGGCACTTAATAATTGAATTTTTCACTTTCAATCCTACACAACTATGGACTAAGAAACTATGGTCCTTACCTCAAAGCCCTAACAAAATAACACACACATCTAATCTATAATAGTTGCATGAAAACTACTCTTAAGGTGGCTGACTTTAAACTTTTAATCTTTGATATAGTCCATTTATTTCACAAGAAACATAAATGTATGCTCATATTTTTCTAGAGACATGGATCCTTGCTTTAAGATATGGAATGCATTAGCATTAAATGATGCTGAGAGTCATGCATTAATAATCTATAACATCTTCTGATGCTCCCTCTATAGTGATGCACTATCTATCAAATTCTTTTATATCATTAGAGAAGTTGTGCAGACTGAACTACCTTTCTAAATGAGGAGCTTAGTTTTGGCTGAATAACCTGTAATGTTGCCATCAAGGGCAGGAGGCTTTCACATTTTTTAATTCATGGAAGGCATATGATGACTTACGTTCGTGTATTTTATTAGAATATGTAGATGATGGACTGGTATTTTGTTTCATACCTCTAGATCCTGCATACTAGCTTATTGTTGGCACTTTACAGCATTAAGCTTTCTCGGTTTATGATAATCCTTTGATGTACTCTCAATCGCTCCTGTATCCTTTACTTTTAATGTTGAGTATTGCCTCTATCCTTCTAGGATGTACCATTTCTTAGCCATGTCTTTTATTTTTGACTTGTATTTCATTTTATTTTGTCACTTTAGGAGTTTCCTTAGCACTCACACATCATTAAAAACTTGGGAACTCCTTGAAAGGGGAAATATTTCATTATCTATGATACATTATTTGGCCTTAGACGAGCCTGATCAGATGCTTGACATGGGTTTTGAACCCCAAATTCGTAAAATTTTCCAAGACCATGCTCTTCAGTGCTACTTTTCCAAAGGAGATACAGGTAATGTTGAGAATTATTATCCAGTGGTTTGATGAAATCAATTAAACTGGTGTTTTTATTTGTCATGAATATATAGTATATATTATTTCGACATATGGTAATCCACCATTTTCTTTGATAGATATTGAGATATTATAGATTATGCCCTTTTATTCCAACTCAAACTATTTTCAATTTGTAATATCCCCCTTCATCTAATCATCTATTTTATTTATCCTCATATGTGATAAAAAATCTTACTGGATTCATCTGGGAATTTCTGAACATCACAATCTATTTTCCTACTGAGGTTGGATGTGGATTTTCCTTAAAATTACATATTTCTAGTAGTTGGAAGGGTTGGTTCTAGCATAGATCTGATTGTCCAAAGAGTAGAGTTTGTTCTTAATTCTGATAAACATAGCCATTTAATGGATCTTATTCATGCTTAGAAAGTTGAAGGTACTCATGGAAAGCTGATTGTGGTGAAAATTGTAGCAATTACAGTAATAAAGTGCTTCACTTACATGGCTAAATCTGCATCGCTAAAAGTCAGAGCTTGAATTTTAAAATTATTGAAGTTTGAATTTTTTTCTGTGGGAGCAGTTTATTCTAAACCAATACTTACTTTAAATTTAAATTCCCTGCATGTAATAATTGTTACATGCTAGTGTAATTATAGCTGAAGTACTGTATATAAGCATTGCAAAAATATTTGACCTTAGTCTTTGTGGATACGAAGAGGGGAGATGATGCATTGGAATATTGGCTATTGTCAAATGGGTTTCTTGCAACAAGATTCATGGAGATAAATATCAACGGGGAGGATGATATTTCATAATTTAAGTTTTCAAATTCTGTGATTCACACTATATTTAGGAGTTATTCTCATGTTATTTTGAATTCAGTTGTGTTATAAATTTTGTTTTATTTTCCTGTTCTCCATGAGGTGGTGATGGTCTGGTTAATTTGGCTTCATGTATAATCTAATTACAATTTTTTTCTTTAATTGTAGTGTCTGTAAATTATTACACAACTATATCTTGAATTGGTGTGATTCTTCTGAGGTTTTGAATCTTGGACACTTTTTCTTGTCCTAGTAACTTTTTTCGTCCTATAAATACATAATCTCTAGGCATCCTTTGCTTGTTTTGAAATATTCGTCATGAATAATTACACTTTTTGTTTTGTTTTGTTCTCTGGTTAACATATTTGAGGGAAAACCTATGGGCATTTCCCATCATTTTGAAGATGGTACCCAGGGTAAACCCTAGAAATTTCAGAGCAGAACACCAGGTCAAATAAATTACAATAATACTCTTTATAAGCTCAATTTGTCACTTACAGAAATATAAATAGAAATAGAACTTTGATGGGTATGATAACACTCCATCCCACAACTACTTCTGCTAGACCCAATTGATGGTTACACTTTCCACCTGTTTGATGTATTTTCTTCCTAAGCTAATCAATACTAGAACTGATATCATTGCAGGGATGAAACAAACTTACTTGACATGTACTTTTCTCAATAATTTGTTAAGTTTCTATGTATCTTAATATTAAAAGTATCTATGGAAGAATAGAAACCTCAAATCTAGCAAAGATTGCCTAGCTGGATTCCTGTGATTACAAAACAAAAAAAAGTTGAATAGGTAGAGAGTGTTGCCTTATTCATAATAAAATGGAATTTTCTTATTGATGTTGTTTTCAGAAACACACCTTGAGATCTATGGATGAACCATATAACACATATTTCCTTCGATTCATGTGTCAAGTCTGAGGGGTAACTCTCCCACCAAAATCACCTATCACCTGAGTCTTGTACCCAACCTCATTTGTTTTTTATATGTGCCATTTAGGTGGAAGAGACCTAGCAAGGTTGGAAATGGTAATATTTCACAAAACATTCTCTGCAAACTTCTATGAGGTGCTAGGTTGCATGTGAAATGCTTGATGTCAGTGAGCTCATTCCATCTTCTATGGCTCGGAGTATATTTTTTATTAGGGACTATATTTTTTGGCCTGGTATCCCCTTTGTAGTTAGTACAATAGAACTGGGGGTCACTTTTAACTAAATATTGCATTCTTTACATTTACTAAGCAATGTCACATTTTTCTGAGTTATTTCCAGGTTTCTGTTATCGTGCTTTGAAACATTTATCATCATATTTGATGTGAGGTCCTTGAACATAGATCTAGTAGACTAAAAATGGTGCTTTGATTCACGATCTTGTATTTGTTCCTTGAACGCATTTATCTATGAAAGTATCTAGAAAATTGTCAATTGTTCCATTACTGTTGCTTGTATTTAATGATGTGCCTGACATACTGAAGGTGTTGATTTTCACAAATGTTGCATGAGTGCGAACAAGCTCTCATATCTTTCACGAGTGGGGCTACACCTATTTTAGTTGCAACAGATGTTGCTACACGTGGACTTGATATTCCACATGTGGCGCAAGTAATCAATTTTGATTTTCCAAATGATATTGATGACTATGTCCCCTGCATAGGGTGTACAGGTCGTGGTGGTAAATCATGGTTGGAATCTGCCTTCTTTAATGAAAGTAACCTTTCTATAGCAAGGCTGTTGAATAAACTCTTGAAAGAATCAAACCAAGAGGTTGCATCATGGCTATCAAATTATGCTACAAGGTTTTCATATGGTGGTGGAGGTTGTAATCGTCGATCTAGTGGAGGAAGATTCGGCGGTCGTGATTATCTTAGAAATGTTAATATCCGTGGTGGGGATCGTCCTAGAGGGGCATATGGTAGCATAGGAAATTCTTATGGTGCTTCAGCAGGATATGGTGGTGGTGGATATGGCCGCGAGACTAGTGCATGGGATTGAATTTATCCCTTCCCATGTGTTTTTAATCACCTGTCTATATGTTCAGCCAGGTAATATTTAGTGCCATGTCTTTGTTGCAACTCTTGCCTCTATGGTCCATGTGGGTAGCTTTTGCGGCAGGGTAAGTTTTGGGGTTCTGGAAAATAACAGTAGAGTTTTCAACGGCCCATAGAGATATATTTGACTCACTAATGTATCAATTGGTTTCCAAAGTTTTCTGCTCTATTTTGTTTTATCCGGCAAGGTGTATATTAGTAGGCAGCTAGCAATTTACATGGAGTAAAATCCTAATTTGGTAGACATAACTGAAATTAGTACTAGATTACATTTCAGCTGCTGATTTTTGTGGATCGGTTGCTTTCATTTCTGACATTTGTGCATGAGATTACAGACTGAAAAAGGGCCAATTTTTAATGCAAGGTGGCCATTTTATGATAGAAAGTCTATTAGTGTATTATCTTCCCAATTTCTTTGGAAGCGAGATAATTTTCTCATTGTTGATTTTTTTTGGCTATATGAACAAATCTTTGAGTAGACCTAGACCTTTATAAATTGGATTCTCATTATCCCTCATTGTGCTGCTCTTTGGTATGATAAGCTACACTGGTGTTTACCTATGTTTGCTTGTATATATTTTATTTTCTGTAAAATCCAAAATTGTCCAAAAAATTTACTTTAACAGTTGTGGCTAGCATGCACTGTAATCCAAATCATAAAAATAAAAATAAAATTCAAGGACTTCTATCTTGTTCATATTTATAATCGGATATATCTAGTCCTCGGAAGATTGATTTGAGGTAAAAAGAGAATTGCTAATGTGAATCCTCCTTATTTATTTTCCATAAACGTTTGGATTACTCACATAAAATATTGTGTATATTGAGTTTAAAGAAATCAAAGTCATCGCAAACTAGTGTTTAGCTAAAAGGTTTTCAAAGATTTTTTTTTTATTGAAATATTAATTATCGTAAAGGTTCCTAAAGACTTATCTTAATTTGCATAGATAGATAGCATTTCCATTTTATCGTAGGAAAGCAGTTGCTACAACATTATTGTATGAAATTACTGGATTAATTTGGAGGTAGTGCTTGATCTTATTAACCCTATTGGCTTCAAACTAATTATTTTCATAATTCGTTAAGCGTCAAGAATATAGGTTCTCCCTGTAATTCATTGCTCAATATATCCTTTGCTTTCATCTTTGCTATCTTTTCTAGTCTCTTTGATAGCAATATGTAATCTCTGATGATCAATATGGTCTTCTTCCTTATGTATTCATGAAACTCCATGTTCCTTATTTTATCAAAAACCCCCCTTTACCAATCGATGCAGGCTCTTTTTTCCCTTATTTTCTTTGTCCTTGCAATCTACTTTCTTTAGCACTTCAGAATTCCCTCAAAAAATGGTGGCTAGATTCAATTTTCTCTTTTTCCATGTATTTTTTATTGTTACACTAATTACAGGTAGACCATGAATGTGAACTAGTATTGCATGATATCTCTTGAGTAGTATGTGGAATGCAAGTTATAACAGGGGATCTTAGTATCGCATTTAAATGTATATCCTAAATGTAAATCGGGAATTTTTTTTTTTTTTAAATATTTTCTTATGAATAAAGGTCGCAGCCAAGATATATCTGTAGGAGGTCTGATAAATTCTTCACTCTAGGTGGAAAATTGCACAACACTTATTTACGTTCACCTTCAAAAGCCAGAATATTTCCTATTAGGCCATGCCCAGGCAATGAGGCTGTTGCTTCTCCTTCTTGCATGAATTCATGCAACAGTTACACATTTAATAGATTGCATGCAAGGACTCCTTCAAATAATTGTTGCATGCACAGGAAAGTTATGGAAGGAGCTTGGAAGACATTTCAGAGAGGTCAGAGGTAAGCATGTTGTGGGTGACAACCTACCTTAAGCTTGTAGTCACATGGTAGATATTTTTGTGGGTTTTTAGGAAGAAATATATGCCATCATTTTTGGGAGAATCCATGCAGTATTACTAATGCAGGAAGCTGCAATGGAAGCATGGGAATGTGCTAGCCACATGATGATGGATAATCCCAGATATATTGCACAACTTGTCACTCAGGAGCTGATGTTATTCCTATGACATTTCTGAAAAATTTTCAAGAAGATGTGATCTGGTGGGAAATCAAGGAGTTAACAAGTTCCTCAATACTGTTCCATCATTCTATAAAATTGAGCTGATTGAAAAATTAGAGGTATCCAAGGAAAGAGATCTAGACGCTAGTGTGTTGCTGTTAAAATCCTTTGTAGAAAAAGCTGTCGATGGAATATCAATTGCTGGAGGAAAAGGACAAGAAGAATAAATTGCAGAGAGTAGCCCTAATTTTCTTAGCCAGAAAAACATGGTGTTACATTCAGAATTGAATAATGAATTCCTTGTAGGATCATATGTTCTAGAAGAAGAAAATGAATTGTTGAATATGGAATTTATTGGGTAGGGTGAAGAAAGAAAAATTAGTTCAAGGGGAGGAGACAATACAATTCCTGGTATAGAGTTAGAAGGTAATTTAGATGTATGCCTGGGATTGGAACCACATGATTTTCATTGGTGGAACACACTAACTAATTCTGGAATTGATGCTAATCATAGGGGTGAAAATATGGGAGCTTTCCAAGATTGTGCCGTGAAAGACATTGCCAATTTGTTGATGGTTTGACAGTAGAATTTGATATGCATCTAGTTTTCGGAAATGATTTTCTCTTATATAATTTTTTATTTTTTATTCTTTTTTGTTCATCGGAAAAGCAACGTTAGTTTTCAATTTTTATTTTTTTCGGAAGAGCAACGATAAAATTTTCTTCCCTCAGTATTACGACGTTATTTTTTAAATTTTTATTTTTATTTTTATTTATTTATTTATTCATTTTTCTATCGGAAGAGCGACGATAAAAATTTCTTCCATCGGTATTACGACGTTATTTTTATAAATTTTTTTTTTTTTTTCGTTAGAAGAGCGACGATAAAAATTTTCTTTTGTCGGTATTACAACATTATTTGTTTAAAAAATAATTTTTTGTTCACCAGAAGAGCGACGATAAAAATTTTTCTTTCATCGGTATTATGACGTTATGTTTTTAATAAAATAAAAAAAAATTCGTCGGAAGAGTTACGATAAAAACATCTGTAATAGTGTTCGTTGGCTTCGAAATAGCGACGTTTAGAAACATTAGAATTGTGACGAATAATGAACGGTCAGAAGAGAGATGGACAATTTTAAATGTCAGAAGTGTAACGACTCCATAAAAACGTCGGAAATACCATCGCAATACCGATGTTTAAGTAAAGTGTCGAAAGTTCAACGTGAGGAGAAACCATGTTTTGGTGCACTGAGAAACATCGTTCTTGGGTTGCCTATTGTTACACAGTAATTTTTCACCGTTCTTGCAATACCCAGTCCCACACATTGGAGGGATTATTCCACGACCTGTGAGTAGTGACAAGACCTGAAACCACTTTCATGGCATCCCGCTTGACAAGGACAATGATTCCCCTGAAGACAATTTCCTATGAAAAGCCCTAAAAATAGCCTTTTTAGCATTGGCGTGACTAGCCAGTTCAACCCTCGTGCCAATGGGGGAAATCCACCAAAGAGGGCGCGCCAACTAGCGCTCTGTACCAGTGTATCACCCGCGTCAGGCTTAATAAGGAGTGTTTTTTAACCAACTCCTGAACTAGTATCTAAATTGAGTTGGGAGGTTTGGTTCCGGATCTCCATGTAGGGGAAGTGGTTTTCCACCTATCATGGAAGCTTCCTTGAGGATAGGGCCAATCCCACCATTGTAGGGATCCCAACTCCCCTTCCACCATCTATATAATCTTTCCATTTTCCCTTTGCAAGCTAGCCTGAATAGAGCTAAATCAATTGTAAGGATATTATCGTCAGACAGACGAAGAGAGAGAGACTTGTCCTTTTCCCTATGAGCTTTACCGAGATGTACTCCTCTGTCGACCCGCTGAAGGAAGATCCAGCGTCAGAGCTCAGGTTGTATATTTCTTTGTTCTGATTAATAATAAACAACTTCGATTATGGTTCCACTAAGATGTTAATGTTTTATGTTATGAGTTGTATCTTCTCTGACTGATACATAATTGCATGTATTAGGTTTTACGCTTGTTTTTTTGTTGTTCTTATTGTACATGCAGGTGTTCGATCGCATTGAGTGGGAAAATTGCGATCTGCCAAAGCAAGGGATGAAAGCGATATCTTCCCCGTAAATGATAACAGTGTAGGACTTAAGGTAGGCCTCTTGTTGTATCTTTGTCTTTTGCAATTAGGAACTTGCGTCTTAGCGTGACTCGATTGTTGCTAGACCCGATCTGGGCTAGTAGGGATCGCCTCTGTCTCCATAGGGGATTTACCTCTCCAACAAATTTGTGACTCCACTGGGGAAACATTGATTGGAGTTTTTCTTGTCTTTTCAGTTGATTTTGGTCTTTGTTTTCTTGATCAGCTCTTGTGGTTCGCTCTTTTTCAATGTTAAACTGTTGTTTAGCCTCACCATCCCTCATCTGCTTCTTGATTTCCCTTTTTCATCTTTTCCATTAGTAAACTCGACTGGCGCGATTTTTTCCATGACATTCGCGCCAGCTGGCGCATGTTTCCAGTTTATCACACGCACCAATCCTGTTCTAGCGCTAGTTGCAGATTGACAGTCACGACAATTATGTAAGGTGCTAGGGTTTGCTTCTTTTTAAGCTTTCTGAGATTGGTCTGTGGTTTTGGTTTCACTTTTTCGACTGCCTGAGTGTTCTGAAGCCTTGTTTGACTAACTGTGACCTTCATCCTTTGGTAGTTTTCCCTTTTCTATCGATTTTACATTCTAGCCCTAGGGCATCTAGGTGCTATAGTGTGTCGAGCCTCCCGTGGGAGTTTTAGGTCCTCATTTGATCAGTCATTTTCATTATTGCTTCTCTACATTATTTGGGTGATTGTCTACTATTTTATTGCATTATTTGAGTGATTGTATTCTTCTTCATTCGAATTCCGCTTTGTCTCGTTTTCAGCCTAGATTACATGGTTCATTTTAGTCTTTGGGATTTCTCTTAGATTTGAGGGACTTCTTTGTCAATTTTTTATCTGATTGTGTGTTTGAGATTGAGTGAAATTTCTTCTCTTTTCTCTTTTGCTATCACTTCTCAAATTTCTCTTTTCATTAGTTTTCATTTTTTTTAGTGCACTTTTCTCTTAAACATTGAAAATACAAAAATCTTTTTTTCTTTCAATTAGTTAATGTAAATTGAATCTTTTCTGCATTATTAGTGATTTGTAACTTTGAAAGAAAAGCTTTTAGTTTTCATTAGCATGCATTAGAGACACTAGTGGTTGTTTTGTGATCATTTTTTTATTGTGTGAAAAGCTCTCAACCTTCCTGTAGTTAGCTATTCATCGAACGGAATGATACATTATGGCATATAGTGTGCATTTAGGAGATTTTGAGACATAACATTCAGTAGGGCCTGGAAATTGAAACATAATTGAAGATTAACATTAGAATTTATTCAATTTACCTTAAGGCAGCATTGAGACATTAACGAAATATTTAGAGGTCTAAGCTAGTGACGTGTTCTGGCGTCGTTAAACCTAGTAGCTGTCGTTCGCCTCTTGGCTTTAGAAAACACTAGTACGGACTTCTGCTCCCCGTATCGTCACGTATATAAAGGGAGACCCCACTAGGTTTCTATCCTTTATCCGTAGGAAGTCGAGTCTGCCGCCTTATACCTGTGATACACCGGACACAGCATTCGAGGAGATTGCCTGCATGTATTTTAAGTCCTTGGTTGATTTCTCTTTCATTTTAAAACCAAGGTGTATATTTCAATTAACGGATATCTGGTACACCCTTTGCCTAGATTACCAAAGTAGTCATTTTGATCTTTCCTGACTCTTTAAATTTGAAAGGATCATGAAGCCCTTGTCCTTTCACGCTTGTTTCAAAACTAAAAGAGATAGAGTCACCTTTCATCTGTTTCTTGACTCTTAAAACATGAAACAGTGAAGTTTCTAAGTTTCAATGTGGTAAAATAAATCACCTGCGATCACATGCCCTGTTAGAATTTTCTTGTTGGCCGTTTGCTTGTGTGACTTGATTTTTTAGCCCGTTTGTTATGTTTGATCTCTTCCTTTTGTTATTACTATCATAGTGGAAGAACCCTCAGTTTCGTCTACTCGTAGTCCATATACAGACGATTCATCAGAGGTCTTTCAATCCTCCGCTGAACCTCAATAGCATATCATCTCCAAGTTTCCCGACAGGGGGCCGGTTCTATATGAGCTTTCCTTTGGAGGACCAGTTGAATTCAATTGGCCCTTATCCAATGCTTGGTTTGGATTTGGAGTAGGGGAATATTTTCCTCCTCTTACATCGGGTTCACCTTTTATAGCTATTGTTATTCCTCCTAGTCCTCGCCGTCTTCTAGCAGATCTAGTGGTAGGTTCAGATAATGGCTCATCCAGCCATTCTCCTAGTGAGTAAATCCTCATGTCTGGTGAAGATTACTAGTTGTTCCCAGAAGACAACTTCTATTTAACTTTCATGTCTTCGCCCGGTATAGATATTTAAGTCAGATTATGACCACTATCGCCTCTATGGGGATATCAACTTCTTCTACGAGGCCGGTTATTCCTTCATTGGGGATGTCTCTAAGGACACCCATTACGTCACCCCCTTAGGTCACTTCAGTACATATCAGGCCCACTATTTGTGTGGTCGCATCTACACCCATTGTTACCACTCAGTCCGTAAGGACTGCGTCGCTTCCTGAAGACGTCTATATAGCATCTGCTATGTCGAAGAAAATTTCTCCTGAAGAGTATCGATTTTCCATACAACAATCGAACCCCGAGGTCAGTCCATCCTCCCAAGATCCCAACCGCTCGTATTTTTCACATTATGCATAGGATGATACACTCGTTTACATTTTTCCATATCAATACGACGCGCAGGGAAACCCTTTATGTTTACCCGCTCCAAAGGCTTATCTTCGTGGTCAAGGTTTTCCATATAAGCTGGTTGGGAAACCTTATAACTCGCAAGGACAACCCTTTCCGGGCCAACCTTCAGGCAAGTCTGGTTATCTTTATGACCCACAAGGGAAGCCCTTACAAGGCCAACGTTCAGGCCAGCAAGGGTTGTTATACGGTCCGTAAGGACAATCCTACAACCCTTGAGGTCAACCTATGTAGCCTCACCTTGTGGTCCAACCACGGTAACCTCAAGGACCCACAGGTAAACCGGGGTACCAACCAGGGCCATTGTACGGTCCTAGGGGGCAAGTCCAACCTTCTCAACCTATGCAACCTCAGTATCCTATTGGTTTGAATGTTGCACAGCTAGGATCATCTTATGGTCCTGTTGTAGGTCAAACTGGTTATCAGGCACAACCTGGCTCCATTCCACCACTAGGCCAACCAGCCCATCCGGCAGAGCCTAGTGTTCCACATCAGCCAAGTCAACCTGTACAACCTATGCAACCTATTCACCCGGGTCAACCTGTTCAACCAGGGCAGCCCGTTCAGCCAGGTCAGCCTGTATAACCAGGCTAGCCTGCACATCCTGTCAACCCTGCTCAACAGTTGATTTACTCGATGCCGCAACTGAATCAACCGGTGCACCCTACTTATCAGGCTCATCAGGGTCCAACCTATCAGCAGCCCGCTCAACCCCAAGCCGGTTACTATCCTCAAGGTCAATCTCGACCGAATTACAACCCACCCCAAGGGTCCAATTATTATCCTCAACAGCCTGCCTATACCTATACTCAATAGCCAAATCCGCAGACTACTCAAACGAGGCCGACATATAATCAGGGTCCATACTCTGGTTATCAACCCTCATACACTAGTTACCAGCAACCATATCAAATTGGTTATACGTCCTATACCCCCTACGGTCAGAATCCTTCAGGAAAAAACTCATGGGGGCAAGGATATGCTCAACTGGCATGGAGTACAAGTACAGGTCCTTATCGAGGGCCTGGTATGTCCTTCAATCCACAGTTGTCGTTCTTGGCTACCTTAGAATTACCAGACGTTTATAAATTAACCAATGATCCAATTCTTCACAATTCTTATTGGCCTCTGGTTCCGACCAAGGCACCCAGCGACTATCCTAAGTTTGACGGTAAAGCTGGAGAAGACCCTGAAGCTCATGTAATGACCTACCATCTGTGGTGTTCGTCTAATTCTTGGGTCGATGATTCAATTTGTCTACATATCTTCCAATGCACTCTTACCGGTGTTGCCGCTAAGTGGTATATAGAATTACCCCATGGCATCTTTCAAGACTTCAATACGTTAGCTATGGCCTTTCTGACTCGCTTCTAGTTATCGGTTCGTTACGAAGCTGAGATGCATCTCTTGAATTCTTTGAAGCAGGATAAAGCCACCCACATATCCGATCATATTTATGAGTGGCGACGTCGTCGTAGACTGATCAATTTTGATATACCTGATCAGCTACTAACTCATTGGTTCACCACCTCCTTCGTTAGCAAAATTGCTCAAGATATTGCTATGGGGGCATGTGTGACTAAAGAACAAGCCAACGCACGTGCCCAGTACCTTGATTTGGTGTATTCTTATTCTGGCACGCTTTATGATATTTTGACTAATGCTCCGCGACCGAGAACCTCTAAACCTCCACCTACCCTAGAGGTGGATGGTGTTATTGGTTCCGTGTCTCAAAGTTCTCAGAAATCCTCAAATGGGAAGAATAAGTCCAATTCTTCCTATAATTCTGCTATTCCCGCCCCTCCAGATTCTAGAAAGACTGTAGAGGTCAACGCCGTTCAGGCTAATCCTATGGAAAAAGCCTCCAAAGGAAAGAAGAAGGGAAATGGAAAATCCAAACCCAATGCCCCAAAACCAGAGTCTTCTAAACCTCGTACTAATGATGGTTCCCAACGTAAACCAAAGTACCCCTGCCTTATCTGTGAAGGAGACCATTATACCAAGGATTGTCCCGGACGATCTAAAATTAGTCAACTTCTCAAAGGCTCCAAAGGGACTCCAACAATTCCCAAAGAACCATTCCTATCTCAACAGACCCAGATGGTTGAGTAGCCTTCATCATCTGTACCATTTGGGTCCCAGGTCTTTATGATGAATGGTGATGCACCTGTCTCGATTGCTACGCATTCGAAGGATTATGCTGGATCACGCCAGGCAACTGGAAAAGAAGTTGTGGATGGCCCACCTCCCCCACCTGTCTCCGGTCCTTTGGAAATTGAGAAGCCCAACACTGAACCTGTTATGAGGCCACCTTCTAAAGGTGTTCTGCAAAGATCTTCCTACAATCCAAATGCCCGTGCCACTCAACACTACAGTATTGTTGAGGATTTGGCACAGGTGCCTTCTGCCATGTCTGCATTGGAAGTGCTTCAAATTTTCCCATCACAACGGAAAGCTCTGTTGTCTGCAATCGATGGAATCGATCCCTCCGATTCTAATATTCTCACCTTCGACCTAGAAAAATTTTTCCCTCGACTTCCACATCAAATCTCTCTTATTATTCAAGTCAGGATCAACAACCTCAACATCCATAGGGCCGTTGTGGATGAAGATGGTTGCACCTGTGTTATGTCGTCTGCCTGCTGGAAGGCCATTAGCTCTCCGGCTCTTACATCATCTCCCAATTCCTTAGAAGCATTTGATGGTCGGGAATCAAAACCCCTGGGTGTTCTCGAGAGTTTTATGATTACGTTATAGGGGACGACAGTCAATGTAGAAGTAGAAGTGGTTGACACCAAGCTTAACTAAAATATTCTTCTCAGCTGCAGTTGGACTCACGCCATGCTATGCGTGTTGTCCACCCACTTCCGACTTCTGAAGCTCCCGCATGAGGGAAAAATCATCATTGTGGATCAGTTGTATTTCTTCACCTCATCCTCTGAGAAAAACGTGCCTTACGTGGATCAGATCCCCAAACCCCCTGATAGTGTAGGACCCGGTCTCTTCAAAGACCCCATCCTCATGGGTATTTTTCCTGTGCCACCACTACACACCATTCAAGTTAATATGGTCTCTAGGTCTAATGACCCTTGGATCACCCCTTCGCCTGAACAGGTGACCTATTTCGGAGAATCGATGCCATTAACTCCAGTTGAGATTAATTATTGTGAAATCGTCGTTGCATATGATCCTCCTTTTGAACATGCTCCTTCGAGCATGGCTCTGGATATATATTCTCAATCCCCTTGGCTTGGCGATGCAAATTCCCCTAACCATTTAAGAGAAATTTTCCCTTCCAATGAAGCTATTATTGAAACCATGTCTCTTAAAGATCTGTCGTGGAGCGATGGACATCATCGTTCCTCATTCATGCCTAGCCTAGGGGCAATGTCTAATTGTCTAGAGCGCTTTGTATCTCAAGTTCCCACTCCACCTCTTCAAACACCGACATTGAATCATGAGGTATTTTTGGAGGGAAACCCCAGTAATATCGCTCAAACTATGCCAATCGACATCTCCGTCAAACTGGGGTTAGTCGAGAATATTCATGTGGGAGTGACTTGTTCTCCTGAAGAGATACAAGTGTATACAATCTTTTTTCACAAATTCAGAGATTTTTTCACATGGTCCTATGAAGAGATTCCTGGGATTGATCCCAACATAGTCATGCACGAGATTCCTACCTATCCGGGTGGGAAACTAGTGCGTCAACGCCTACACCCAGTACATCCCCGAAAAGTTGTAGCTATTAAGGCAAAAGTTGAAAAACTTCTTAACGCGGGCTTTATCTATCCTATTCCCCTCACAGAATGGCTTTCAAATATTGTCCCTATAGATAAGAAGCAGGGCACTATACGCATCTGTGTTGATTACCAAGACATCAATCAGGCTTGTCCTAAGGACAATTAGCCCACTCCTTTTATAGATAAAATTATTGATGAATGCGCGGGGAGTGAGATTTATTCCCTTATGGATGTCTTCTCTGGGTACAATCAAATCAATATTTTACCCGCTGATCAACAAAAGACTGCCTTTATCTGTCCATGGGGTACCTTCGCTTACAAAAAGCTCTCGTTCAGTCTAAAAAACACTGGGGCCACTTTCCAGTGTGCTATGTCTTATGCTTTCCACGACATACGCCATATTGTTCAGCCATATCTGGATGATTTTCCGGCCCATTCAGCTCGGCGTGAGGACCACCCCGAACACCTCCTCCAGATTTTCCTCCGTTGCAGGCACTACAATATTAGGCTCAATCCTCATAAGTGCATCTTCTGCGTGGATTCTAGCCATCTTTTGGGATTCATCGTCTCTAAAGACAGAATTTTCCTTGACCCCCTCATGTTCGAGGCCATCATTAACCTCCCATCCCCTTCCTCGTTACATCAAATGCAGAGTCTGCAGGGGAAAACTAACTTCCTATGACACTTCATTTTGAATTATGCGGAAGTGGCCAAGGGCTTTACCCGTCTTTTCGAACAGGACGTTCCCTTCCATTGGGACGAGATCGCCCAGCAATATTTTGATAAGCATAAAACGTTACTCGTCAACACTCCGCTCATACGTCCTCTTGACTATCATCGCAATTTCACCCTTTATTTGGCCGTTGCATTTAGCATGATTACTATGGTTTTAGTACAGGATGATGATGATTGAAATGAAAACGTCATTTATTATCTATCTTTGAATCTTCTTGTTTGGTCAATTTAGTGTGTCCTAAATTGCTACATTAATTTATCAATCCAGGATTCATAAGATGATGAAGTGCGGCGCACTATATGTGCAAGATAACCTATTTCTTAACTTTTTGTCGTTTTTGGTTTTCTAATGTGAGATGGAAATTCTAAAATAAAAAAACAAGTATGGTTATGATTGTTCAAGGAAATGATATCCTCTATAATGATTTACCAACTTGAAACTTAAAAAGGAATTTGAAACTTACAATGACAAAACTTGAAAGGAAATGAAAATGTGCTGCTAGTCTAATAAATCAAAACAGTAAACTATTGAGCATGAAAACCAAACTATTCTTGCTGCTGTCTAAACACAAAAGAAACTATGCTTAAAGAAATCCAAAATTGCAAAAAAGTAAATCTAAATCAGATTACATCAACTTGTCTTCTGATCCCTCATCATTAGTCCAGCTATGATTTTCGGAAGTAACCATAAACAACTTGAGTAACTGATATCTAACTTGCAGAAAGTAAACTAATATCAAACCACACATTCATAATTCAATCCCTCACCATCAGTCCAGCTGTGGCTTTCGGAGGTAACCGAAGATGTCATGCACAATTTAATATTTCTAACTTGCAGAAAGGAAACTAATACCAAACTACACATTTCATAATACAATCCCTCACCATCAGTCCAGCTGTGGCTTTCGGAGGCAACTGAAGATGTTATGAGAAGTTTAATATATCTAAATTTGCAAAAAGGAAACTAATACCAAACTACACATTTCATAATACAATCCCTCACCATCAGTCCAGCTGTGGCTTTCGGAGGCAACTGAAGATGTTATGAGCAGTTTAATATATCTAAATTTAACTACTGAAGCAAATAAGAAAAACTGAATTAAACAAAGCAGTACTGAAATTAAATAGAAACTAAGAAAAACAAATTAGCAGCAGAACAATGTTAATTCCATGTCATTAGTCAAAAAGTTATGCAAATGCCCGGGCTGCCTATTTATAACCTGAAACAAGAACACTGATCAGTTTAACAATAACATAAAACATGAAAGACAAAAGTAAAATGGAAAGCATGAAAGATTATAAACAAAAATGAAGCATATATACCATGAAAGATGCAATGTATAAACATGTGAATGGATTATGGCACAATGAGCTTTAAGGAAATAAAACAAGAACTATACAATAATGCACAGAACCTTGGCAAGTGCAGGGGCCCTCTACACCAGCCTTGGCAACAATCTTCAAGTACGAATTACGTTTGGAAACAGTCTTCTTATATTAAAATGCAGTCATAACAGAAAGGTGATATTACAGCACAGTGGCAACGTAATTACATTACAGAGCAGACTAATAAAAACGAACAGAGATTAATCTAATATGCGTATACAAACGCGTTATTTATAACAAAAGAAATATAACTGATTCCTAAAGTTTATGCTGATGGAGAACACGTAGACCGTTACGTCCACAGATCTAGGATCATGGCCGTATTGAAGAGTAAATATATGAGGAGTGGATGTTTGAATTCGGCTATGGAGCCGTGTACAGATGTTGATTTGTCTCCCGCAATTCAGAAACGGCCATATGAACCTTCACGTGACACGAAACAGAGTCCTGTCACCATGGGACTCTACGGTTGACTTCCATTTGGACACCTTTGACCGCAGCCTCTTTAGATGGATTTGCTCGAGCCAATAGGACACGATCCATGTCCACATCATTTCAGACTTGCCCATGTGGCTCATTTTTCCTGTAGACACCTGTAACATAGAGTTTCACAAAATGGCTGCGGAAAGTTGCAGCAGCTGCGGAAAGTGGCAAGATTCCGCAGCTAGATGAGCAAAATCTAAATCAAAGAGCAGACACAAAAATATAATTAAAAACTATGTTAGATGCTCTTTTGCAATTAATATACAATGATATTGACAACTTGGGAGGTTCAGGTGAGTGAAAAAGGTATAGAAAAGTGTATGGAAAAGATGCAGATTTGAGACTCAACATACCCCCACTGTGAAGGTGTTGCATGTCTTCATGCAACCAAAATTTTGATATTCCTTCCTTAGTTCATATGCCTTGACACTTCAGCCAGCACATCCAATCCTCTCCTCCTCTTCCTAGGTGCTACCAACATTCTGGGTTTCTTCATTAAGCACCTAAATTTGATATTAACCAGTGCTCTGCTTAACTTCTGGCATTTCCTTTTCAATTTCTTGTTCTTCTTCTGCCATATTCCCAGATGTAGCATGGTATTATCATGAATGATTTTGTCCAGTTTTCCTTGTTCCTTCAATGTCTCATTTTCATTTTTGATGTGTCTATTTAAAAGCTCTAGCTCAAAGACTTCCTGTTTTAGTGATTGGACTAAATCATTCTGTACTGTGTGGGGCTGAATGGACGAAGTACTGGGACCTATAGCTGTCTTTTCCAAAGATTCTATATAATAATATACTTCCTGCTGCTTGGGGTCTATATCAGGTGTCATTTTTATTGGGCTGTCCCCAAAATGCCGTGAAGGAGAGTTATCCTCAAAATCTGGCTGAGAAGGTCTCACATCAACATCTTGCTGAGAATGGGATGGACTATGTTCAATGTCTGACTGAGAATGAAATGAACCAGGTTCACTAACTGAATGAGAGTGAGATGGACTATGGTCAGCTGGGGACTGTTCAGATGTTTCCTCTCCCAAATCAATGAAATGAGGACCCTTCATTTGCGCTTTCCTCAATTTCCCATTAAGTCTGCTGCTTCTTCTCACACGCTGTGGTACACTATCCTTTTGTTTTTGTTTTCCTTTCTCTGTCTTCTTGGCCATAGATGACTGTTTTTGAAGATAAACTAATCTTTTAGATAACACTTGATGATATTCTTCTTCAGAAGAAGGAGTTTGATGTATAGCCTCAATAGTTTTTCTCTCTTTTGGTGTTATTGGCTTCTTACCCTTGATTTCTTTCTTCTTCCTCTTTGACAGTCTCTCTTCCCTATCAGTTCTTTCAATTGTAGTAGTAGGAGTATTTTGAATTTCATCAATTGTTCTTTTTCTCTTACTTCTTCTTGCTGTGCTACCTTCAGGAATTTCTTAAGTAGGAGTAATTTGAGTTTCATCATTTATTATTTTTCTTCTACTCCTTCTTGTTGTACTACCTTCAGGAATTTCCTGAGGTTCCTCAAAGAAATTTCTAATCAGAAATTGTTCCCATGTGTCTTTCTTCTCCTTTAACTCTTTTTCAATCAAAATTTTTACAAGACCGTGGTGATATAGATGTGGTTCTACATCTCCTAAATGCTTCTAAACAGTCACAGACATTTTCTTCAAACTATTTAATAGAAAATATGGGAGATTGAGAGTTTGATTATCTAGAAAATTCATCAGCAATCTGGTGTGGTACATATACATGGACCCAAAATGGCCTTCACAGGTAATGAATTATTGAAGAACTAGCAGCAAAGTAGCCCATTCCTCTTTCAATGCATGAACAGGAATTTCTCTTTTAAAAACAGTTATGTCCATACCTTGGTTTCGTAAGATTGTTCTCCAGGCTTCATCACTAATTCTTTTATTTTTAAACCAACGCTCACCCTCTTGAGGAAGTTCCGTGGCTGTTGCTATAGATGCCTCATTTACTGCAAACTTAAGGTCTCCAATCTCTACTTCCAAGCCATTGAGCGACCTTGCAAATGCTTTTGTCACTTCTTTATGATAGCCTCTGAATTTCTGGATAAACCGCAACCACTTTGCTTTCTTCAATATATCCCTTACTTGCAGATATCCCTCCATGAACTTAATTCCTTCTGGTTCTACTCTTAGCAATTTACCCATTTTTCTTTCTGCTCTTCACAAATTTGCCTGCGTGAGGGTTTAATGAAAATAGAACGGCTGAATCCATGGAGATAAGCACAATGACTATAGGTAGATATCAGAGAGTTGGTATACAGGTTGTAGTGTAATAGAGAACGAAATGGAGTGAGGCAGAACAGAGAGGGGTTTCGTGAGCACGGCAGAGACACGACTGTGAGATTAACAGAAAAATAGGAGGAGTATAACACATCCGGCAGTGTTTTGAAATTTGGTGGCTGCACAATAAATGTGAGCACATTTAAACAACGGCTATGGATTTATGCGGCTGTAAGAGTCCGTGGTCAAATCAATTACGTCTCATTGTCACCGGTGGAATATCGGAGTATGAGTGAAGATCGGGGGTTTAATTATGGAACCGTTTGAGAATGGATGCGAGAAGATCATATGGAGATCGTGAAAGGGTTACGGAATTTGTCAATATAATCATTGCACATAATGGATGGAGCTTATGGTTTAGAAATATATAAAAATGTGTTTTTCAATGCTATTTGAAATGAATTTTACTCATACCTTGGAATCTTTTGCCTTTTCCCTTAGTCTTCAACTAGTTTCTCTTTATTGGTGTCTTGAATGCTCCATGTCTTCATTTTTTATCCTCTCACCTGCATTTTATTTCATGATTATGAAAATAACGTCTAGCTGTACATTTTTTTGAAAACAGAGTTGTAGCTGCGGAATCTGCTTCTGGCTGCGGAAACTGGAGTCAGCTGCAGAAACATATGTCAGCTGCGGAAACTGACACAGCTATTATTTGGATGAATGGAGATGAACAGATGACAAATGACCAGATGGAAACGGTCATGAAATTTTTTTTATTGATGAAATGGAATGAAATAGATAAAATGAAGTGGAATGGAGTGAAATGAAGTGAAATGAAATGGAATGAAGTGGAATGGAATGGAGTGGATGGTCACAAAACTTGTGAAATGAAAGAGAATTTTTTTTTTTTTGGAAAATATAGAGTGTCAGGTGTTCCTGATTTTCACCCTATATTTTATGTATAAGACTTCCAATCAGTGATTGGTTTTCAGGCTTATACAATTTTTTTTTTTTTTTTTTTTTTTTTAACTGAAAAGAACAAAAGCTAGGCCGGTGGAGAAGAAGAATTCTTCTGTACCAGCCTAATTGCAGAACTTTCTTGAAAATTTTTGACAAAATCCTCTTTTGAGAGTGGCTTATGATAAACTTTAAATCTATGGCCATTCACAATAAGAGGAGTTTGAAACTCATCAATGGTCTTGATTCTTACCACTCCATTGTTAAAGATCTTGTCAATCTCATATGGCCCAAGCCAATGAGTCTGAAACTTTCCTTGAAAATCTTTAAACTTGGAATCAAATAACAATGCCCAATCTCCTTCTTGAAACTTCTTCTCTTTGATGTACTTGTCATGCCATTTAGCTCTTTGATATTGAACTAGATCAGTTCTTAAAATTGCTTCTTGTCTGATCTCATCTAGCTCATTCAACTGCTCCATTCTATGCTTTTGGGCTTCTGATAAGTCCATCCCCAACTGAACTGCTATCTTGAAGGTCTTGACTTGGAACCCAATGGGGAGCAAGACTTCTTTCCCATAAACAAGTTCATAGGGAGAATGTCCTGTTGTATTTCTCCATGTAGTTCTGTAGGCCCACAAGGCTTCAGGAAGCCTTTCTGCCCAATCTCTTATATGTAGATGAACAGTTTTGGTGATGATACTTTCAAGAACTTTGTTTGTAGACTCCACTTGACCATTTGCTTGCGGATGGTAAGGAGTAGATCTTCTGTGCTTGATTTTGTATTCTTCCATTAACTTCTCCACCAAGTTGGATGTGAATTGGCTTCCTTGATCTGTCACAATTTCTCTTGGAACACCAAAGCGAGTAAAAATATCCTCATAAAGAAAATGAAAAACTGAATTTTCAGTAGCAGATACTAATTCTTTGGCTTCTACCCATTTAGTAACATAATCAGTACAAACCAATATATACTTCTTTTGCTTAGATGGTGGATTAATAGGTCCAATGAAATCTAAAGCCCATTTTTCAAAGGTTTCAATGAGTACCTGTGTTTGCAATGGCATTTCATTTGAAAGGGTAGGTTTCCCTACTCTTTGGCAGCTATCACACCTTTTGACATATTGTTTTGCATCTTTGAAAAGGGAAGGCCAATAATATCCCAAGGAAAGGATTTTATAGGCCGTCCTTTTGTCCGCAAAGTGTCCGCCGCATGGTTCATCATGACATGCCTTAAGAATATCAGGCATTTCATCTTCCCTGACACATCTTCTGATCACAAGATCTGGCCCTATTTTAAACAATTCGTTAGAAATCCATGAATATTTTGAACTCTCCTGAATAATTTTTCATTTTTCACTTGGAAATAAATGTGAAGGTAGTTTCCCTGTAACCAAATAGTTAGCAATATCTGCATACCAAGGTGTCTTAATAGTTATTGCAAATAAGTATTCATCAGGAAACTTATCCTCTACAGGAGAATCTTCTTTAGTATTCTGAATCCTAAACAAGAAATCAGCTACTGTATTTTGTTTTCCTGGTCTATCCAACACAGTAATATTGAATTCTTGCAAAATTAAGAGCCATCTTGTCACTCTGCCATTAGTAACAGTTTTTTTCATTAAATATCTAATTGCAGAATGGTCAGTATGAATAAAAGTTTCATAGCCTGTTATGTAATGTATAAACTTATTAATTGCATGAACAACAGCTAAAAAATATTTTTCAGTCACAGTATATTTCAACTCTGTGGGAGTCAAATTTTTACTGTTATAATAAATGGCATAAGGAACTAAATCTTGTTGACCCAACACAGCTCCTAGAGCTGTATCTGAAGCATCCGTAGAAATATGGAAAGGGAGTTTCCAATTTGGTCCTCTGAAGATAGGTGCTTCAGATATTCTTGTTTTCAAAGTTTCAAAAGCTGATTGACAATCAGGATCCCATTTAAATTCACAGTATTTTGTAAGAAATTTGAAGAGTGGAGATGCTATTTTAGTGAAGTTTTCTATAAATCTTCTATAGTAACCAGTAAATCCTAGAAAACTTCTAACATATCTTTGACAATTTGGAATAGGCAACTTGGAGATGACTTCAACTTTTGATCTATCAACCTTAATCCCATCTCCTGAAATATGATGCCCCAAAACAATACCTTCAGTAAACATCATAAAGCAATTTTCATGGCTTAATGAAAGGTTTGTTTCTTTACATCTTATAAGGACTTTTTCCAAATTTTCTAATGCCTCTTCAAATGAATTACCATAAACTGTAAAATCATCCATATAAACCTCTACACAATCATGGATTAGATCAGAAAAATTCCTAGTACTGCTCTTTGGAATGTTGCTGGTGCATTACATAACCCAAAAGGAAGCACTCGGTAGGCAAAAGTTCCCCATGGACAAGTAAATGTGGTCTTATCTTGATCTTCAGGTGCTACCTAAATTTGATTATAGCCACTAAAACCATCCAAAAATGAAAATTACTTTTTACTTGCTAATGTATCTAATACCTGATCGATAAAAGGCAAAGGAAAGTGATCCTTCAAAGTTGCTTTGTTCAATTCCCTGTAATCAATGCATACCCTCCATTTACCATTCTTTTTAGGTATTATAACCAAAGGAGAAACCCATCGGCTATCTGAAATTGGATAAATGAAGTTTACATTGAGAAGTTTTTGGAGCTCTTCTTTCACTATCTCCCTAAGATTTGGATTCATCCTTCTTTTAGGTTGTCTGATTGGTCTACTATTTTCCTCAATATAGATATGATGGATGCAAGTCTTAGGATCAATACCTTTCATGTCAGTATACTCCCATGCAAATGCAGTAGAATGTTTTCGCAAGATTTTGGTTAGTTCTTTTTGTTGTGATTCTTCCAAATGCTTGTTGATATTCAATGTTTTTCCTGGAAAAATCTCAATGGTAGAACTACCAAACTCTTCCATAGAGTAAAGAGACATTTGTCTTGATGATAAATATTCTATGTCAGATTCCAACTGAAATTGTGTGGGGTCATATTCTGAAGATGTCTCAAAATTTTCTATTGTGTTCAGAATTTGACTATCCTCACTGATTTCAGAAATGGTAAAGATAGGTTGTATAGTGTCCTCATCATCAACCCATTCATTGTCTCCTACTTCTGTGATTGCTCTTGCTGGAGGATACAAATTGAATTTCTTTGTCGAATTACCATTAGAAATGTACATGTCCCCGGATCTACAACTAATAAAAGCATCAGCTGTGGCTAGCCAAGGTCTTCCTAAGATAAGTGGGTGCCCTCCTAGATTACTCTTGGGAGTCAAAATCATAAAATCTACTGGATATTCACAAGAATCTAAGGAGACTGAAATATCTTCTAATACACCATCTGGTTTAATAATTGATCGATCTGCAAGTTGCAGTAAAGTAGGTGTAAAAACAAGGTTAGGAAGTTTTAGCTGGTCCATAGTCTGTCTACTCATAATGTTGATAGTAGCCCCTAAGTCAATCAATGTGTTTGGAATTTCTATCCCATTTATATGTGTCTTGACAATTTGACTTCCTGGATCTACATACTTCTGAATGGTAATTTTTCCCATCATAATATCTGCAATCTTTCCTACCAGGTGGATTCTTCTTGTGTCTTTTGGTTTCCTTCCTAGTCTTTTGAAACTCAACTCCTTTATTGTTTTTGCTAGAATATGAATCTCTCGAATGGCTTGTAGCAAGGGAATCTTGATACAAACATTCTTTAATTCATCTAGAAAGTCATAATTAGGCAACAAAATTTGTTTTTCCACCCCCTTGTCAATTTGTAGTCTTTCAGGAAAAGGAGGTGTAGATGAAGATGTAGGTTGCTCAACTATAGGAGTTGTGGAGGTTAACTTTTCTTTTTCTTTTTGAATGTTTGAATTTTGAAGAGATTCTTCCTCAAAACCCTTATTGACTTGAAGAGAATCCTCCTCAGAGGTATCTTTCTCTTGAATATCTATAGAAGGTTTTTCTAAAACTCTACCAGATCTGAGTTGTACATCGTTGAGAGGAACAATCATATAGGTAGGAAATTGTTGTCCTTCTACCATGTAAGTATTCTGAGGATTCTTATTGTTAGGATTTGGCAATGGCTGAGATGGAAGTTGATTTGTCTTTTTTTGGTATGGGAGCATGAGTTGAGGATTTGGATTTTGTTGAGAAGGTTTTTGTTGTGGAAATGGCAATGAAAGTTGTGGATTTGAATTTGGAAGTTGTGAAGCTTGTTGATTTTGAAAAGATGGAGGATATTGATAAAATTGAGAAAATCTCCCATAAGGATTTTGCATCCCTTGTACCCATGGTTGATATGGATTTTGATGTTGGGGCCAAGGTTGTTGCCAAGGATTCCAATTTGGTGGGGTTTGAAGATTCATAGGGTTGTTAAACCCTTGAGTTTGTTTTCCCTGCCAAGGTCTTCTTGCAACAAAACAGAGAGATTCTACTGAATTTGGGTCTTCTTGAAAGACAACTTTGAGTCCAGGAATTGAAGGAAAATCCTTGATCTCATGATTCTCTGAGCAAATCATACATGTTTCTACAACTTTTGCATCCAAGTGACATTCCCTTAAAGCATGTTTCTTCCTACATTTCGGACAAAAGATGGCTAAAGCATCTGTTTCTGCTTTATGCTTGTTTTGGATTTTAAGGGTGTCTAGTTGTTCACTAAGGTTCCCTAAGATATCAGTTTTGAACTCATCAAGCATATTACCAATCTCTGCCCTACTTACTGATCCAGTTGCAGATTTGTTAGCCCTAATAAGAGAAGGATCCCTAGGCCCTTTTCCTGTTTTAGATTTTCCTCTTGAGAGATGGACACATAGTTCTGTTATGTCACGAAGTGGGAGTTGAGAAATGTCTCATTTCCCCATCATGTTTAAAATATCTATCCATTCATCTCTAATGGCTTTTAATATGAGGGCTTTCAAGGTTTCATCATTAAAGTTGCTCATCTTTTCTCTTTTCAAGTTGTATTGAAATCTTTCAAGTAAGTCTTCCAAATTTTCATCTTCTTTTTGTATCATTTTAAATACCTCATCCTTGTGATTGGTGGGCATACAATAGTCCAAGTATCTATCCAAAAATGTTTGTTTCATATCATTCCAAGTCCTAATAGATTGAGTGGCTAATCCCATGAACCATTTCAAAGCAGCTCCCTTCAATGTTGAAGGAAACAGTTTGAGTTTTTGAGAGTCTTCCATATAGTCATAAGTTCGACACACAACTTCAAACTCAAACAGAAATGTTTTAGGATCCTTACTTCGCAATCCATAAAAGTTAGGGAGAACAGATGGTGAGATATTTTTCATCGTTGTATGAGTTTCCTCATCAACTATAGGGAATCCAAACAAGTTGTCTCCTTCCCTATTTCTTCCATTATCTCCTTCACCATTGTTGTCTCCATTGTTTCCTCCTCTTCTACCTCTACCTCTACCTCCATCTATTACTTCCTCTGCCATGATAGTTTCTTTAGAGTCCTTAAAGTCCTCTGATTCTTCTATCAAGGGAGGATGAGAGGGAGTCTCTTCCTTTTCTAAATGAGATTTCGTAGGTGGTATAGGAGAATCCTCTAATTCAGCTGGTCCTTGAATTCCAAAAATCTTAAGGCTAGGGGTAGATGGTGGTGAATCTGGTCTATGCCTTGAAGAAGATGGAGTTGTAAAAATCGAACTCTTGGCTTTAGCTATAAACCTTCCCCTGGAATCTCTTGCTCTATGCATGTCATTTTTTTTTTTTTTAAATTTTTTTTTTTTCAAAATTGGGCTAATAATCCTCTTTCTGATCTTCCAGGTCACACTAGGTGCAAGAAGAGAACATACTTAAGAAATTACTGAACCAATAACTCTCTTTTCTGATCCTCCAGATCACACTAGGTGCAAGAGGAGAGCATACTTCAAGAATTTATCAAGTTTTCCCTTCTTTTATTATTTTGTGTTTTTTTTTTTAAGAAATTGGCTACCTAGTTACACTTCCCCGGCAACGGCGCCAAAATTTTTCGTCAATTTAGTGTGTCCTAAATTTCTACATTAATTTATCAATCCGGGATTCGTAAGTTGATGAAGTGCGGCGCACTATATGTGCAAGATAACCTATTTCTTAACTTTTTGTCATTTTTAGTTTTCTAAGGTGAGATGGAAATTCTAAAATGAAAACAAGTATGGTTATGTTTTTTCAAGGAAATGATATCCTCTATAATTATTTACCAACTTGAAACTTAAAAATGAATTTGAAACTTACAATGACAAAACTTGAAAGGAAATGAAAATGTGATGCTGAAATGAAAAGGTGCTGCTAATCTAATAAATCAAAACAGTAAACTATTGAGCATGAAAACCAAACTATTCTTGCTGTTGTCTAAACACAAAAGAAACTATGCTTAAAGAAATCCAAAATTGCAACAAAGTAAATCTAAATCAGATTACATCAACTTTTCTTCTGATCCTTCATCATTATTCTAGCTATGATTTTCGGAAGTAACCATAAAAAACTTGAGTAACTAATCTCTAACTTGCAGAAGGTAAACTAATATCAAACCATACATTCATAATTCAATCCCTCACCATCAGTCCAGCTGTGGCTTTCGGAGGTAACTGAAGATGTCATGCACAATTTGATATTTCTAACTTGCAGAAAGGAAACTAATACCAAACTACACATTTCATAATACGATCCCTCACCATCAGTCCAGCTGTGGCTTTCGGAGGCAACTGAAGATGTTATGAGTAGTTTAATATATCTAAATTTGCAGAAAGGAAACTAATACCAAACTACACATTTCATAATACAATCCCTCACCATCAGTCCAGTTGTGGCTTTCGAAGGAAACTGAAGATGTTATGAGTAGTTTAATATATCTAAATTTAACTACTGAAGCAAATAAGAAAAACTGAATTAAACAAAGTAGTACTAAAATTAAACAGAAACTAAGAAAAACAAATTAGCAGAAGAACAATGTTAATTCCATGTCATTAGTCAAAAAGTTATGCAAATGCCCGGGCTGCCTATTTATAACCTGAAACAAGAGCACTGATCAGTTTAACAATAACATAAAACATGAAAGACAAAATTAAAATGGAAAGCATGAAAGATTATAAACAGAAATGAAGCATATATACCATGAAAGATGCAGTGTATAAACATGTGAATGGATTATGGCACAACGAGCTTTAAGGAAATAAAACAAGAACTATACAATAATGCACAGAACCTTGGCAAGTGCAGGGGCCCTCTACACTAGCCTTGGCAACAATCTTCAAGTACGAATTACGTTTGGAAACAGTCTTCTTATATTAATATGCAGTCATAACGGAAAGGTGATATTACGGCACAGTGGCAATTACATTACAGAGCTATCTCCAGACTAATCGAGACTAATCTAATATGCGTATAAAAATGTGTTATTTATAACAAAAGAAATATAACTAACTCCTAAAGTTTATGCTGATGGAGAACACGTAGACCATTACGTCCACAGATCTAGGATCATGGGCGTATTGAAGAGTAAATCTATGAAGAGTGGATGTTTGAATTCGGCTATGGAGCCGTGTACAGATGTTGATTTGTCCTCCGCAACTCAGAAACGGCCATATGAACCTTCACGTGAAACGAAACAGAGCCATGTCACCGTGGGACTCTACGGTTGACTTCCATTTGGACACCTTTGACCACAGCCTCTTTAGATGAATTTTCTCAAACGATCCATGTCCACATCATTTCTGACTTGCCCATGTGGCTCGTTTTTCCTGTAGACACCTGTAACATAGAGTTTCACAAAATGGCTACGGAAAGTTGCAGCAGCTGCGGAAAGTGGCAAGATTCCGCAACTAAATGAGCAAAATCTAAATCAAACAGCAGACACAAAAATATAGTTAAAAACCATGTTAGATGCTCTTTTGCAATTAATATACAATGATATTGACAACTTGGGAGGTTCAGGTGGATGAAAAAGGTATAGAAAAGTGTATGGAAAAGATGAAGATTTGAGACTCAACACTTCTCAACACGGAAACACACTATGCTCATGTCGAGAAGCTAGCCCTCGTCGCGGTTCAAGCTGTCCAGCGATTCCACCACTACATCCTGTTGCGTACCGTAACCGTGATTTCAGACTACAACCCCGTGACGTATATCTTGTCTCGAAAATTTCTGGGGGGCAAGTAATCCAAGTGGATTGTAATCCTTCAGGAGTTTGATTTAGAGTTCACCACTTCTAAGTCAACGAAATCATTGGTTTTCACTGATCTGATTTGCTCTCTCCTGACAAACTCCATTCCATCGAAATCCGAGGATCATATCCCGGATGACACGCTCTTTCTGATCAGCACTCGTGACCCATGGTACAGTGACATTATCCTATATCTTCAAACATCCATGTTCCGGTCTGAATTGAAAAAGGATTCTCGACGTCAGATTTGGAATCAATCTCAACCATACCGCATTGTAGGAGATACCCTATACCGTGTCGGAGTTGATTCTATGCTTCACCGGTGCTTGACCCTGGAAGAGGCTAAAAGAGTCTTGAAATACTATCACAGTGGTGCCTGTGACAGTCATATTTCTGGGTATTCCACCTCCCAGAAGATTCTGCGTGCGGGTTATTTTTGGCCGTCTATATTCAAATACTGTATTGTTGCAGTCTAAAAATGTCATGCTTGCCAGGTTTTTTAGCGCAAGATGCGCGCGCCACGTCTACCCTTGCATCCTGTCATTACCATAGGCCCTTTCGCGAAATGGGGCGTAGATTTTATGACATATAACCCTCACTCGGATGGGAGGAATGCTTATATAATCGTCACCGTAGACTAATTTACTAAGTGGGTCAAGGCGATACCTACATTAGTTGCCGACGGTAAGAAAACTGCACAATTTATTTTCAACCATGTTATTACGCGTTTCGGAGTCTCTTAGGCCATTGTTACCGATCATGGCACCCATTTTTAGGACTACATGATGGCTGAGCTGACGTCAAAACTGGGCTTATGCCATGATAGCTCAACACCATACTGCCCCCAGGCGGATGGCCAGGTTGAGGCTGTGAACAAGGTTTTGGTCACAATGCTTCAACGAATGATTGGTATCCACAAATCCAACTGGCATCTCCAATTGTTCTCAACTCGCTGGGCCTATCTAACATCTGTAAAGAGTGCAACCGGATTCACACCTTTTCAATTGGTGTATGGTTTGGAAGCGACTCTCCCGGTTGAATGCGGAATTCCTTCCCTGAATTTGGCTGTGGAACTATTCCCTGACACTTCTCCGGAGGAAGAACATCTCTTGTACTTGGAACGACTAGATGAAACCCGCCGCTTGGCTGCCTTAGTTATTGAGGCACAGAAAAAGTGGGTCAAAGCCCACTTCGATCAATCAGTTTCTCCTCGTTCTTTCATTGAAGGAGACGTCATACTCCTATATGACCAAGCACGTGATAAATTTGGAGCAGGGAAATTCCAGCCCATGTGGCATGGGCCTTATATAGTTAAACGAGTATTAAAAAATGGGGCCTGTGAGCTTATCGACTACGAAGGAGTTCCCCTGGCACAACCTAGGAATGGGTTGTACCTCAAAAAATACTACGCTTGAGTTATTCTTGTGTGGTGTGTGTGTACATAAGTGAGTGATTTAATTTTGTGCATGTGTGGTGTGGTGTGATTTGTAAGTATTTTTCTGCTGATTGGGTCTTCCTGATTGTGCATATGTCTATTACTCCTTTTTTCAGTTTTGCGGATGGTGCCTCCCGCAGTACCATGAATCTGTCCCCGGCAGCCTGGGTAATCTACAATCCTGCTAGTGAGTTGGTTAATTTGCAAGGTGTTTGTCTAGGGCCTACCACAAATAATGTCACGGAGTATAGTTTCATTTTAGAATTATTAAATGAGGCTTTTAACCTCGGTATTCATGCATTACTTATGTATCTGGACTCACAACTTGCATTATTAAAACTTAACGGTCATTATTAAGTTAGAAACCCATCCATTTTACGTTTGTATCTACGTATTCGTTTACTGGAAATAAATTTTGATTACATTACATATCAACATATACCCAGACACATGAATGCATTAACAGATGCAGTAGCTAATTTGGTTTTAGATAGACATTTGCACAAATTATAAATAAATAACATCATCACATGTAAAAAGATCCACCTAGAAATAGATACATAGATATATATGTTGAATAGTTTGTAGTTTGTGTACATCACATAAAATCAAAAAATATAAATGTCTTTCTAATAATAGCCGGAGACAACATGTCTCTCAAAAATATGAATATAAAAAGCCCTAGATAGCTAATCAGCGTGGTGCTCATGGCAAAACGTCACCGCGCGCACCAATCGCCTCAGCAGTCAATGGAGGTGACTAGGCACTCCCACAGTGTGTCGCTAGTAAACCAATGGGACATCTACCAGTCGTGCATAGTCCGGGATTCCCCGGGCGATGCCCTCCAAGTTCTGGATCAGCTCACTCCCTTCTCCACCCTCAGCCTGAGGGTCATATGTGAGAGGGGTCCTCCGTGCAATGGGCGACATGCCCGCGGGTCTCTCTGGGCCAACATCTGCATACGCATAGAACTATTATTAGAATAGGCATGTATCACAAAAAAACATAAATACATAAAAAATTAAAAAGAGTCATACCCAGCTTCTCGTCCCAATCCTCCCCCTCTGGAAATGGGAGATCGGGGTCTCCCATGAAGTTGGTTCCTGCGTAGGGCCAATCCTCAACCACAATCAGCTGATTCTGTAACCATACAAAAAAATCAGGCCTCCAGGACATCTACTCGCCCCCTCCTGACCTGGGCATAAGTATTGTCCATCAAGCCATCCTCGGCTCCCTCAATGATAGCTCGACGACTATCGCCCCTTGGCCCTGGAAAATTAGTAATCGTTCTAGAATGAACGACACCAGAATGGAACCATACCCAAACTGTTTCAGTTTGGCCTTCTTGCACTTTGTCAACTTCCATTTGATGTTTGTTGTCATGGTAGTGGCCCAATCAAAAAGTGTACGATTCATGCATTCAGAAGCTAGTAGGAGTTGCGCCTTGGTTGCCTCATGTAGGGCATGTGATCCTACAGCCCGTGTAATGGTGTGAAGCGCTACCCAGAGTGCTAGATCGCGGACTGTGTGGATGTCTACTTTCCCACTGCCCGATCCTGTTTGTGCCCCTGGGCACACTCTCACCATTACTATATCCATTTTCTCCCCAAAAGGTCTACTGCCTGTCATGATTGGCACTAGGCCTCTATGTGACAATCCGGTGATGAAATAAACATCAGAGACTTCGAGTGCTAGTACTTTGTCTCGGAGTTTGAACACTTCTTCATTCTCATCCCATATGCTAACCAAATACTGCAATAGCTCAAGTTGAGCTCTCAAACATGGTGTGAGGAAAAATTTCTTGAGACCTAAGTCTCGGAGGGCATTCATGCAAGCTTCATTTTCCATGGCCATTTCGTTCTCTTCCCCATGTTCCCTCTCCTTCCACTCAATCACCATTGTGGCTGGATATCTGCACCAACATGGTCAAAAATACCTTATTAGATGTTTGTGACACTTAAAAATTCATTTGAGTGGCTCACTTTTTCGTAAATTAACGCGGAAAATTGAGTTGCGCCATTGGTGTGACTGTTTTTCTAACATTCACGCCAATTGGCGTGACCCCTTTGCAAAAAGGAGCCAATTTGCGTGGGTCTGTGCCTGATACCTGCGCCAATTGGCCGAGCCCTAGATTTACAAAAGGTTTCCCCAGAGGTCAAATACACAATGGAAATTTACAAAAAATGAATCAAAACAAAGCTAAGGGGAGCGCCTCTTAACTGGAATGAATGAGAATCGGGATGATGTACTGGATTGGTCACAATCACCGCCACAATTTCACACACCAAAAACTCACTGTTGCTCTCCAAATGAGGTAAAATGTAAAATTAAATATGTTTTTACCATTTGTGGCATATTTATAACTTTTGAAGTCAAAATTAGGTTTTGAAAGTCATTTTTCTCAATATTTTAATATATTTTGTCGAAAAATGGGTTTTACACTGGCTTTTATGTGTAGCAATAGGTTTTTACGTGACTTGGACAATGATACGAGTTGTATTTTATACTTTTTCGGACTCGGTAAAAACACAAAAAGGTCACTTTGAAGTCATCTTTCAGCTCTTTTCTAACTCTCTAAACATGAAAAGATTGTCGAGTCCCTTATTGTTTCGATCTCGTTAAAGTGGCTATGAAATGACATCTACCTAGTATACGTTTACCCCTTTTTCAGGCTGGGATAGATTATTTACGAAAAAGGAATACCCTAGCCTATCGCGACTAAAAGGTTTTCTCAGAGATAGTTTTCTACCTTTTCAGATCTGAGGAAATATTTACGAAAAGGGACTGCCAGAGTTTACTTTTCTGTTCTCTTTTCAAACTCTCTAAATATGAAAATATGTCAAGTTCTTCCTTTGTCAGACTCGTTAAACCCTGATGACATTGGATTCATTCGTAATGACGATATTCGAGTTTCTCCTTCCTAGGTCTCGTTAAATGTACTAGGATGGATTCGTCTAAAGGACGAACTTATATTACAAGCATATGCTATCCCCTTCAAGCTTGTCTTCAAAAATAATTGGGGTACTCGCCAGAAATTGTGGGGAAAAATGGAACCACTATCGTCATCATGTCGGCAGTATGTCGCTCTTGAACATGGCACCTGTCTGCATTCGTGTCAGGTTGGGGACATCTCATCTCATTATCTATTGGCCTCCATGGGTTTGGGTAATCCCTTTTGACCTCTCATCTGCTCTTTGTCTCGTCATCATGACCTCTGATATTTTGATGTCAAATACTTCCAAATCCACTATCGTGCTGCCGATATGTTCAAGAGAAGCTGACCTTTGCAAATTTCAACCTTCCTCTGATTCTCATCTGAGCTTGATTCACAAAATTATTTTCCTCTGTCTCGCATCGATGATGTGGGAAAAACTATGGCCCACCTTCGATCAAGGTCACTTCCTGTCGACTTCAGCTCATTATCCAGGAAATTGATCTAGAGACTCCCTTCTAGTACCTTGGAGCCTGCATGCCTCAATGGCAGGTTCTTCAAATTCGATGCAAGGTTTTCATCATTGACCTTCGATCGAATGATTCTGCGGGTGTTCAATGCCAAATCATTGATTCACATTTCGTGGATTGTACCTATAATACCTCGAGGGCCATTGCCATTATTGGTGGTTCCTCTCGCATATGTTAACAGCTTCCATCATTGGCTGGTAATCAGATGATGTTCTTGCATGTTCAACTTCATCTCACTTATTCACATGCTTGAACATGTACTTTGTTCGGGTCGAGATGGAGCGCAAGACCCTGGATTTTGTCTGATAGAATCTAGGATACGATTTTGTGGATTATTATGATTGGTTACATTACTTATTCATTGGATGGCTGCGACCATACCTGAGTATATTTATCGATCCTTCCTGGATGGCTACGTCCATACCTTGGAGCTTGTGGTGTCAACCTTGTAGGTTGTAGAGGGCTAGGAGCAATGACACTTCCATATTTATAGTTGTGAGTGGTAGACTTCCTTGTTTCCATAATTTTTCTCTCAATTTTTCTTACCACCCTGAATGCCTTCTCCAATGAATCAGGCTCCTAAAGGAGAAAATCATGTTGGATGCTATCCTTTAAAGTCCATATGAATATATCAATCTTATGATCTTCTGGAATATTTTTTACGCTGATATTTAATTTTTGGAAGTCCTCAATGTAGTCTGCCATTAAACCCTTTTGTTTTAGATTTATCAATTGGCTAAAGAATTTTTTTCTCCTTGCATCATCATAATCTGATATAATTTCCTCCATAAAAATTAACTAGGTGAAAAGTGTTTTATGAGAGAAAATCCATTGGTAGCATACAAATTGATTGGGTTCTAAATATAAGGTTGCAAGGAATACCTTTTGTGAGTGTTGCACACCTTGGAGATCAAAATATTGCTCCATTTATAGTATTCATGTTATTGGATCCTTACCATGAAACTTCCTCATATCGATATTTGGAATGTTTTGGTTCTTAAACCCAACATTGGAGTTTCTAAAATCACAATTCCTATTATCCTCATCATGATTTTCATGGATTACCTTGTCACCATCAGGAACCCCTTCTTGCAACAACTTTGTCAAACTTGAATTCAAACCTTCCATATCTTTTTTCAAACCCTTCATATTAGCTTCCATGCCATACTTCAAACCATCCATTTCATCCTTCAAAGCATCCACGATAGCTTCCATGTCAGCTTTGAAACCATCCATGTCATCATTTATTTCATTTTTTGTTGTTGTTTTTGAGAGCTAAATTTCTTGCACTTGGCCCCGTAACTTTCTCTTCATGCATCCTAGTATATATTTATAAGGGATTAATGGGTGTGTAATTTTTTTTTTTAGAGGAATTTTATAACCCAACACTAATATAGATGCTTCAATATGCCTATGGAATCACCTCAAACTAATTTTTCAAAAAAAACCTTATGCAATTTACAAAAAAATACACACCATTTTCTTGCTTTTGGGAGCTTGTCCTTGAAATGGTTGTAGCAATGTGATTTTAGATCTTGAAGGTCTTAAATTGGATCGTGTGGTAGCCCTATAAATATACATTCTAGCCCCATAAGTTAGACCAATATTGAAGTCATCAAAAAATGTTTATGCCCTATCTCCCACGATGACATGTTCATAGACTAGTTCAATAGAGAGAACTTGTACGGGGTGTCATGTGTACATGCTTCTACCTTTGGTCCTGAAATTTATGCACGAAAAACTACAGTCCATGAAATTTCAGCCACATCTTAGATAATTCAAATCTGATGCATGAAACAAAATTTATGATGATTTTCCCAAGCTCACATGTTTGAGACTCAATTTTGGAGCCTGCAAAAACCATAAATTCTATAGATCATATCTCCAACATTATATCGAACCAAGATCTGAATTTTTTACACAATTTTCACCAATATTTCAGCTCTATGTGGTCAAAATTTCATCTTCTAAATCCTTGTATAAGAAAATATATAGTAAAAATCCCAGGATGACCTATTTGAAGAAACGAAACCCTATAATCCAATGCTTTGATACCAAATTTTATGCAATCAGCTCACAAAATAGAAGAAAAGATAGATCAACAACTTAAAAATTATCCACTTCGAGAGGTAAACCTCCTTTACATTACATAAATGAACAATTCTTGGATGATTCAAATGACAAAACCTGCTTTCTATTTATAGGAGTATAAGGGGCCGCAGTATAATCAATATCAACCTAACAATAATAATGTAAGGACAGAACAATAATAATAGTGAGCTTCTACGGGGGAAAATAATAACACCATGGGGACTACATAGGCAAACAAATAAAAATAAGGGAGCTACACTAACAATAACAATAAGGTGATATGCTAGTATTATAGGAACCTAACATGCCCATTATTGGAAAACTTAGATTATTAGAGCGCCCAATTCATTCAAGGTTACTGACTCATGATGGTGTGGCATGTTGGTTACTTTCGCGTATAAATTTTTCAGTGTAGGGAAGAGGTCCTTGAAGAGTGTGGGATATATTCATCATTTTTTTCCTATATGGAAGTTATGAGGGCATTGTTCAACTATATGGGTTAAACTTATTAATTGTTGGCCTAGAAGTAGTTTCGACTGGTTGTGAACATTGAGTTCCCACTGGTCCATATTAGGGTCCTGACTACATGTGTTGAGTCGACTATTGGTGGTAAGTCAACTAGACATATTAATTTGAGTGTATTTGGTAAGTAAATTAGATCTATTAATCTGACTAGTCATATTAAGTCGATTGGATTGACTAGTTATGTTAAGTTGATTATTGTGATAAGTTAGCTAGTATTGCTAAGTTGACTATCTTTGGTAAGTTAGTTATTCATGTTAAGGTAGCTCAATGTGAAATTTATTTAAATTGCAACAACTAAAGTTTATTCTAATAAATTATTAGAATTATATTTCTTTCATGACAAATAATGAATAAATAAAACTACAATTATTTACAACAAAATAATGTTGTAGAAGAAAAATTAGAAAATGAAAAATAAATGCACAAACATAAAATTGACATAATTATTTTGGACGGAAAAATCCCTGAAAATCCCCAAATGGAAACCATTGCAACATATCAGGATTTATTTTAATATTATGTGGAAAATTCTGAGAGTACAATAATGTCAATGCCCAACTAGCAATCCTCCGATAATTATCTAGTCAAAATCATATAGAGATCCCAAATCTCCTCTGCTAAATAAATCAACCTTTCTTATCTTTCTCGAAACCCACACTGGTTGTTCGCACTGTAGCTTGGAATTAATACTATTGGTGATAGGTAAATTTCACTTCCTGCATATTAGCTCTAAGTGAGTCATCTTTCCACCGTCTACATCTAGAAGTGACTCAATTTCACTTTTGGAAGTTGATTCAGCCTCCAACAACTATATTCTCTCTCTTACAGAAAGTCACAAAAGTGTTTTTGGCTATTTGCACTAGCTTCGGTGGCCCTCTTTATAAATAATTTGAGCTTTTGTCTCCTTCCTAGAAGACACTAGAGAAACACTAGAAAAATCTACATAATCATGCTCTTTTATTTTCTGCTACTCCCTCTCTCCAATGCTCTCCCTCTTCCTTGAACTAAGCCCTCACTGAATTTGTGAACTTTGTAGCTCAATTTTCCAAGATGACTGATGCTCTCACAATTGTGTGTCACTCCACCCCATCGAGCCATTCTTATAGTCTCTTGTTAAGAATTCAACCACCAAGATTAAATATCCATCTATGGATAATATAAAATATACTTAATCAATATAATTCTCTCGAGAAATCTCGAACATCCTTAATTAATTAACTTTATTAACCAACTTTCCCAGGTTAAACTTAGGAAATAATTCAATTATTGTCTAATTAATTTAATTAAGGTGTTTCAATATCAAAAAATAATTTCTGGGTATTGGAGATCATGTGCTCCTTAGCCTTTTAGCATGATATAAAACTATAACAAATATATTATGCTACCAAACATCTAAAAACTAAAACTCCCTGTTACCGAGGAAGGTGTTCTCCAATATATCCATATATTCTTTGAAATAGAAAAACTTAGCTCTCCCTAGAGGTTTCGTGAGTTTATATGTAACTTGTTTCTCTATGGAAACATGTTTTAGATGGACTAATCCATGCTACAAATAATATATGATCAAATGGTACCGTATTTCTATATGCTTCGACCTATCATGAAACACTATATTCTGAGAGAGCTTGATGCAACTCTAATTATAATAGTAAATACTGTTCACCTCCATCTTATTACTGAACATACTCACTAGGGTCTTGCGAACCAAAGTAGATTCACATGTGGGTAGGCTAGCTGCCATGTACTATAATTATACAAAGCTCAGTGACATGGAATTATGTTTCCTGGTGAAACAAGATAGAACCCCTCATCTAATGTTGAATCAACACCGAGATGTGCCCTTTTGATCGACTGAATTATCTTACCAATCTACCTCTTTATAACCACATAAACTGACACGAAAACCTCAAGTATACCTCAAAACATACTTTATCTTTCCATGAAAATACCTCAATATATGCATCACTATTGTCTAGTGTGCTCTCTTATGTCTCACCATAAACTAGCTGAGAGTTTTGATTTTGAACCAAATATCTGGCCTAGAGTTGACCATATACATGAGGGAACTGATGAGTTGTCTCTATAATATTAAGTCAACATCTTCATTCTTTGATGTATTAATATTCCTCCAATTTTCAATCATAGGCATAAACATAGGGCTAAAATCCTATATCCCCAACCTTTTCATAATATTTGTGGTGTATCTTCCTTGACCAAGGAATATCTTGTCATCCCTCTTCATAATTCCGTGCCTAGGAAGTAACACATCAGTCTAAAATAATTCATGTCAGACTCTACTGCCAGGTTCCTCTTATAGTCCTTTATTATCCTTGATGACCCTGTCAGAAATAGGTCATCCACATACAAAACTATTTTGAGTGGCTAACCCTCTACCATAAAATATTATAGGTCAGGATCTACGCACTCTCAAAAAATCCCATTTTCTGAAAGTAGTTTTAAGTCCGACCATATAGTGCCCTTGGAACTTGTTTGATCATGTATAGAGATATCTTCAGTTTGGACACATGTGTTCCCATCTCATGTGTCTTGAAGCCATTTGGTTATTCGATGTATACTTCCTCCTGTATCACCCTATTCAAGATGGTTGTGTTGAGGTCCATCCAATGAATCTTCCATCCCATCTATGTTGCTAGAGATATATTAGACTAGATGGAAGTATATTTGGCAACTGGAGTGAAGGTCTCCTCATCATATACTCCTTGATTTTGTGCATAACCCTTTGTTATGAACCCAACCTTGTACTTCTTCACATTTACTTCTACAACGTACTTCACCTTATAGATCCATTGAGATCCCATAATTTACCTATCCATAGGTATCCACACTAACCCCCAAACATTTTTCATCATGATATAAGTGTGCTCCACCACCATGGAATCCATATAAACCTTATGTCATGTGGCCTCTTGATAGTTGGAAGCTTGAACAACCTGTGCCACTAATGCCTACTACCTGCCTTGCTATGTCTTTTCCATCTTATTTGTCCTAGGAACTCATATTAACTCCTCCCCATCCCACAATGTCTACTGAAATTCCCTATTGGCTTAACCACTAGCTGTGGGAGGATCGTAAAACTCCTCATATTGTCTATATTGTTTTGTTTTTTATGAACTCACAGGATTTCCTACACTTGAGGTAATTCTAGTGTTTGTAATTTACTAGGTCCCTATGATTATACTTGTTGTTATCTATGTGGCTACCCTTGTGGATGCCCCTACTACTAGACCAATGGAGATTCTGTTGCCTCACTTTTATCACCTGTTGGCATCTCACGCAATATCTTGAAGACGTTTTCCTCCATAAAACTCACGTCACATCTCACGATAATATTCATGTTTTTCATAAATAAATATCATGTATGCTTTTGATGTTTTTCTATACCCAACGAAGAGCCGTTTCTCTGTAGTGTCATCCAAATTAGTGTATTTTTCCTTTAGTATATGGAAGTAAGCTACACTTCCAAATGTCTTGAAGTGACTAACTTCTGGTTTCTTCCCTTAGAATAGTTGTTCTAGTGTTATCTTCCCCAATTATTTTTGAGAATCCTGGTTTTGTATATACATTGTTGTGTTACATTCTCCACCCATAAAAACTTGGGCATGTCCTGGTTACATAACATAGCCTTTGCCACCATAACTATATACATGTTCTTGCTCTGCTACTCCATTGAATTTTGGATTACGTGGAGATATTCACTCTCTCTTGATTCCTTCCTTTGCAAAAAATCTCGTGAAGTCATTGTATGTGTACTCTCCTACATTATCTATATGAGTTACCTTGATATTATTTCACGTCATATTATCCACTACAACTTTGAACTCTTGGAAGTGATTAAAAACGTCATCCTTGGTATTCAAGAAATAGATTCAAGTATTATTCGAATAGTAATAAATGAAGGTGACGAAATACTCATACCCTCTAAGAGATATAATGGACATAAAGCCATAAATATCCAAGTGTATAAGTTTCAACACACCATTTGATCTATTATCACTTCTTGGGAATGATGTGTTAACATATTTCCCAAGTACACACCCCATGCACACATCATCATGTTTCATGTTTAATTATAAAAACATTTTCATTGTCTCCCTAATCATCTTAAGTGCTCAATGGTGTAAACTCTTGATTATCGTATGTCATATTTCATTCAGGTCACTCCCACTACTACTGTTATCACTATTGTTGTTGCTCACTAATTCCTTTAGAGAGTCAATGTAGAACTTGGATAGTTTTTGGCTACGCACTCCAATCTACCTCACCTTTTTCCAATTTCAGTGTTTGATGAACACCTTATTCCCAACAAAGTTGACATCATATCCCTTATCCTGTAGCCAGGACACTGAAATTATATTCATGCCTAGGCCATACACATGAAATGCATCTATAATACTATCACTTGATCCTGACTCCATTTGAATCTCGATGGTACCTCTCTAAAATAGAGTAAATTTAATCTTTTTTCCCATTTAGATATGAAATTACATATGCTCCTCCTTAAAGCTAGAGAAGTAGTCTCTAACTCCTATCATGTGAGCTGACACTCCACTATTATATGAACTAGAATCCTTATGAATTTTAGCTAGAGAGTCAAGATATCTACGCATATTCATCCTCTAATAGGGAACACAAACTCATAGACTACTGAATTTTGAATCTCTCTATGACCATACTTAAGAAATCCAAAAAATTTATTGGAGAAGTCTTGGGTATAGCTTATGGGTGCTTTTCTCTTCGTGTTGTATACAGATCTGCTACTACAACCCTTGCTTCAAATCTTCAGCTCATAGATCTATTGTGGGAATCAACTAATCTACTGACCGAAATTTCTTCTTGGCAACCACACTTCTTGTAAGCTCTCCTCTGAGGCCATTCTAAATTTTTTGTGAACTGGGTTAGGAAATTGAACCATGTTCCACTTCAATTAACACCCCTAGCTATGCCTACACATATATGAACTATGTGCTTTATATCTCCCTCTGAAAATTCACGATTTTCCAATATTTCACCTTTGAACTATTAATCCGATCAACAATTCTCTGATACCATGTAAAATTTCCTTAAATTGTAGCAACTAGAGTTTTTTCCTTTTTATGTGTTTCATGATAAATAAAAATAAACTACATTCAAATTCTTCACAATAAAAATATGATGTGGAAGTAAAATCCAAAACTAAGAAATAGATGCACACATATAAAAAATTGACAATTATTTTGAACCAAAAGTCCCTGAAAAAACCTCGACGGGAAAACTAGTGCAAAAAATGAGAGCTTATTTTTTTATTATGCATCAAATTTAGGGAGTAAATAATATGGATTCCCACATGGAAATCCTCTAGCGAATATCTAGCCAAAATAATATGGATATCTTAGATATACTTTGCTAGAAAAATTGGTCGTTTTGCCCATAGTATAACCCCACACTGGCTACTCTCATTGCAATGTAGAGTTCGCACTTTTGGTCTCGGGTGTTATTTGCACTTCATGGAAATTGGATCCAAGTGTGTTTTCCTTCCTCCGTCTGCCTCTTGGAGTGACTTTCTATAACTTCTATAAGTTGATACGACTTCCAAAAACTAAATCTTCCTTGTTCTAGAAACTCACACAAGGTTTTTTGACTCTTTGCGCTCGCTTCTATGGCCTTCTTTGGAAATAATTTGACCTCCTATATCCTACCGAGTTGACATTAGGGAAACATTAGAAACCTCTCCAAAATCCTACTCTATGATTTTTTTTTTCTCCTTGTCTCTGATGCTCTTCCTCCAACTCAAACTCTGCCCGCACTAAAGCTATGAATTGGGTAGCTTAATTTCCCAAGGTGACTTATGCTCTAACAACTGTGTCTCTGCATACCTTCAATATTCTCTTATAATATCTTGTTGAGACTTCAATGAACAAGAATAAATATACATCAATGACTAAGATCAATTAGAATTTATCAATAGAAGTCTCTAGAGAAATATAAAACATCCTTAATTAATTAACATTAATCTACCAACTTTCCTAAGTTAAACATAGGAAATAATTTAATAATTGGTTGATTATTTTAATTAAGGTGTTTTAGAGCCATATGTCGCAAAACCATTTTGGGGTATTGGTCATCCTGTGTTCCCTAGCCTCTTAGCACCATATGAGACTATAAAACGTATTTGATTCTACTAAAACCCATAAAATAACACTAGTTCTGTTATTTCGAGTGGTGTTATCATGTTGACTAGTCATGGTTGGTCGACTAGTTGGGTTATGTCCAAAAGTGCTCAACAAGATGAGTATAATGGTGTATTAAAAATTTAATTTCACAATACTTGGAGGAGAAAATTTATAACCCCATTTTGATAACAAGACCTTGGAGGTCAAGTTAGGATAAAGTAATGCCTCTTATTCAACCTGGAGGGAGATAGGGTTGTGGGAGAGGGTTTTACAAGTCTCCCTTGGGTTTCATATGATAACAAAGCCTATTTCTTAATTGTTTGCATTATCTTTTGTATATTTACATCCCACCCATCCTAGAGAGGCTATCATAGAGATCCAATCACTAGTACATATGGATTCTTGTATCATCATTGTAACTGGATATTGTTACTGTATTTTTTCCTTGATGCTCCTTTATTTTCATTTTCATTTAAGGTCATTATATTACATGAGATATTTTTCATTAGGTATGGGAAGTAACAAAGGAGAATTCATGTATCATAATAATTATTCTTCCTAAATTGAACAATATTTTCTCAATTTCCTAAAGGAGCTACTTCTGACTACTTTTTCCCCTTATTTAATCCTCTTTTGACATAGTAGAAGGGTACTTAAAAGAGCGAGTGTGTAGTCCTAAATAAAGGTTTATATAGTTTGTATTTGATGGGTCCTACTGTCAATTTTACTTGGATTTTTAAGGAGGGACTTGTGCAATATCTGCATTTGGTGTTTCGTTATTAATTGTGGATCTACTCTTTTCCATGATGTTTAGACGAAGGGAATATCCAATGCATATATATCCATATCATTTATATATTTAATAACAAGAGAATCTTCCATGCCTATTATTAGTTCTTTAATTACTTCTAGATCTTGTGTTGGTTTTGTCGCTTCTCCTTTAGATTTTGTAATAGTCTTAGGCTAAGACTTCTTAAGAGCTTCTATCAAGATTTTGGTTAAATATATCTTACCAAAGTCTTTTTTTTGGTGATATTCAATATAAGAAAGGGTTTCAAAACTATTTTCATTACCTAAACATTTTCCTGAAGCTTGGTGGGGCTAGGAGTTCGAGTTGTAAAGATATTTTTTAGGATAGGGATTTAGTGAGTGGGATAATGATGTTTAGAGGGTGTTCCATGAGGAAATGAACATATTCCTAACATTTTCTACACCTTTACTATATGTGGTCATAGTTCAAGGGTTGTTTCCACCGATATTCATGATAAGAAATATAAATTTAGGTAGGAAGGGGATAGGAGATGTTCATATATGATGATATCCTATAATAACAAGTGTATGTTCCTTACTTGGTGGCTTCAAATAATTTTACAAAGTGACCTAGATCATTGAAAATCCCTTCCAAGGTTTCCTCTTCCTAGAGTTCTTTTGGTAGGGAGAAAAGGTAAACCCAATCTTGAGCTATGAAAACGTTTTCATTTTCAAGGTTGAAAATGCGTATTTAGAATCAAGATTAAATTATATGGATGACCATGAAAAACATGAGTTATATCTTAAATATTATAAAATATCACAGGGACGAAACCCTTCATCTTAAGTTACAAATCAATTTTCTTGATATGCCAAATAATCATAGTAACATGTTGAACTCGTCAATTTAAATGCCAATCCATGGTTCATACACACTTGTGAGGTGTTGTGTAATATTTGTGAAAAATATAGTTATAAAACCATCTTTTGGAAATGGATCATGCTAATTCTGATAATGTGAGATCTACAGAAGAAAATTAACATAAAGAAAATGCTAATTCTACTTCAAGCAAAGTTGTAAATTGAAAAAAAACTAATCTAATAATGAGATAGGAGGGATATGATAATGTAAATGTGCATAAAGGAAATGAACATAAAATATATTTAAAATATTCTAATTACAAGAAATAAAAACTATAAAGCAAGCTATTCCAGTGAAAAACTATAAAGAAAAACGAATAAATACATGAAAGTAAATGCATTCTAGTAATGGAAGTACAATAATTGCATAAACAAAACACAAACCTTAGTAGAGGAAAAATATAATAGCCATAACATCCATAGATAGAGGGGATTGAACCTCCATTATAGCTCCAAAGTTTACCAAACCCTGAAGATAAATTTTCATGCAAGATATGGCTCAGGGACAACATTGTATGTAATGAATATGTAAAATGGGACATAAAAATGTCCAATTTGAAGGCCTACATCCCCCATAGGATGAGTTTCTTTCCAAACCTAATGCAACAAAATAGTTTCCTTGAAATTTATTTTTATCATGTCTAATCCTCTCGCTATATTCTCCCTTGGTTGATACTGAATATTTTGAAACATTGGGGTTTTGGAGAATTAATTAAAGGAATTTCAATCTAATTTCCTAATTTTTCTTAATTATATTACTGTGGTCTATAATATATTTTTTTTTTGAAAATAATATCCTTAATATGTCTTGAAGAAATTTACATTGAAAATGGATAAATATATTCCTTAAATTGAAAAACTTTTAGAATTTGATTTTATAGCACGAGCGAGAACTAATCAAAGCACTTGAAACTTTAAGTTTTCTTATATTCTATAAATTTCTCTTATATATTTTTGTAAAATTTCTCTTGTCCACTTAAAATTATTATCCTTTCATGAGTTTTTTTTGTGTGATTTAGAGAAGTATGTTCACAATCCTTGCTAAAAATACCAATTCGTGGTTCTAGTGAATGGGTGTGAACCGACCAAAATGGTGCATCATTATTTCTTTTAATTTTGTATAACTATTGCTATAAGTGATGATAGTAAAATAATTTAACCCGATTCAAATGAATATAATCTCATGAGACACAATTATGTTAATTTCACTTTCTAATGATTTGAAATCCTTAGGTAAAATAACCAATGAGTACTAATCAAAACATCATAAAAATATTTGTTTTTTAAAGTTTTAGGACTATTCAGGTAGGCGAATATGATAAAATTATTCAATCCACGTAAGTTGAATATCCTTTCATGAAATTTATATTATATGTATACAATAAATTTCAATACACTATATAAAAAAAATCAATGTTTGATACAAAATAACCAATGAGTACCAATCGAAACATCAAGCAACTATCACTATAGGTAATTTGGAAATAATATGAATAATTGGAGTGTTGAATTTCCTCTCCCTATTCTTCTTTTTCTCATTTAAATGATACCCAATAAATTATCCTTGATGTGAATTATTTTAGTTAAATCAAGCTCTCACCCTAGCCCTAGCCACTTGATCATAGATGACCATGTTAAAGGAAGACAATGTTGAATTAAGAAGGGGAACTCAAATTAAGGGATTGATGACTCTAGAATATGGCATGCAAATACAATATACATATAATTAGCTCAAAATAAGATATTTTCAACACAACTTTCTCTTATTGTGTTTTGAATTTGTTTTTTTGGATTTCTGGAATTGTTGTTCCATGATGGTTATGGAATTGTTGTTCCATGATGGTTATGAACTGATCTTGTCGCCATAATGATACCACTAGTGTTGACCATAATATTCGAGGTTGAGCTCTATGAGACACATTAGCTAGATCTAATTGTTCTCTTGAACATGATGATTATGAAATTCCATCCTCTTTTTGGACATTGAATTTTGGAATTGATGCTTGTGTAGGTGCTAGTTCCTCATTGGAAATCTACGTTGAGCTTCTAAAATTTCTAGTTGTATAGGATCCCGTAATTATATATGGGTCGTATACAAAGTGAAGGACTTTTTTTTACTTATTTTTGAGTTTCCCTTAGGTGATATTGATGTCCTCTGAAATTTTTTTTTTGTTTTCTATGAAAATTTCTACGTGTTGTTATTTTTGTAGTGACCTATAACGTTTCCTATATAAACTTGTAAGCATCCTATAAAAGTTCAGGGACTTAAAATTTTCTTCTTGTTGAGTATTATTTATGTCATAATTATGTCCTCCTATTAAAAAATGAATTTATTTTTTGAAAATTTAATATTGTGTCTTTTGTAGAAACCTGTAAGGTTTCCTATAGAATCCTATTTATACTTTATTTTCTTGGTAGCCAATTTTAGTTTATTTTTATTTTAAGAATATGAAGGTTGAAAATGAAAGGATAAGGATGATAGGGATGATGGGTAGCTGTAGGAGTTTGTTTCATGGATTTATTGGTGCTATGTACTAATGATATCTAATATAAAAGGGAATAGAATGATATTAGTATAAAATATTTGTTTTTGCATAAGGATAGTGTAAATAAGGTACTTAACAAGAATATAAAATGAAAACTAAGTGATTGAGTGAAGAGTGAAAAACGAATAAATTATTGGTGGAAAAGGTGGAAACGAGTGTCGATCAAAAATTTGGTTTGATCAATATTATTTTTTTCTTGGGAGGGTAGTTTAAAAAATACACAAATTAGTTTGGAAAATAATGAAATTTTTTGGCAAGGTTATGATAAAATTTGGCATTATTTTTTGAAAATATGGATTACAACTATCAAACTTCTGGATTTTGGGTTCCCAGAGGTTCTTGATGGTGTTGAATCCATTTCCACCATAAAAAAAATGATTTAAACACTCCAACATTCTGATTTTTTGAAATTGTTTTACAGGATTTCTATAAGACAACTATCACCTAAACGAAAACTACGATCTACCAATTTAGAATTTTTGAACCTTATCTTTATAATTAATAATATTGTTACATGTCTTTTTTTAAATGTATATATATTTAACTTATTAATTTTTTTTATCATTAGTGATAATAATTTGGACCAAAGTTATAATGTAACTTATTTTTATGATAGTTTTCATTTTATCAATGTGAAAGGTATGATGAAGTGTTTGATTTATTTTATTTATATTTCTTTGTTAATTATAAATAATTATTGCATAATTTGATTTTTCAATTATAAGTGATTATGACATATATAGTGAGATTTAGAGAAATATAGAAGGTTTATATTTATGTAGCAAAATAATATTGGCCTTTACCTTCCTCTTTTCCAAAATGAAATGTTAGTTTTTGTTTAAATTCAATTTTAATTTATTTTTTTTCTTATTTTTTCAATTTAATTAAAAAATAATGTTATTTCACTTTGAAACACAAAGTGTTTACTTTGGTTTTGGTCAGGCTCCAGTTTCCTTTACTAAAAAGATATTGAACAAAGAAGATTGTGCAGGAATTATTACAACTTTTACATCTTGGATTATAAGCTATCCAAATTTCCTCACATATGAGAGGTAGCTTCATCCATTTTTTTTTCTTCTCCTCACTCTAAAGGTAAAATCTAGGTGCATGATGCTAATTTTCCAAGAGACAAGACAATCTTGCAATGAAATTAAAAAATATAGCACCATGGGGGAGATATTCCACATATAGTAGAGACGACCTACAAAGATTACAACAAAACATGAGGTTGTGATTGATGGACATGGACTCCACAAAGTGAGTATCATGGGGAAATATCCCACTTGCATCAAATTAATGTCCCAAGGGTTTTACAAGAACTAATACTTACAGTTAGCTCACTGTGACACCCCTGGATAAGATCCAATTACAAACATTTATCTCTAAATGAATTTAGTTTAATTATGGAAAAAAATATTAATATTTAGTAAAAACTTTAGACATTTTCTTTAAAATATATATAATTTGGAATTCAAGAAGACCATGTTGGAAATAATGAAGTCCAAATACCAAGAACTTAGAGCAGTTCAAGAAATAATTACCTTATCCTCATGAGATAAGAAGGGCATCTCAAGGAGGAAAATTGGTTCTTTATTTTTCTAAGAAAAGAAAGCAATGAGGACTAGAAGAAGGCAGGATGTTGCTTAAGAGTATCCATAGTTGGACGAGTGCTGAACAACAGAACCTGAGTACAGACTTGAACCTAGTTGGATAGTGATATTAATGCCTACCTCTTTTGTTTCCAAAGATTGCAGTTTATTTCTCGGTGAGAAGCTCAGGGGTGAGAAGATGATGTAATCACACTTCTCAAATGTTGGGTGGACCTTGTGGTATTTTCTAATAATTATGTCGTAAGACGTCACTATTTGAAAACAACTCCCCTAGCTGCCACTGTGTCCATGTTTGAGCCATTAGATCAAATGTTAGACGATTGAAATGTTTTAGGCCATTAGATGAAGTAAATATTTTTATATATGTAATCAACATTTTAACTAGGTCAAAATACAATAAAAAATAAAATAATGATAAAGTATAAATACAGCCCATGGTATTAACCGATGGTATTCATGTGGAATGTAGTTTCTTTACAAGGGGAAATAAGATGATAGAAATGTTGTAATGTCACGTTTAACATTTTGACTATGTAAAATTACAAAAAATTACAAATAAAAGTAAATGAAATAAAAATATTGACATAATGTAATGAACATTTTAACTAGGTCAAAATGAAATTAAAAATAAAATAAAATAAAATAATGATAAACTATAAATACAGCCCATGGTATTGACCCATGGTATTCATGTGAAATGTAGTTTCTTTATAGGGGAACTAAGATGTCCTAAATAAATCTTAACTCTCAATCTAAACTAATTATTTAATAAAATTATTTTTAAATGTTTATAACCATTATTCTTTTAAATTTTTACTTAATAAAATGTATCTAAATTTTCATACATCCAAATTTATGTATTTTAAAATAAACTAGATTTAACATAAATTAGTTTAATGAATAAAAAATACAACTATTTTATTATTGCAAAAATACATGGTTTTTTTTTGTTATTTATTATTTAATGAAATTTTTAAAAATATATTATGTAGTTGTAGAGAAGACTGCGAGTTCTAATACTAGTATAAGAGGAATTCAACATTGTGAATGTGATAGAAGCAAATAATTTCGTGGAAGGGTGAAGTCTACCCAACTTGGTCATAAAGACCAAGTGCATCCTTAAAGCAGAAAAAAATAAACATGTAGAGTTCGTCATATAGAGGTATTGACTACGTTGGCCAAAATGTCTCATCCATTATGAAAAAACACATGTTGCATGCGGTTAATAACAAAGAAGTTGTTCCACATCAATTACCCAATATGGATATTTTGATTTGAGGTCCATTAAACATAATTCTCCACCCCTTATTCTCGAGAATGAGTTGACTTTGCAACATATGATGCAATTGCTAGTTATTTTAGTATTGCACTTCATTATTAATTCCATCTATGTTTAAAAAAATAAAGAATGTGAGTGGAATGTCATTTATTTATTATTTACTTACAAGCGTATAAGTCAACATAGATATTTGTTTTGGAATATTGCAGAAGGGTTACTTCTTGTTTATTTACTGAAAGCTGACAAAAGACAAAATGGATATGTAATCTGAAGCATCGAAAATATTTTGTTTAAAGATAATAAATAGCATGGTTTGATGTTCTAACTAACCTCTGGAAATTCTGGTTAATTTTTGGCTAAATTTCTCATTTGCTCTTTTGAGGGTTATTACTAAAAGTCTATGTTAGAAGTATCAAATGAGTGTGATATGTCGCTAACCCCACCGCGATTGTTTTGGGTTCATTACAAAAATATAATAACAAATACACAACTATAGGAACTTTATTTACAATATTCGGCAATGACCTTACCGTCCGGGGGTTAATGGTTATGGAAATCCTAACTTGACAACTAATTGAATCTTAAAAGAAAATAATAGTTAAGCGGAGATATAAAATCTGAAGGGTCGAGTAGCTTATTACGCCGATAGGCGTATCCCCCTATCGGAGGTAGGCTCTTTTGTGATTATGCTAATTAATCTTTTTGATATGATGGTCTAGATTGAAATATGCCGGTATATTATGGTCGTCGCCACTCAATCAATGGATGAAATCTACCCCACTAACTTCCTTGCATATCTAAATCACATGTTTAAACCGTACTTAAATTAATTTTTTACAAATCTTGATTAAAAATTTACTGTGTTATTTATTAGTTGCCACCTATCAAGATTAACATTTCGAATGAAACTGAAAGATTAACCTTGTCCAAGTGTGTGAAACGGTTATGCAAGGTGTCAATGTTGTGGGCGCCCTGGTGGTTTCAAATCGGGTAACGGTGGAGGAGTGGAAGAGTTGTCTCCAACGTGGCAGAAGCGTTGCTTGGTGTCTGAATCTCCGCCTTTTCCCAACCTTCTCCTCCCATCACTACCTTGTCTCGACTAATATGATTTTTGCCTGGTGTGGTATCATTTTGGTCTGTATGAGTTTTGTTTGGTTTGGTTTGCTCGCCTGTATCTGTTCTTGTGTACACAGTATGTTGTGCGGTATCTGTATGTGGTAATGGGTTTGCATTACTTTCTTTTGTTTGGTTTCTAGTGTCATTGTAGTTTGCATGAGTTTTGTCATACAGTGCATGAATTATTCTCTAGACCGTGCCCATTGTCCGTTCCATTAGTTATTCAGGAGTCGATGCCAGGAATGGAATCAAAAAAGTTGATCCTAGAAGTAGTCTATGACGCTTGTCAATGTCGATTGTCAATGCACTCGATTCAAGTGGCGATGCCGGTATTCGATCAGGTGTCCATGCATTCTCGATACTTTCCGGTGTGAACGATTTTACACAGGTCATTCTAAAATTTGTTTTAAGCACCAGATACAATTTAGACCATATCTTCCAGGTAAAATTTCTATTTACAGTTTCCGATGGTTTTGTTTTTATTACCAGATTATTGTTTATTTCCTGTCGAGAGTTAACACTTCCTTCGCTAGGAATGGAAGTGTTGGATCGCAGAATCGTTCTCCAAATTACTTAACGTAAACTCTAGAAAGGTACTGAATTCCAAATTGGACTTTAACCTTCGGTAATTCATATACATTTATGCTATAGTGTCTATCTTCCACTAATGCATTTTTTTAATTTTTTTTCCAGGTTTCGTTCTCCTCCGGAAGGAGCCTTTCTCGGACTTTATTCGAATGGAATTGTTGTGTCTCTTTAGGCATCCCTTTCTAGTCTCTTGGTTCCAGGTTATTACATCCTGCAAACGCTCTTGACCGCAAGGCCAAGACCCTACCTGAGTTTTTTTAAGATCATTAGAATGAATATTTTTGAGTTTTATAACTTGCAATTTCAGTATCCTCTCTTGCGGGTCTACGACCAAGTTCTGGAGCAGTAGTATCTGTGATTTATTAATATTATCAGTTATATTTTTTATGGACATGGCCCTTCAGCCAGAAACTTAACTCAACCAGTAGAAACTGCATGTGGCCATTAGGCCTAGGGTTTATACTTATATCTAGTAAATTTGAAATTGTTTCTTTCTGAACTGTGAACAACCAATCTTGCCCCATAAATGCGGTGAAATTTGCCCTCTAGAGTTACAATTGGCTCCTAGGTCGCAGATGTGGAAAATTCAATTCATACAATCACAATCCAAAATGCAAAATATATCTCACCACAATATATATCTCTAATTCTTAAATCATAATTACATATTAACAGGGCGTGGAAATGTGATAAACAAGCCGCCCCTACATAAGTAAGGCATGGCCTATTTCTATTAATATAAAGTATGTGCGGTACATGAGTAGGGCAGCAGGCTATTTCTATTAATATAGGGTATGTGCGGTCCTTGGCTATACTAATTGTGGGATTCAGCTGAGACAGCCATTACTGGACTTGGAGACTTTGCAATGAAGAAATGTAATGAAGTGAAGGGCTCGATTTCAGAGTAGGTTGGACCAAAATTATAACCTTCGGAAGCAGCGGGAGCCACGTCGGGCGGGTCATCATCGTCTCCGTCTCCATGGCGCCTCCCCTTGTCAGACAGCAGAGCCCATGGGTGTCTGTTCTTGGTGAGGAGCAATCTCTTGAACATCTTCAAATGCGGAAGACGAGACGTCTGAAGATCTCCTTGTCGCCAATCCCATGGGTATAAGGTCTTCGTGAAGAGCAAGCTCTTCAACTTCAACATCTTCATACGCGGAACTCGAGAGCTCTGAAAATCTTGCTGGCCCCAATCCCTTTTCTTGGAGAACTGTAGATGCATTGACTGTCCGTGTTCTGCGGTATTTATATGAAGGAAATTGGGTAGCCATGCTGGATTTTACAGCCGATTCATCGCCATGGCTGGATAGAACGCACTATGGAGGCAATAAAACACACGGGCTTCCCTTCAATTCCACGTTATTGGTGTGGTATGAGCACCCACTCCACACTCTCTTCTTCTTTATCACGTGTATGCACGTTTTGTGGTTGTTTGGCCTTTCATATCTGCGAGTTCGCAATCAAGGCTAATATGGACCTTTATTTTTGTAATTTATTCTTCCTTTCTGTGGTTGTTGATCGAGGTCGGGATCCCCACCTTTCATATTCATTCACTTTCGTACTTTTAGTTTCGCATTAAGTCGCCGCGTTCAAGATTCTGAACATAAAACCCTAACCCTAAATCACTAACCCTAAATGCATTAAACCCTTGGTTTCCATGTCAGGTGTACCTAATTAAATCAGTGTATTGATAAAGAAAACAACAGGGAGATTTTCAAAATGAATCCTCAATCAAAATACAATGACTAACTTGATTTAATTATATAGATCCATAATTAAAACAAAAGAGATATATTTAAAGTAAAAAATTTGACAAAATAGATTTTAGTCTTAGATCTAGCATAAGAAAATATCATAAAAATATAATTATTAAAATATAAACTCATCTCCATGTAATCGCTAAAATTATTAATTTTTAAATAAACTTTATTGCAATAAAATACATCAATGTCATCTTTTATTCATAATAGATGTCTAAAAAAGTATAATCCATTTCAAATAAATATAACATTTATTTATATGATAATTTTGTTAATAATTAATAGATACAAAGAAACATAATTACTTTTCAACCTTTGATTTATAATTATAAAAATATTATCTAATAAGTATTTATAATTAAATTGATTAAAATAAAATCTTGTAAATAGACAAGATAGCATACAACCACATGATAAAATTAGTCAATAATCATAATAATAAAATATTTAAAAAAAATTAATCAATAATCATAATAATAAAATATTTAAAACTAAATTTTAAGTATAATTACAATGAAAATTAATTATAATTAAAAAAATTAAAATAATATTTTCCATTGATATTCAAATTTTATATTAAAAAAAAAATTAAACTAAATTTTAATAATTAGTAAAAAAGTTTTGAAATATTTTGAAAATTTTATGTTATAATTTAATCATGTGTGTACTAATGCCTTTAACCTTTTAATTTAATTATAAATATTTATTACGTAGATTGTAAGGATTTAACTTTGATAAAATATTTTATGATATTTTTAGTAATAGTGAAGAGATTGATCTTAAAAGTAGTTAGTATTTTAAGTAAATTAATTAATAAAAATATCATATGAATTAAGTTATTATTTTTTAGGCATATGATATTAGTAAGACACATTTTTCCCTATAGTACTATAATAAATCCTATCACAAAAAAATAATATCCATAATTAAATAGATGGATCTCCAAAATTAATAATCTTATATTTTTTCTAAAAGCATATATATTTAATTTACATATCAGTTTTTTTATAATTAATGATTATTATTATTTAAAATAAAAACTATTTAATCAATTTCATAATTTTACTTAAAACTAATTATATAGATTAAAAAAATATTATAATACCATTATTTTTTTTTTCTAAGTGTAACTAATTCTATTATGTATAAGGATACTAGTACAAAACAGTCACAGTGTCAGCTATGAGAGCCTGAGCACTGTGTTTGAAAGTCAAGCTATTCACAGAATACCATGACTGCCCATATTGGGAAACCAGTCCTATTAAACATCAAGTTTTAACCGCCCTCGTGAGGGAAACCGGTTTGAAAAGCATAAAAACTAAGTAAACATAGACATATAAGCTACAGTGCAGAGACCACTGATTCAGCTGGTCAGCCCAGCAACAAAAACTAGCAGTAGCAATGAAATTGAACCAAAAAACCTGGAGGGCTGTGTAGAAGCTAGCCATGAGTTGGTGACGGTGGTTCCTCAATGATTCTGCAACCGAAAAATTCTCTGTTGTCCTCCTTTCCAGAGTCGCTCGTGTCCATGCCCCCTGAGGGCGCTTCCATGTTTTTCGACTGCTCCTGTGGAGAAAGGGGAGAGATAACCTGAGCAGCAGCTGCGTTTAAAGAGCTAGGACTCGGAGAAGGGTGAACAGAGGCCAAACTAGGAACAGGGAGGTTGGGAATTTCCTCCTGCAGAGTGAGCGAGATGAGGGCCGTGAGCACAGAATTGGAGGCTGTGGGATAGAATTTGAGCTCCGCATGCTGCGAGGTTTGCCTAAAAGTGGGGCGGAGAGGGGCGGGAGGAACAGGTCGGGAAGAGCTGCCGCCATAGTCATGAACTCGGGAAGGAGGAGGCGAGGCGTCAACCATGGGTTCAGAAACCGAATTATCAGCTCGACGACGTCCACGACCTCTGCCCTCGCGCAAATTCTGGGGAGGGTCCGGGGTGTTATCAATGGAAAAAGTGCTGGGAGGAGGGCGACTGTGACCCCGACTGGAGCCACGACGCGCCCGCATCCTTTCACCAAGGCGCGGCATCTCAGAAGGGAGATGACAGAGACGAGCAGGAACGAGAGGAGAAACAGTGAGAGCCTGGGGAGCCGTAAGAATAACAGAGGGATGGGCGAAGCTAAAAAGGTCAGGAGGAACAAAGGAATCTCGCAGAGGCTCCCCACGCCAGACAGCGCCAGCCCTGGACAGAAAGCTAAAAAGACAATGCGGACTCTGGGAGAAATGGATACCTGGAACCGGTTCGAAGCAGGTCTGCAGAGAGCAGCGCTTCCCTGTAGACGTCTTTATATTGGCATCAAGCGAACCAGAAGTGCACAAACCGAGCAGCGGGGTGGGCGGACACACCAAACCAGAGGCGTCGGCTGTGGCATGCGTCAGAGCTTCCAAATCTTGCAGCACCGCCATAATCTCCTCCGGATTGAGCAGACCAAGGTAAATGACCGTCGCGGGAGAGAAACCATTAATAGCAGAGTAATTGCAAGTGCCGGGAGCCATGTAGGCTGTCTAGGCCGTTTTCATGGGGAAGTGCGCGAGGTGGCGGCCCCTCCCCGGAGCATTAAACAACCGATCCGGCATGGATTGGTCTTGGTGGACCAACATAGTGCAGTTATGTAGCATTGCTTCTTCATGGATGCAGTTGAGGGAGCCATGTATGAGAGTGCTATTGCTGTCTGTTCCAAGATTGGCCAAGAGTTCTGCGACTTTATTGCCTTCCCTCTTTACGTGCTTGAAGGAAATCGCCCTGTGATGTATGAGCTAATTGCTTAACCTGTTGATTCTGGCTTCAAGTCGCCAACTGTGAGTCACCTTCTCTGAATGAGTGCCCCAAAGAAGCCTCTGGGAAGCGTTGAAGAGAACTTGAGAGTCCCCCTCAGTAATGATGGGGAAGAGGTTGTAATGCTGAGTGAGACAGAGACCTTGCCACAATCCTTCCAGTTTGGCAGAGTTATTGGTATCCCATCCAATGGAACCATAAAAAATGAATTGAGTCTCGCCTTTGGAATTTCTGACTATACCCCCAAATCCAGCTGGACCAGGATTTCCTTTGGAGGCGCCATCGAAATTAAGTTTGAAAACACCATCTGGGGGAGGGGACCAGTGCAGGGGAGGGTCCGGAGGGGGACGAACGTTGAGGGAAGGACGGAATGCAAGTTGAAGATTCCAGTTCTGCCAGATGGTGATTTCTTTGGGGATTTTAGGAAAGTATTCTTCATTCTAGGAGCGGAGGGCTAGGGATTCCTGGAGGTTGGTGCAGAAAGAGATCCAGAGAGGGTCAGGAGAGGTGATTTGATTCTTGAAGATGCGTTTATTGCGCTCTTTCCACAGAGACCAAAAGATAAGACCGGGAAGAAGAATCCAGAGGGCATTGAGGAGGGGTGAAGAGTAAGGGCTTCGAGGCCAAAAGCGAAGAATCATGGTGATGTCCCCAGTGGGTTTGTTCCTCTGACAGCGAAAGCTGCATTTTTCCCAGAAGGAATTGGCCAGAGGGCAGAGCAAGAGGAGATGCTGGATGATTTCCACATTTTGAAGGCAGTTGGGGCATTGGGAAGGCCCAATGAATCCTCTTTTGACGAGATTATCCCACGTGAGAATTCTTTTGTGGCTGAGAAGCCAAAGGAATGTGGAGATCTTGGGCCAAGTGAGCTTGTTCCAGATCAAAGCCCAAAGAATATCACGGGGGAGAGGCTTTGGATGCTGAAGAGAGTAAGCCTCTTTTGTGGTGTACATTCCTTTGGTAGAGTAGCCCCGCCTAAGAATATCATGATCCTCAAATTTTCTGATTTGCCGCCTGTGAAGCTCGTTGCTGAGAGTATCCAGATCAAGATGATGCGCATGAGGTGCTATTATCTGAGGAGGCTTCCATTGTCTGAAATCGTTGTTGCTATCAGCTGTCCATTGCTGGCAAACCTTAGCATCATGATCTGTATTATTTCCATCCATGTTGATGCTGGGAAGGATTTCTATGAGAGGCGGAGTTTTCTGCCAAGAGTCGTGCCAGAATCTCGCAGAGCAGCCATTGCGGATTTCCCAGAAGCAATTTTGCTGAATGAGCTGATAATTTTGTTTGGACGCATTCCAAATAAGGGAGCCAGTTTGGCTGGGAACCATTCTGATCAGTTCGGCCGAGGGTCTGTTGTTAGCATATTTAGCAGTCCAAAGTTTGGCCCAAGGAGTGTGAGGTTTGGATAGCCAATTCCACCAAATTCGGGCAGCCATGACCTCATTACTGTGATTGGGATCTCGGAGGTTGAGACCTCCAGAGTCCTTGGGAGAGCAGACCGTGTCCCAGCTCACTAGAGCCCACTTCCGATTTCGGCCAGACGAGCCCCAAAGAAAGTTCCGTTGCAGAGCTCTGATTTGCTTGAGTACCCACTTAGGAGCAGCTAAAACAAAGAAGAGGTAAAGGGGAATCGATTGCAGCACTGCTTTGATGAGAATGAGCCTGCTGGGCAAGTTTAGAGCTCTGAAAGTCCAGGAGGCTAGTCTGGCTTCCAATTTGTCTAGAAGCTTGACCCAGGAAGAGTTCCTGATGGCAGAGTCAATGAGGGGGGCACCCAGGTATTTATCAGGGAGGGAAGCAATGGAGAATCCAAGGATGCGGGCAATGTTGGCTTGAGTGAGGGGGGGGTGTTGAAAAAGAACACTTGGGATTTAGAGTCATTGATAGAGAGACCAGAGGCAGAAGAGAACAGATGAAGGATGTCTTTGAAGGAACGGGCTTCCTGAACCGAAGGGTCACCAAAGAGCATGTTGTCATCCACAAATTGCTGGTGTGTGGTGACAGGGGCTCCATGGAGGGAGATGCCACGAAGCTTGTGAGACTGAACATTATTGTGGATTAAACGCCCAAGGCCTTCAACCATGAGGACAAAAAGGAAGGGGGAAAGAGGGTCCCCTTGCCTAATTCCTCGGGAGGGATAAAAAGGTTGGGAAGGAACCCCATTAACAAGAATGGAGAAGGAGGGGGAGGTGATGAGACTCATAATCCATCTTATCCACATCTGGTCGAAACCAAAAGCACTTAAGATCTGTTGAATATAATTCCAGTTCAGCTTATCAAATGCTTTGGAAAGATCAATCTTGAGAAGCATACCTGGCTTTCTGCAAACCTTTAGAGAGTGCATAATTTCATGAGTTAAAATTATGCCGTCCAGAATTTGGCGCCCTTCAACATATCCTGTCTGCTCCAGAGAGATGAGGAGCGGAAGGAGAGGCTTGAGCCGATTAGCTATAACTTTGGAGATGAGTTTGTATATGACGTTGCAAAGAGAAATGGGCCTGAATTTGTCCGGTTTGCTGGGCTGGTCTTCCTTAGGAACAAGCGCAATGAAGGTGGTGTTGAGAGAGGGCAGGATCCAGTGCATGGCTCTAGACTCCTCAACCAGCTGCCAAACTTCAGATTTGATGAGGTCCCAAAAATGGTGGAAGAAATTGGAGGTAAAACCATCGGGCCCTGGGGCTTTACCATCCTTGAACTGAGCCATGGCCTCGTCCACTTCTTTCGGGGAGACTGGTCGAAGAAGCATTTGGTTATGCTCAGTAGTAACCAATTTGGGGATGAGCTGTTTGACCTGATTGATGGAAATTTTTTGGTTTGTTTGAGGCTCTTGCTGTATGCCCCTGAAGTAGTCAGTCAGTTATTTCTCCATTTCCTCCTGTTTCTCCAACTTTTCCCCTTGCTGGTTGATTATGTGACTAATTCTGTTTTTCATCCTGCGTTGTATTGTTGAGGCGTGGAAGAACTTGGTATTCCTTTCTCCCTCCTCCAGCCATCGAATTCTAGACTTCTGCCTCCAAAGGATCTCTTCCTGTTTGTATCTCTCCTCAAGCTGTTTTTGGAGATTAGATTCCTTGGTGGTGAGTTCTTCTGTTCGTCCTTTGGAGATGATTTCTTGTTGCACCTCATGCATCTGTTGCTCAAGAATCTTCTTTTCCTCGAAGATGTTGCCAAAGGTAGTCCAATTCCAGAGTTTGATTTGTCCCTTCAGGAACTTTAGCTTTTGCTGGAACTGGTACATTTTTGAACCTTTGGGCGGTTGAAAGCTTCTCCAAGCAGTTTGTATTAGTTCCCTGAAGGAAGGGTGAGTCAACCAAAAATCTTCAAATCTAAAAGGTTTCTTTAGCTGGGACCCTATGTTTTGCCACTGTAGAAGAATAGGCCAGTGATCCGAACCAGCGTAAGGCAGAATAGAACCAATGATGTCTCCCCCCATGTGTATTGCGTTGTCTGAGATTAGAAATCTGTCCAACTTTGAAGCGATCTGCTGCCCTCCCACATGTCTGTTGCTCCAGGTGAAGAGGCCGTTGGAGAAGGGGAGGTGAATAAGCCAATTGTTATTGATGAAGTTCTTGAAATGACTGCTTTCCAGATCTGATCTGGGGCGTCCTCCAGTTTTCTCTTCCGATCTTAGGATCATGTTGAAATCTCCACCAACAATCCAAAGAGGGTGGGATCTGTTAGTGTTGAGGCACGCTATGGTATCCAAAAGGGCGGCCTTGCTATTCTGCTCTTGAGGAAAATAGACATTGGACAGGTGTCCATGTATGTTAGTGCATATAGGGTGAAAAGTGGCTTGAATGAGATTGTGCCCTGCATGAAAATCAAAGAGCTGCATGGTATGGGTATCCCAGGCAATGGCCAGACCTCCGGAAGATCCAGAGACATCTACTGCTACTGAGCTGCTGCTAGGCCAAGTTTTAGATAGAATGGTACCTAGCAGATTACTGCTGCATTTAGTTTCTTAGAGGAAGAGGATTTGGGGTCCTTCCTTCTGAATCATGGTTTTTATCATTCGAACCTTTCCAGGTGCGTTGAGCCCTCTTACATTCCATGAGACTAACTTCATGGAGAACTGCTATTAAGTGGTTGAAAAAACAGGGTCAACTTGGGATATTTCCCTGATTCTACCAGCATTGCTCCTATCTGGATAGTGCGCTGCCATTCTAGTTTTCTTCCATGGTTTTTGTTTTCCTTCAACACCTTCAGGCTGTCCCAATGGCTGCCTGGCTGTACCCCCAATTTTTTATGATGATGAGCCCTGGTAAGGACTACTTCTAGGGACTCGATTTGGTGAGGTTGGATCTTGTCGAGTTCTTTCTTTCTGCAAGCATCTTCCAGACCGAATAGATCCAGGTTCCTTACATCGAAGCTTTCCGAATCCTCATCCATAAGAGAAGTCTGCGAGCTCTCCTGTAGGTCTTTGCTATTCGGATCGGGGGGAAGGGAATGAGCATCTAGGTCCATGGTATTAGGTTTCCAGGTAACCTGCTTCTTCTTAGAAGGGGGGCCAACATCAGGAATAGAGCTGGAAGGCAGTGAACCTTGAGCGGGATCAGAAACCGAAGAAATGAGAGGATTATAGGGGGGAACAAAAGGGGTCGACGAGGGAGGCGCATCAGGAGAGTCTTCAATCAGGGCATCAGTCTGAGCAAGAGCAGCGAAGCTGTTGCTAGTGGAGGGAGCAGAAGAGGAGGGGTTAGGTTTAGGGCCGGATTGGGGTACTTTCTTGTTGTTTCTTCTCCTGGATGAGACCTTGGTGAACCCATCCTTGTCTTCTTTGTCTTCAGCGCCTTGACTCTTAGGTTGGACAACAAGAGGGAAATCTCTGAAGAGATGCCCAAGAGCATGACATCTTCTACAACGAAAAGGCACATGTTCATAATCCAACGGTTGAATCCATTCATAATCATCATGAAACAGACTTACCGCATCTGGGAGAGCTCTGTCCAACTGCATTTGCACGCAGATTCGAGCGTAGGAGGTGTATCTTCGAAGCTTCGTTTCTTCTGCTATTTTGATGAACTCTCCCAAGCCCGATCCAATCGCTTGCAGAGATTCCTCATCCCAATATTCCAATGGCAGCGAATAGAGTCGAATCCAAACAGGGGCCCAGTTAAATTTTTCTTGATCTGGGTTGAACCTTTCAACCCAGTTACGAAGGTATAGCCCTGCTGAGTTAAAGAAATAGGGGCCATCATCCATAACCCTATTTCTGTCCTCGATGCAGTTGAAATCAGCAGTGAAGAAACCTTTTGGACCCAGTTGCAAGCTTACGTGCCCCTTGGGTTTCCATTTGGACGCAATCCATCCTTGTAGGGCTCTCTTTGTTGGCCAAAACCCTCTGAATTTTCCTATGAGAGCATGATCTCTCATGTACTGGATCCTTGCATTGATCCGATGACTGGGCAGATCGATTTTAGGTCTTTCTTGTGCGATTGGTTTGCAGGTCGAAGACTTAACCTGCGGCACCTCCGTTTGTGGTTCAGAGGTTGCTTGCTTGTTGTCCACCGTTTCCTGATCCGTAGCCGAATCCTTCATTTGCTTGTCAGGTCCTTTTGTCGTTTCCTGATCTTTAGCAGGGGGAGGCTGGCCGCCTCCCCCCATATCCTGATCCATAGCCGCGAACTATGTGCAACTGCGTGCAGAGGAGAGCGCCGTCAGGGTTGACAGTGTTGCCGGGGGTAGGGTTTCCACAGCGCGAGAGAGCTCATCAGCAATTGATTCTAATTCTCCTATACATTATGTTAACAAAAAAAATTATAATACCATTATTATATTATATATTAATTTATATTTTATCATATTAAACTTCATTAATTTTATCTCAAAATAAATTAACATTACTGTTTAATATATGTTACCATAATGCCATTAACTTTCTCTCAAAATAGAATGACAATAATCTTTAATATGTATTACCATAATACCTTAATTTATTGTGGATGATGGATAGCTAAAAATAGTAAAATTATATATATATATATATATATACTCTTAGTGGATGTTAACCATCATCATAAATTTTAACAAAAGTAACAGAGATTATATTTGGCTAATTATATTTATAAAAAAAAAAAACTAGGAGATTAGTTTTTTCTAATAAAAGAAGGGACTGAAAAATTTTAAATTCTAACAAATTTAAAAAAAAAAATACAAAAAGAAAAAAAGAATATTTCTATAGATTGCTAAAAGATTGTCCACAACTTGGGCCACGTGAATTCTTTAGACTATGATCTCTCTTTCTTCTCGTTATGGGTGGGGAGGAGTGTTCTTTAGACTATGATCTCTCTTGCTTCTTGTTATTGGTGGGGAGGAGTGTTTCTTTTTAAGCATATGTGAAATATTTTTCCTTGGAGGGTCTTAATTTGATTTTCCTTCATAGTGGAATCAAGAGGGGGCTTTGGAACATGGATACTAGGCTGATGTCCTTGGGCCTCAAAATTATCACCTTCTTGCAATGTATTTTCTCCTTCCACCTAGTAAAATTAACTATTTTGGAGAATAGACTAAATAAACTACATAACTTGAACATAACCTTCTAACAAATATTTTCTCAATAAGTTACAAAACTTTTTTTTTAACCATAATTCACTGTAAAATATAACATATATTTTTGAGATATTTCGAGTGCAATAATATAACTGTTTTTGTTGAAACCGTGTTTTTTTCTTTTAACTATAATTCATTATAAAATATAACATATATTTTTGAGATATTTCGAGTGCAATAATATAATTGCTTTTGTTGAAATTGTGCGTTTCAAAGTAACTAATGATGTAAAAACAATTCAAAAACAAAACAAAACTGTTAATATGAAATATACATTTTAGATTAGTTTGAAATTTTTGTGGAGCTTTAGAATGGTGACCTTTAATAGCGGAGTTTTTCCGAGTTCATAGTTCATGTTCTTTTGTTCTATTGTTAATATTAATATTAATAAATAAGAATAATAATATTTATTTTTTAATAATTAACAATATAATTATTGATAAAAATATAAAAATTAAAACTTCTATTCACTTTAACAGTATGATTAAAGTATTAATGATCTTTTGGTTTATAATATGAATAGTCGATCAATGTCATCCATGATCAAATGCCGCATTTTGACAAATATTGTCTCAATATGAAAATCACCCATGGCCAACCATGGTCATAGTTGGTCCAACGTCGCATTGTGACAACAATTGTCTCAATGTTTAAATCAATTCCCTTGGGTTCACCAATTCCTTTGGTTTATAATATTAAACCCTCGGGTTTAATAGTTCTTTTGGTTTATAATATGAATAACCGATCAATGCCATCCATGATCAAATGTCACATTCTGACAAATGTTGTCTCAATATTAAAATCACCCATGGCCAACCATGGTCATAGTTGGTCCAACGTCGCATTGTTACAACAATGCGTGTCAATGTTTAATTAAATTCCCTTGGGTTCACCAATTCCTTTGGTTTATAATTTGTTGGGTAATGGTTTTCCCTTGACATTCACCAATTCGTTTGGTTTATAATATGAATAATCGATCAATGTCATCGATGATCAAATGTCACATTCTGACAAATATTGTCTCAATATGAAAATCACCCATGGCCAACCATGGTCATAGTTGGCCAACATCGCATTGTGAGAACAATTGTATCAATGTTTAAATCAATTCCCTTGGGTTCACCAATTCCTGTGGTTTATAATTTGTTGGGTGATGGTTTTCCCTTGGGTTCACCAATTCCTTTGGTTTATAATATTAAATCCTTGGATTTAATAGTTCTTTTGGTTTATAATATGAAAAATAAATCAATGCCATGCATGATCAAATGTCACATTCTGACAAATATTGTCTCAATATGAAAATCACCCATGGCCAACCATGGTCATAGTTGGTCCAACGTCACATTCTGACAATAATGCGTCTCAATGTTTAAATAAATTGCGTTGGGTTCACCAATTTCTTCGGTTTATAATTTGTTGGGTAATGGCTTTCCCTTGGGTTCACCAATTCCTTTGGTTTATAATATTAAACCCTTGGGTTTATTAGATCTTTTGGTTTATAGTATGAATAGTCGATCGATGTCATCCATGATCAAATGCCGCATTTTGACAAATATTGTCTCAATATGAAAATCACCCATGGCCAACCATTGTCATAGTTGGTCCAACATCGCATTGTGACAACAATTTTCTCAATGTTTAAATCAATTCCCTTCGGTTCACCAATTCCTTTTGGTTTATAATTTGTTGGGTAATGGTTGTCCCTAGGGTTCACCAATTCCTTTGGTTTATAATATTAAACCCTTGGGTTTATTATTTCTTTTGGTTTATAATATGAATAATCAATCAATTTCATCCATGATCAAATGTCACATTCTGACAAACATTGTATCAATATGAAAATCACCCATGGCCAACCATGGTCATACTAGCTCTAACGTCGCATTGTGACAAGAATTGTCTCAATGTTTAAATCAATTCCCCTTGGTTCACCAATTCCTTTTGGTTTATAATTTGTTGGGTAATGGTTGTCCCTTCGGTTCACCAATTCCTTTCGTTTATAATATTAAACCCTTCGGTTTATTAGTTCTTTTGGTTTATAATATGAATAATCGATCAATGTCATCCATGATGAAATGACACATTATGAGAAACATTGTCTCAATATGAAAATCACCCATGGCTAACCATGGTCATAGTTGGTCCAACGTCGCATTGTGACAAAAATTGTCTCAATGTTTAAATCAATTCCCTTGGGTTCACCAATTCCTTTTGGTTTATAATTTGTTGGGTAATCGTTGTCCCTTGGGTTCACCAATTCCTTTGGTTTATAATATTAAACACTTGGGTTTATTAGTTCTTTTGGTTTATAATATGAATAATAGATCAATGCCATCCATGATCAAATGTCACATTCTGACAAATATTGTCTCAATATGAAAATCACCCATGGCCAACCATGGTCATAGTTGGTCCAACGTCGCATTGTGACAACAATGCGTCTCAATGTTTGAATAAATTGCCTTGGGTTCACCAGTTCCTTTGGTTTATAATTTGTTGGGTAGTGGTTTTCCCTAGGGTTCACCAATTCCTTTGGTTTATAATATTAAACCCTTAGGTTTATTAGATCTTTTGGTTTATAATATGAATAGTCGATCAATGTCATCCATGATCAAATGCCACATTTTGACAATTATTGTCTCAATATGAAACTCATCCATGGCCAAGCATGGTCATAGTTCGTCCAACGTCGCATTGTGACAACAATTATCACAATGTTTAAATAAATTCCCTTCGGTTCACCAATTCTTTTTGGTTTGTAATTTGTTGTGTAATGGTTGTCCCTTGGGTTCACCGATTCCTTTGGTTTATAATATTAAACCCTTGGGTTTATTATTTCTTTTGGTTTAAAATATGAATAGTCGTTCAATGTCACCCATGATCAAATGTCACATTTTGACAAATATTGTCTCAATATGAAAATCACTCATGGCCAACCTTAGTCATAGTTGCTCCAATGTCGGATTGTGACAACAATTGTCTCAATGTTTAAATCAATTCCATTGGGTTCACCAATTACTTTGGTTTATAATTTTTCGGGTAATGGTTGTCCCTTGGGTTCACCAATTCCTTTGGTTTATAATATTAAACCATTGGGTTTATTAGTTTTTTTGGTTTATAATATGACTAGTCGATCAATGTGATCCATGATCAAATGTCACATTCTGACAAACATTGTATTAATATGAAAATCACCCATGGCCAACCTTGGTCATAGTTGGTCCAATGTCAGATTGCGACAACAATTGTCTCAATGTTTAAATCAATTCCCTTGGGTTCACCAATTACTTTGGTCTATAATTTTTTGGGTAATGGTTGTCCCTTGGGTTCACCAATTCCTTTGGTTTATAATATTAAACCCTTGGGTTTATTACTTTTTTTTTTTATAATATGAATAATCAATCAATGTCATTCATGATCAAATGTCACATTCTGACAAACATTGTATCAATATGAAAATCACCCATGGCCAACCATGGTCATACTTGGCCCAACGTCACATTGCGACAACAATTGTCTCTATGTTTAAATCAATTCCCTTTAGTTGTTAATATATAATATATATTATTATAATATTATTAATATATTATTAGTTCTTTTGGTTTATTAATAATATAACCATCTATGATATTAATATATAAATAAATATTAAAATATTATATATTATTTATATTATTAGTATATATTATATATATTTCAAGTTAATTTATAATATGTATATAGTTAATATTATTAATATATTAATAAATATTTTAATATTTATTTAGTAATATTAATAATAATAATATTATAATATTACTGATACTCATTATAAATAAATATTTTAATATTTATTAATTATGATTATTAGTAATATTATAATATTATTAATACATATTATTAATAATATAACCAACTATGATTTAATATATATTATTAATATATTATTAGTTCTTTTGGTTTATTAATAATATATATTATCAGTGTCATCCATGATCAAATGTCACATTCTCACAAATATTGTCTCAATATGAAAATCACCCATGACCAACCTTGGTCATAGTTGGTCCAATGTCGGATTGTGACAATAACTGTCTCAATGTTTAAATCAATTCCCTTGGGTTCACCAATTCCTTTTGGTTTATAATTTGTTGGGTAATGGTTTTCCCTATGGTTCACCAATTCCTTTGGTTTATAATATTAAACCCTTGGGTTTATTAGTTCTTTTGGTTTATAATATGAATAATCGATCAATTTCATCCATGATCAAATGTCACATTCTGACAAACATTGTATCAATATGAAAATCACCCATAGTATTGTGGTCATCATGGTCATGTCGCATTGTGACAACAATTGTCTCAATGTTTAAATCAATTCCCTTGGGTTCACCAATTCCTTTTGGTTTATAATTTTTTTGGTAATGGTTGTCCCTTCGGTTCACCAATTCCTTTGGTTTATAATATTAAACCCTTGTGTTTATTAGCTCTTTTGGTCTATAATATGAATAATCGATCAATGTCATCCATGATCAAATGTCACATTATGACTAATATTGTCTCAATATGAAAATCACCCACTTGTGACATCCACAGTCATGGTTGGTCCAATGGGGTTGTGACAATAGCAGTCCTCAAATGTTTAAATCAGTTATTCCTTAGCATAGTTCGTCCTTTGGTTTATAATTGTTTGGGTAATGGTTTTCACTTGGGTTCACCAATTCCTTTGGTTTATAATATTAAACCCTTGGGTTTATTAGTTCTTTTGGTTTATAATATGAATAATCGATCAATGTCATCCATGATCAAATGTCACATTCTGACAGATATTGTCTCAATATGAAAATCACTCATGGCCAACCATGGTCATAGTAGGTCGAACGTCGCATTGTGACGACAATTGTCTCAATGTTTAAATCAATTCCCTTGGGTTCACCAATTCCTTTGGTTTATAATATTAAACCCTTGGGTTTTTAATAAGTTCTTTAAGTTTATAATATGAATAATAAATCAATGGCATGTTAATGTAGCTCGACCAAATATTGCCTCAATATGAAATCATTAACCATGGTCATAGTTGGTCCAACGTCGCATTCTCACAACAATGCGTCTCAATGTTTAAATAAATTGCGTTGGGTTCACCAATTCCTTCGGTTTATAATTTTTTGGGCAATGGCTTTCCCTTGGGTTCACCAATTCCTTTTTTTTATAATGTTAAACCCTTGGGTTTATTAGATCTTTTGGTTTATAATATGAATAGTCGATCGATGTCATCCATGATCAAATGCTGCATTTTGACAAATATTGTCTCAATATGAAAATCACCCATGGCCAACCATGGTCATAGTTGGTCCAACGTCGCATTGTGACAACAATTATCTCAATGTTTAAATCAATTCCCTTGGCTTCACCAATTCATTTGGTTTATAATTTGTTAGGTAATGGTTTTCCCTTGGGTTCACTAATTCCTTTGGTTTATAATATTAAACACTTGGGTTTATTAGTTATTTTGCTTTATAATATGAATAATCGATCAATGTCATCCATGATCAAATGTCACATTCTAACAAATATTGACTAAATATGAAAATCACCCATGACGAATATGGTGCGAAACTTGGTCAACGTCGCATTGGCATTGTAATTGATTCAATGTTTAAATCAATTCCCTTGGGTTCACCAATTCCTTTTTGGTTTATAATTTGTTGGGTAATGGTTGTCCCTTGGGTTCACCAATTCCTTTTGGTTTATAATTTGTTGGGTAATGGTTTTCCCTTGGGTTTATTAGAGCCTTTTGGTTTATAATATGAATAATTGATCAATGTCATCCATGATCAAATGTCACATACTGACAAATATTGTCTCAATATGAAAATCACCCATGGCCAACCTTGGTCATAGTTGGTCCAATGTCGCATTGTGACAAAAATTGTGTCAATGTTTAAATCAATTCCCTTGGGTTCACCAATTCCTTTTGGTTTATAATTTTTTGGGTAATGGTTGTCACTTGGGTTCACCAATTCCTTTCGTTTATAATATTAAACCGTTGGGTTTATCAGTTCTTTTAGTTTATAATATGAATAATAAATCAATGTCACCGACGATCAAATGTCACATTCTGACAAACATTGTCTCAATATGAATATCACCCATGGCCAACCATGGTCATAGTTGGTCGAACGTCGCATTGTGACAACAATTGTCTCAATATTTAAATCAATTCCCTTGGGTTCACCAATTCCTTTTCTTTATAATTTTTTGTGATGTGAATTTTCCCTTGGGTTCATACTTGCTTTGGTTTATAATATTAAACCCTTGGGTTTATTGTTTTTAGTTTTATAATATGATAATCGATAAATTTCATCCTTGATCAAATGACACATTATGAGAAACATTGTACGGAATATGAAAATCATACATGGCCAACCTAACTGACAGATGCATAGTTGGTCCAACGTCGCATTGTGACAACAATTGTCTAAATGTTTAAAAATAAATTCCCTTGAGTTTTCTGCAATTCTTTTAGTTTATAATTTGTTGGGTAATGGTTGTCCTTGACCTCACTAATTCCTTTGGTTTTTAATATTAAACCCTTAGGTTTATTAGTTCTTAAGTTTTTATAATATGAATAATCGATCAATGTATCCATGATCAAATGAAACATTATGAGAAACATTGTCTCAATATGAAAATCACCCATGGCCAACCATGGTCATAGTTGGTCCAACGTCGCATTGGGACAACCATTGTCTCAATGTTTAAATCAATTCCCTTGGGTTCACCAATTCCTTTTGGTTTATAATTTGTTGGGTAATGGTTGTCCCTTGGTTTCACCAATTTCTTTGGTTTATAATATTAAACGCTTGGGTTTATTAGTTTTTTTGGTTTATAATATGAATAATCGATCAATGTCACCCATGATCAAATGTCACATTTTGACAAATACTGTCTCAATATGAAAATCACCCATGGCAAACCATGGTCATAGTTGGTCCAACGTCGCATTGTGACAACAATGCGTCTCAATGTTTGAATAAATTGCCTTGGGTTCACCAGCTCCTTTGGTTTATAATTTGTTGGGTAATGGTTTTCCCTTGGGTTCACCAATTCCTTTGGTTTATAATATGAATATTCGATCAATGTCATCCATGATCAAATGCTGCATTTTGACAAATATTGTCTCAATATGAAAATCACCCATGGCAAACCATGGTCATAGTTGGTCCAACGTCGCATTGTGACAACAATTGTCTCAATGTTTAAATAAATTCCCTTGGGTTCACCAATTCTTTTTGGTTTGTAATTTGTTGTGTAATGGTTGTCCCTTGGGTTCACCAATTCCTTTGGTTTATAATATTAAACCCTTGGGTTTATTAGTTCTTTTGGTTTATAATATGAATAGTCGTTCAATGTCATCCATGATCAAATGTCACATTCTGACAAATATTGTCTCAATATGAAAATCACCCATGGCCAACCTTAGTCATAGTTGGTCCAATGTTGGATTGTGACAACAATTGTCTCAATGTTTAAATCAATTCCCTTGGGTTCACCAATTACTTTGGTTTATAATTTTTTGGGTAATGGTTGTCCCTTGGGTTCACCAATTCATTTGGTTTATAATACTAAACCCTTGGGTTTATTGGTTTTTTTGGTTTATAATATGAATAGTCAATCAATGTCATCCATGATCAAATTTCACATTTTGACAAACATTGTATTAATATGAAAATCACCCATGGCCAACCTTGGTCATAGTGGGTCTAATGTCGGATTGCGACAACAATTGTCTCAATGTTTAAATCAATTCCCTTGGGTTCTCCAATTACTTTGGTTTATAATTTTTTGGGTAATGGTTGTCCCTTGGGTTCACCAATTCCTTTGGTTTATAATATTAAACCGTTGGGTTTATTACTTTTTTTGGTTTATAATATGAATAATCGATGAATGTCATCCATGATCAAATGTCACATTCTGACAAACATTGTATCAATATGAAAATCACCCATGGCCAACCATGGTCATACTTGGCCCAACATCGCATTGCGACAACAATTGTCTCCATGTTTAAATCAATTCCCCTGGGTTCTTAATATATAATATATATTATTATAATATTATTAATATATTATTAGTTCTTTTGGTTTATTAATAATATAACCATATATTATATTAATATATAAATAAATATTAAAATATTATATATTATTTATATTATTAGTATATATTATATATATTTCAAGTTAATTTATAGTATGTATATAGTTAATATTATTAATATATTACTAAATATTTTTAATATATATTATTATTACTTAATATAATATTAATAATATATATATAATATTTTGTATATATTAATAATATTATAATATTTTAATATTTATTTAGTAATATTAATAATATTATAAAATTACTAATAATCATTATAAATAAATATTCAGTGATTATTAGTAATATTATAATATTATTAATATATTATTAGTTCTTTTGGTTTATTAATAGTATAACCATCTATGATATAAATATATAAATAAATATTAAAATATTATATATTATTTTTATTATTTTTATTATTAACAAATATTATTAATATATCTTATATATATTTCAAGTTAATTTATAGTATGTATATAGCTAATATTTTTAATATATTTATAAATATTTTTCATATATATTATTAATACTTATTATAATATTAATAATATAAATAAAATATTTTTGTATATATTAATAATATTATAATATTACTAGTATTCATTATAAATAAATATTCAATATTTATTAATAATGATTATTTGTAATATTATAATATTATTATTATATATTATTAATAATATATATTAATAATATTATAATATTAATAATAATCATTATAAATAAATATTCAAATATTTATTAATAATGATTACTAGTAATATTATAATAGTATTAATATATTATTAGTTCTTTTGGTTTATTAATAATATATATTATCAATGTCATCCATGATTAAATGTCACATTCTGACAAATATTGTCTCAATATGAAAATCACCCATGACCAACCCTGGTCATAGTTGGTCCAATGTCGGATTGTGACAATAACTGTCTCAATGTTTAAATCAATTCCCTTGGGTCCACCAATTACTTTGGTTTATAATTTTTTGGGTAATGGTTGTCCCTTGGGTTCACCAATTCCTGTGGTTTACAATATTAAACCCTTGGGTTTATTAGTATTTTTGGTTTATAATATGAATAATTGATCAATGTCATCCATGATCAAATTTCTCATTCTGATAAACATTGTATCAATATGAAAATCACCCATGGCCAACCATGGTCATACTTGGCCCAACGTCGCATTGCGACAACAATTGTCTCAATGTTTAAATCAATTCCCTTGGGTTCACCAATTCCTTTGGTTTATAATTTTTTGGGTAATGATTTTCCCTTGGGCTCACCACTTGCTTTGGTTTATAATATTAAACCCTTGGGTTTATTAGTTTTTTTGGTTTATAATATGAATAATCGATCAATGTCATCCATGATCAAATGACACATTATGAGAAACATTGTCTCAATATGAAAATCACCCATGGCCAATCATGGTCATAGTTGGTCCAACGTCGCATTGTGACAACAATTCTCTCAATGTTTAAATCAATTCCCTTGGGTTCACCAATTCCTTTTGGTTTATAATTTGTTGGGTAATGGTTGTCCCTTGGGTTCACCAATTCCTTTGGTTTATAATATTAAACCCTTGGGTTTATTAGTTCTTTTGGTTTACAATATGAATAATCGATCAATGTCATCCATGATCAAATGTCACATTCTGACAAATATTGTCTCAATATGAAAATCACCCATGGCCAACCCTGGTCATAGTTGGTCCAACGTCGCATTATGACAACAATTGTCTCAATGTTTAAATCAATTCCCTTGGGTTCACCAATTCCTTTGGTTTATAATTTGTTGGGTAATGGTTTTCCCTTGGGTTCACCAATTCCTTTGGTTTATAATATTAAACCCTTGGGTTTATTAGTTCTTTTGGCTTATAATATGAATAATCGATCAATGTCATCCATCATCAAATTTCACATTCTGACAAATATTGTCTCAATATGAAAATAACCCATGGCCAACCATGGTCATAGTTGGTCCAACGTCGCATTGTGACAACAATGCGTCTCAATGTTTGAATAAATTGCCTTGGGTTCACCAGCTCCTTTGGTTTATAATTTGTTGGGTAATGGTTTTCCCTTGGGTTCACCAATTCCTTTGGTTTATAATATGAATATTCGATCAATGTCATCCATGATCAAATGCCGCATTTTGACAAATATTGTCTCAATATGAAAATCACTCATGGCCAACCATGGTCATAGTTGGTCCAACATCGCATTGTGACAACAATTGTCTCAATGTTTAAATAAATTGCCTTGGGTTGTTAATATATAGTATATATTATTATAATATTATTAATATATTATTAGTTCTTTTGGTTTATTAATAATATAACCATTTATGATATTAATATATAAATAAATATTAAAATATTATATATTATTTATATTATTAATATATATTATATATATTTCAAGTTAACTTATAGTATGTATATAGTTAATATTATTAATATATTAATAAATATTTTTAATATATATTATTAATACTTAATATAATATTAATAATATTATAATATTACTAATATTCATTATTAATAAATATTTGAATATTTATTAATAATATATATTTATAATATTATAATATTATTAATATATATTATTAATAAATATTGAAATATTTATTAATAATGAATATTAGTAATATTATAATATTATTAATATATTAATATTATTAATATATTATTAGTTCTTTTGGTTTATTAATAGTATAACCATCTATGATATAAATATATAAATAAATATTAAAATATTAGATATTATTTTTATTATTAACAAATATTATTAATATATATTATATATATTTCATGTTAATTTATAGTATGTATATAGTTAATATTATTAATATATTTATAAATATTTTTAATATATATTATTAATACTTATTATAATATTAATAATATAAGTAAAATATTTTTGTATATATTAATAATATTATAATATTACTAGTATTCATGATAAATAAATATTCAAATATTTATTAATAATGATTATTTGTAATATTATAATATTAATAATAATCATTATAAATAAATATTCAAATATTTATTAATAATGATCACTAGCAATATTATAATATTATTAATAATATATATTAATAATATTATACTATTTTAATATTTATTTAATAATATTAATAATAATAATATTATAATATTACTAATAATCATTATAAATAAATATTCTAATATTTATTAATTATGATTATTAGTAATATTATAATATTATTAATATATGTTATTAATAATATAACCAACTATGATCTAATATATATTATTAATATATTATTAGTTCTTTTGGTTTATTAATAATAAAACCATCTATGATATATTAAATTATTATATATTATTAATATCATTTTTATATTAATATATATTATATATATTTCAACTTAATTTATAGTATGTATATACTTAATATTTTTAATATATTAATAAATAATTTTAATATATATTATTAATACTTATTATAATATTATTAATATATAATATTTATTTATTGATATATAAATTAATATGATGGGTAGTGGATATAGGCCTATCAGCGTATATCAATCACATTGGTAAATGTGGTTGGTAAATGTGGTTGTAAATCTATTTTATATAGGCCTATCTGCGTATATCAACCACATTAGTTTTTACTAATGTGGTTGTGCTAATTGATAACCAGCGAATGAAAACTCTTAGTTCCGGTAGACAGGTCATCAAAATTATAAATTTCGGTCACATAGTACTCAGACTTAAGACCTCAGAGAGCTCAGACTTAATATTAACTTGGTATGATAACAGTAGAATATAACCATAGCTCATTTATGTACAGAAACTGTACCATAAAAGAAAAATAAGAAAACGAAACCAATCATGGAATCTGAGTGAACACGTATGCCAAACGTGAATTTAAAGCATAATAATTGTTCCATTTAAACTGTGCAGTAAACTCTTGAGGAAAAGCTCGAAAGCTACAACGTAGTCAAGAAGGCTAATAAAACACAATCCTTTAGTTAAAAGAGAAACATGATGTATGGATAAATAAGATTTTTAACATCTATACAAATAACCCAGCACAATTCACCCGGAAGCAATTCATCCTCGCGGTGAAAAAGTCATTAAAATTTTCCAGTAAAATGAGAGATTGTATGATAAAACCCTTCATGGAAAATACAATCTTTCATAAAATAACCATGTACAAGCGTGGTGACTACACCATTCCAGAATGTAACCTGGACTGAGAAATGACAAATAGCTACAATATAAACTTATGATAATTATGAAGAGCCTCTAGCTCACTGTGGGATATGGCTAATGCATTATATGGCAAAGAAAGTTTGAAAATGTAAACCCTAAGATACACATGTTTAAGGAGTTTATAGGAGCCAGATATGAGAAGTATTACCTGGTATCCGGCGACCTGCAAATTCACCCTTGACTTCAAACGTCGGGGTACCATAGCCGTTGATAGCTGGGAAAATCCAAAACAAGACAAAAGAGCTCACGCAAAAATTAAATAAATAAGTATCGACGATTATATTCAAAGACGAATTCTACATCAAAAGTGCCTCAGAGTGACGCCAAGCCTTCTAGCAGGATCTCTCTTAAACTATTTGAGAACATAACCGAGAGAAGCTCATGGCGTAAAGCTGAGTTACAAGAGGAAAAAGAACGTTTTCGAAATCGTTCATTAAAATATAATAAATAAAAATTATAAGAAATTTAAAGACAAGAATGATGGTGGTAACCTGTACCAGTAGAGAAGACCCTCACTTAGGTCTTATGTCACATTCTCTTACAAAACATGAGAATATCACCAGATAACCGAACTGAAGGGTATCACCAGGCAACAGTGCCGAGGAGCAGCTCCATGTAGTAGAGATGAAGGGGTGACGCCAAGTTGTAGAGCAGAAGGACACAGGATTCCGAGCAATTGAGTGAACCGAGGGATGGTAATGTAGGTTTTCATTACCATAACCATCCCAAAATGATTCACCGTTGTTAGATCTAGGGTCCTGCCATCAATGTCTGAGATCACTCCAGAGGGTCGTTCTTCAACTGACATTTCTGGCCCTCAAGACCATCCAAAATTTTTGACAGGGTTGCGTTAATTCTGTTGGATACCGGTGGAGGAGGTGAACTTATGTAAGTGGTGGAAAAGGTAACAAGTCCCAAGGCCATATTAATAATCAGTCATACCATAATAATGACGAAGATCTCCATACATCACATACTTAAGCTTGATAACAATAACGTGGTACCATACGGATATATGACGAGATACTTAACATGTGTATGTTATTTTATAACCCATAAGAAGGCACTGTGCAGATGGATGTATACATTGGAACATTATAAAATCATAACCATGTACTATCTAAATTAATGAATTCAGTGTAATGTGTATATATATGTATATATTTTTCGTTTATTTGATTGCATGTGTATATAATTTTTTTTTTATGGTTTCTATGTCACATGTGGTACCATATCAAAATTTCCACACGATGTCTTAATTGGGCACTAATCTTACTGATAAGTGTGTTGAATTGTGCGCAGTGGGAACTTAAAAGTGAAGGAGTAATCAGTCACGATGAGAAAGGGAGTCGGAGGAAATTTTCCCACCAGCTTAATAGGTGACATGTGAAATCTAGAAGCACACCCGAAGATGTCGGTGCAACTTTGTGCAGAAAAGAAACATTAGAAATTAGAATACCTGACACTTGAAATAGTTGCAATAAGAGATGGTTTGATTAAGGATATATCTGGAAATACTGATGCGAGAGCAGGGGAGAATCTTGAAAAGCCTTTGAGATAGGAAAAATTATAGAAATTATCAACCTAGTCTTGAGCATGGAACCCACGAAGAAGGGGAATAGTGAGAAGTTATGGAATATAATCGAGAAGGAAACGATTCACAGATAAGTAACTAAAACATAGCCGATAGTGAAGGAGAATTAGGTTATGCTTCAGAGAAAAGAAAAACAAAGAAACAAAAAATGGAGCTCTAGGTAGAATTTTGAAATATAAAGCGTGAGTTTTTTTACAAAGTCTTGGATTATCAATATGAATAAATATTTCTAGGCTTAAGAATACAAAAATAACCTTAAGGCCAGGTTATGTATTTATCATCTTCAAGTAAAATCCTCCTTATGGTGGGAAGAGGTCAAATCAGTATAAGGCATAGAAGAATAACTATCACTTGGGATGAATTTCAAAAGAACTTTAGAAACAAGCACCTAATGGAGTGCTTTTATGATGAGAAGGCTAAATAATTCAATGACTTAAGACTAGGGAAGTTAAGCATGGATGAGTAAATAAAAAAAATTACTTCTTTATTACAATATGTGCCTTTTCTTCGGGAAGAGAAAGCTAAAGTACAATGCTTTCTAAGTATTCTACCAACATTCATGAAGGAGAGAATGGAGTTTGGGAGTCCAAAAACCATGGAAAAAGAAATCCGAAAGGCACGAATGTGTTACCAACAAACAAAACAAAAAGGAGACACTAGTAAAAATTGGTCTCATAGGAAAGGATAATAAAATTTCCAAAATCTAAGAAGTGAAAAATGTGCAAATTTCAGGAATTCCTAGAGAAATGTGCCTAGTAATCATTTTATAAAGAATCAGAAAAAGTATAAATGGAAAGATAAAAACAAAACTGTGGAAGAATCTAGTAATTCAGAGCCTATCCAGGCACATAATCCCCCTCTACAATGTTTGGGTTGCAGAGAATCCCACTATTATAAAAATTGTCTCGATCAAGCCATATCAGAGCACGTTGCTAACATTCAAGAACCGTATAATGTTGGGGAGGTGGCTAGAAGCATGCACATAATCAATGGAACATTGGAATATCGAGAAGTAGAATACCAACCCAATATAATTGAATTAGAAGTTAAGATATTTAATCGATCGGTATCTATTTTAGTAAACCGAAGGGACAACTTAAGCTATGTCAGCCCTAAAATTGTAAAAAAATGTGACCTTCAGACCCAAAAATTTAAACACTTGTGGCTAATACAATTAGCCATTGGAACAAAAATAAGAGTGGTTGTTAAGCTGTCAGACTTCCCTCTCAGTGAAGACAATAAACTAATCACAATTGATTTAAATATTATGACGTTAGGGTCCTATGATATAACCATAGGGATTCACCAGCTAGAAGGACATTGTTCCTTAGTAAACTATAAGGAAAAATAAATGATTTATTTACAGAAAATGGATTCAGGAAAGAACTTTAGGGGGTTAAGAACCCTATATAGTTACGTCCCATTACAAATTTTCAGTTGGGTAAAATCATGATAAAGGGGTGTTTTATTTATGTTGTTCAGGTGGGATATAGTGATTTCAATGACAAAATGACATCACTAGAAGAAATTCTTGTGATTAAGAAATTTCCGGATGTATTCCCCAAAAGTATTCTAGGGTTGCCTCCAAAAAACGAAATTGACTTTACAATTAAACTGATTCCTCGGGCAGCCCCTGTATCAAGAGCTCCCTATTATATGAGCATACTTGAGTTAACAGAGCTTAAGATGCAGCTACAAGAATTACTCAACAAGGGATTTATTAGCCCTTGTATGTCGTCAAGGGTAGCACTAGTGCTATTAGTTTGGAAGAAATATGGAACACTTAGACTCAGTATCAATTATAAGAAATTGAACAAGTTAACCATAATGAATAAATACCCTTCACCTCGGATTGATGATATTTTTTATCAAGTCAAAGGTGCTATAGGTTTCTCCAAGATCAATTTGTGATCTGGTTATCCTCAGATCAGAGTGAAGGATGAGGATGTCTATAAAAATACTCTTATAAAACCCTATAAACATTATAATTTTTTTTTTTACCATTTGGGATTACCAATGCACCGTCGAATTTAATGATCCTTATGCATGGAATTTTCCATCCATATCTAGATAAATTTATTTTAATATTTAAATAGATGATATCCTTATTTACTCTAATAATGTTAAGGAGCATGAAGAACACGTTCTGATAGCGTTGCAAAAATTTAGGGACCATTAGCTATGTGCTAAATTTATCAAGTGTGACTTTTATAAGGATCAAATCGAGTATTTGGGTCATGTGATCTCATCTGAGGGTATAATTGTGGACCCAAAGAAAATCACCACAATCATAAGGTGGTTTGTTCCTAAAAATGTTGTTGACATCCGATCTTTAATGGGATTGGCGGGGTACTAGCATTGATTTCTCGAAGGAGTTTCTAGAATTTCTTACCCCATAACATCCGTACAAAATAAAGGACTAAGATTTAAATGGAATGCATACTTTCAGCATAGTTTTGATTGATTAACGAAATTTCTAGCCACAACTCTAGTACTAAAATTTGCTAATATAGAAAAGGAATTTTTGGTATGCAATGATGCATTTCAAGAATGAGTGGGAGGAGTCGTCATATATGAAGGCAAGCTGATAGCATATGAATTGTGTAAACGAAAAAGAGCATAAGCATAAATATTCTCATTAGGGGAATTTTGAGGTCTAAAATGGGCCTCCTAAGTAAGTAATAAAATAATAGTGGAAATAATAAAATAATATTAGATTACATCATAAAATTTTAGAGGGAAAAATAATAAAATAATAAAACTATTTTTTCAACTCATATTTTCAACTTATCTCCTTAATTTTTTACTCAAATTTCGAGCGGAAATACTCGTTGGATGCAAATTTAATTTCTGATGAAAGGAGTACCCATGTTGCATACTTTTGATGGACCCTCCTACACAAAAAATGAGAGATACATGAAAAACGTGATTGCAATCACATTTTTTCATGTATTTCTTATTTTTCGTGTGGGAGGGTCCATCGAAAATATGCAACATGGGTACTCCTTGGATGAGAAAATTAAACTTTTCATCCAACAAGTACTCCCACTCGAAATTTTAGTAAAAAATTAGGGAGATAAGTTCAAAAGACAAGTTGAAAAAATAGTTTTATTATTTTATTTTTTTCTTTTCTTTTAACTTTTTTACTCCAAAAATGCTGAATCATCCCCCATGGTTGCCATCATCATATTGAATCCTATTGGTTATTAGAAAGTCTGTTTTGGTTGTACATTTTTCTTAGGAGGCCCATTTTATACCTCAAAATTCCCCTAATCCATATGATCTAGAATTTATGGTCCTGGTATATGCCTTGAAATTTTGGCACCACTATTTATTGGGAAATAAGTTCTTGTTGTTAACTAACCATAGAAGTTTAATCAGCTCCTTTAAACAACACAATTTGAATGCACAACAAGCAAGGTGGGTTGCATTTTTGAGTGAATTTTATTTTGATATAAGGCATCTGAAAGGTAATGAAAACCATGTAGTTGAAACTTTAAACATAACGGTGAAATTTGTGTATGAAATTAAATCCCATAATATCGAATTATATGTATCAAAACAACTAAAAGAAGTTGCTCGTAAGGATCCAGAATATAATTTTACATGGAAGCAAGTTAAGAAAACTGAGTATGCCATAAATAATAAATAATTACTACTTTCAAAGGGAGATTTTATGTTCCTAACCAGATGTATATTAAAAAATCCCATTGGATGAATTTCATCGTAGTGTGTATGCTAGCCATCCTTGGTATGAAAATTTGTTTTCAACAATTAGGAAATATTATTTTTTTCTAGGAATGAGGAAAGATATAGCTTGATATTTATCAAGATGTATGGAGTGTGAACTAGTTAAGGTGGAGCACCAACACCCTGTTGGTTTTCTTCAACCTCTTCCCATCTTTGAGTGGAAATTAGAGATGATAACTTTTGACTTCATAATAGGATTACCAAAAATAAAAAACCAACATGACTCCATCATGACAGTGCTTGATAAACTGAGTAAGTATGCACATTTATTACATTTAAACCCACTTATAAAATTGTGGAAATTGCATATATATTCATGAGAGAGATATTTTGATTGCAGGGCATGCCAAAAAATAGTAATCTTAGATAGGGACGTGAAGTTTACTTCTGCATTCCAGAAATCCCTCTTTGTAGGATTGGGTACCCAGTTTCAGTTCAACACCTCTTACCATGCTCAAATGGATGCGCATACTGAGCGAATGAATCAAGTGGTAGAATATATTTTTTGAATGTATGTAATGCAATGGCCAACTAAATGGGAAGAGTATTTACACTTATTTTAATTCTCTTACAATAATAGCTACCATGGATCATTAAATATGAGCCTATACAAGATGTTGTATGGTAGAAGGTGTTGAACTCTCACCAGCTGGATAATTCCAGAAGACAAGATGATGCTAGGACCTAACAACTTGTCAGAAATGGAGAAAGAAGTTAGGAGGGTAGAATTGGAAGGCTTCCTAGGAAAGAAAAAAAATGTATGCAAGCAAGAAACTAACCTTTAAAGAATTTCAGGTGGGGTATCATGTTTATGTTATAATTAAACCCAAGAGGATCACCTTACGACGAGGTGGGTGTAATAATTTGGCACCTTTCTAGTATGGACCATTCCAGGTGTTGGAAATAATAGGCCTTGTAGCTTTAGAAATTTCTCTTCTTGATCATACAAAGTTAATAATGTCTTTCATGTTTCCCTACTAAAGCAATATGTGTAATATTTGAGACATGTAATTAATTGGCTAGAACATAAAGTAAGTATATATGAGGATGCAACATGAATCTGTTAAAGTTCATAAAAATTCTAACAAGTAAATTAATTATGACTCAATGGTGTTTGACATGTCAAACTGGATGGGGAGTTCCTAATAGAACCTATACACATCTTTCATCGGAGAGAAGAAATTTTGTGTAAATGAGCAATCTTCCAGGTTAAGGTGCAGTGAAAGAATTTTAGCCCTGAAGCAGCCACATGGGAAGAAGAGGACTTCATGAGACAAGATTATCTGGAATTGTTCCAAGGCCAGGAATAAACACCGAGGATGGTGTTTTTCCTTAGGGGGGAGATGTGACACCGAAGGATAAAATCCAATTACAAACATTTATCTTTACATGCATTTAGTTTCATTGTGGTAAAAATTGTTAAGATTCAGTAAAAACTTCAAAGTTTTCTTATGAAAAATATAATGATTTCTTTTATTTTTTAATATGAAAATTTCGAATTCAAGAAGACTCTCTGGGAAATAAATAATTCCAAACACTGAGAAGTTAGAGCAGTTCAAGAAACAGTTACCTTATACTCATGAGATAATATGGGAATCTCAGGGAGGAAAAGGAGTTTTGTGTTTTCTAGGAAAATAAAGGAATGAGGTTTGGAAGAAAGCGGGACATTGCTTAAGAGTAACCAAAGCTATATGGGTGTGAGTGGAACTCGAGTACAAACTGACAGGTTCAGGTTAGACAGTGGTCTTGATGGCTACCTCTTTTGTTTCCAAATATTGTATTCTATTGCTCGGTGAGGAGCTCAGGAGTGAGAAGAGGATGTAATCACCCTTATCAAAGGTTGGGTGGACCAGACTAATCTTGTGGTATTTTGCAATAAGTATTTTAGTATTTCACTTCATCATTAGTTCCATCTATGTCTAAAAAGATAAGGAATCTGACTAGAATTTCATTTCTTTATTATTTACTTACAGTTGCATAAGTTAACATAGATATTTGTTTTGGAATATTGTAGAAATGTTACTTCTTTTTTATTCACTGAAAGTTGACAAAAGGAAAAATGGATATCTAATCTGAAGCATCGAAAATATTTTGTTTACAGATAAGAAATACCATGGTTTGATGTTCTAACTAACCCATTGAAATTCTGGTTAATTTTGGGCTGAAATTATCCTATTATATTCTTGGTACTCTCAAGGTGATAATGGATGCTATCTACTTGCGATAAAATAGAAATTTAGGAATTTCAAAGGGAAACCATGACACCTAAAAGAAATATTATTTTGTTATCAACCGCCAACAAAATGTTCCATACCTACTCGAATAACCCTGCAAACGCCCTCCATTACAATTTCCCTATTCTTCCTTCAACCATGTACAACCCACTTTCTATGTTATACTTGGCCATCACATATGTATCTAAGGGGTCAAATGGATGGTGTTGTTACCATCTACAATGAAAATGAATGGTTGGTTGAATAAGCTACAATCCATCTCTAAACATACTCTTACACTCCATGTGTCGGTAGCAGAGGTATAAACAATACAATGTACTTGATTTGTTCTTAGTTCTCCCCACACTATCACCTTAAATGTTTTCTTAGCTAGAATATTAGGGTCCACAACTATGTCGATGTACATGGGCCATTGCATACCCCTAGTTCTGAAGTTGCTCGCCCACAATTGTTTCTTCAAACATAACTCGAGACAAAGGTGTGCGCTGACCTTCGTATCAGGCAGTAGTTGAAAGCATCTTGTTAAGATATTAGCAGTTGCAATTTTTCCTTCACTACTGACCATAAGAAGAATACCATCAACAACTCCTTGGAGAAGCCAACCTTTAGTCTGAGCTTTATCCACCTGAGGGGTAACCTGGAAAAATTCCTACTTGTTAGAGTTGTTGAAGAGGTGGAAGCCATGGGCATTCCAGGTATCGCTGGTGAGAGAAATCCACAACTCATAGTTTTTTTCATCAAATATCTGATGAAAGGCTTCCAAAGATGAAATGGTGTGGTTTCAAGCTAGGGAAGTTAACTCAGATCACAAGAGGCCATAGATTTATAGGTGAGAGAGAATGTTGTGTAGAATGGAGTCAGCCAAGTATTCCAACTCGCATTCCTTTAACGCATCAAAGCACTGTTTCTTGATAGCACCATCAATTTGTGTTTCATAGGATGGAGGAGACATTTCTTCAGTTGGATCAACATTTCTTGGGTGTCTGGAGCTACCATAGAGACTCTTGGTGATGCATAATATCTCCTCATCGCTCACTTCTTGGATTGCAGATTTTGTGCCCACGTTCGTTTCATCATGGGAATCTTCATCATAAATCTCTTCTCATTGTGGGGATATTCATCATAAATATCAAAGGAGTGCTCATCGCGCAAATTCTGTCTGTAAGTGTTTCAGGCTTAACCCTCAATAAAGAAAAACAATGATAAGGGGAGTCACCAAGTGTGCTCTTTAATAAACAAAAATGATACCTAATCACAGACTAGAGCAATGAATTTAGATATGCATCATCATGGAAGCTTCTTGGCCTCCCATTAAAAATATACTATAAAATAATTATAGAGGCCATAAATATTTCCATTTACTATGTATTTATTTAGGTTTGATATATTCTGATATTTGAACAGGTTAGTTAATCTCTATTAAAATTTAACCATGTCAATAAGTACGTGGCCATTGTAGTAGTTCAAGAGGTAGGAGGAGACCCAAGGGGAGCTTCCATATTGGCTGACATGCATAGAGATATTCATATAATACAACTTCAGATACATCACCAAAATTTTTCTCTAGTTCTAATGGAATTCCAACTCCAAAGTATGCATCAAGTAGATATTCCTCAATCAAGTGTCAAGGATCCAACACCTATCGAATCTTCAGATGAGTAATTCTAAGTAATTCCATAAGTCTAACTTATTTTTTTTGGAACATGAAATCATGGGTGGATAGCATTTAATTTCTTATTAGTATGTCAAATATATAGTAGATAATATACCTTATAAGGTTCTTAAAGACATGATTAAATTATTTCAATTTTGGTTGTATTTTAACTCTCTGAGGTGGCCAACAGATCTTGTTTCCCTCGGGCATGTTGAGGCTATCAAACATAGAATCTGATAATGTAACCTGTTGTTTTTTTATATATGAATGAAAAGAGAGGCACTACCAAATTTTGAAACAAAAATTAGGTGTTTGTATTTAATATTATTATTTACCTTGATAGAAAGGGAGGTCGTATCGTATTGTTCATCTTTTCTCCATTAATATGATAAAATATTTAGTTGTAAATTTTAATTTTATTTAAAAATTGACTTTTAGTATTTATATAATTGGCTTAATTTTATTTGGTCAAATTATATAAAAATTAAAATTAAAATAAGAAAATTAATAAACTGATTTTTTTTTATTTGGTCAAAATAAAATAAAAATAAATTTTTGGTATTCACCTATAATTGATCCATGGTATTCAGGTAAATTAAGCTAATCTAGATCCATCTTAAATCCAAATCTAAGAAGCTCCCAAATGTTTAAAATATTTTTTCATTTTAAAATAGGTTCGCATCTTCGTCACTTCGCTTCATAGATAGGAAGTTAAGATTGATCTAGGATTATTTTGACAAGATCAAATTATATAAAACTAAAACAAAGAAAATAATATAGAAGATAAAAAATTAATGATTATAATTAATAATTAAACTAATGTAGATTCATTTTAACTCAAAATATGCTGAGTATTGAGAGGGCCGAATTAATTAAGATTCTAACTTATTTTAGTGTGAAAAGACATTTGATCCCTTTTGACTCTTGGTAAATCCAAAATTAAAATCAATGTAAATTAATATACAAAAGAACATAATTTTAATAATTGTTGAATTTTGAGTTATAATTATCATTTTATAATTGTATAAATTTCAATTAAATTTGTTTTGAATATAAGAAATTAGCTATATATTTAAAATTATCATTTAATTAGGAGTATAATTATGATGATGACGATGATGATGATGGTTAACATCCAATGAGACCAAAATTTGGTCTATCGGACATAAAGAAACAAATTATTTAGTTTGTTTTAAAATTGAACTCCTACGCTCAAAGAGATTGGAGAGAAGCGTCTTGAGCACACTATAATTTTAACATGTTAAAAGCCTCAGAAGGTCAATATTGCAACAAATATTATGAAATTGAGATCTAATGTGGGTCTACGCAAGGAACTCTAAGAGGAAGTGATCTTCATCCTCAATGTTCATATTCTTACAGAGATGGTAGATCCTTTCCACCCATGGTGTTTTAGGAACTGTCGAATGACCTATCACCACTATGGAACTAATGAGAGTTCATTCTTATCTTGGCTATGTTATTTTTTTTTCTTTGAGCTAGTTAAAAACAGAAAGGTACTTTTGATCTTCTAGAGTAGGGTTGATGAACTCCTTATAATATCTTAATTTTTTTTTAGCCTCTAAATATTTATCACGCCACATTTTCTCTTTAAACTTAGAAGTAACAATATTTTTAATGTTATTAATCTTTTGCAACGCAAAATTTTCGTCGATCTCCCAATGGTTTAACCAGGCGCTGGTATCTTTATAACAACATCTTCTGAGCCTGAAGTTGTTTTAGATGGAATTTAAAGCTAGATTAGGAAGTCTATGGTCTCCCATGTTATTGATTTTGTGTTTATACAGCAGGAGCCTAGTCACAACTACGCTCTAAATAGGGGAACACTAGTACATTTGGTCAAAATTTCGACCCTTTAGTTCCAACACTTTTTTCATATTCTCTGAAATTTCCCCAATTTTTCTCAATTTTTAAAATCTCTCCAACAACAGTCGCTATAGAGACGTTTAGGGACATTTTCAATATTGCGACGTTTAAGAACTCCATCGGAAGAGAGACATTTTGGGATACAACGTCAAAAATGCGACATTTCTAAGACAAGTGTGATGGTATTTGGGTTAAATGTCAGTATTGTGACGCTGGGACACAACGTTGGAAATGCCACATTTCTAAGACAAGTGCGACGTTATTGGGGATAAACGTCGGTATTAAGACGGTGGTAATACTCTCGTTATTGGGACGTTACGAGATATGTTTTGGTAGTGTGACGGTTTGTAGATCTCCACCATTGGTACTTTCGAAATCAACAGTTGAGATGTTGGGCGAGACTTCACTTGGTAATCCCCACCAAGTCTAGGTTAGTCGGCCTTGGTCACTTTTCATCTGAGCTTGAGAAGTTAGACTGTTGCTCTGAGGTTTCCATAAATGTAAGAATATTTGGTTTTGTTTCCAGGATTCCCTCTTGAGCTATGGTCAAAGGAGGTACTCATCAAGGCGGAAAATTCATTGGGTAGGTTAATTTACTTGGATGAAGATTTTTTTTTATGGCAGATAAACATATGGAATGGGTTTTGGTTGAGATGGAGACTGCTGAAGGATTACCGAGGTTTCTAAAAATTATTTAGGATGAGAAGGAGAACATATAGCCACTAGACTACCGAAAGAATCCCTTTAGATGTATAAATTGCAGGAATCTAGGCCATCTAGACAATACTTGTGAGGCTCCTTTGCATTGAGGTCTTGGTATCCATAACCATCAAAAAACCTAAAAAGGCTAGCTTAACAGCTGATTCCTAATACAATTTTTCGAGTTTTGAATAAAAGGAAAAATTATGCCTTGAAGGAGGTAAAGGAGTTAGTTTCAGCAAGTTGAAAAACCAACATATGAGCTCTAAGTTTTCAAGGGAAAGGGAAATTTTGGTATATGAACCTACTCCAGGCTATACTAAAGGATCAATATCTAAGGATGAGGCTGATTTTTTCACTGAAAAGGATGATGATAATGTGGTGGAATACATCTCGTCCAGTTGATCACCTGAAGGTTCTCTTGGGCTCGAGCACTCTCGCGATATGGTTCAAGCCGGTAAGTATCTTTTTAAATCCAAACTCTTTTGTTCAAAATCTGTCTATTGAATATTCCTTACTTATGTATCATATATAATTGAATGCACTTAATTATATAACCATTTTCTCTCTTTCGCATTCTAGCAAACATTATTTTCCATGAAACTCATCAGTAAATTCCTTGAAACCTATAACATCCTCCAAATTTCCAGACAACCTTGAAAATCCAAATAATTGTTTTTAATGTATCAATATGGCTCTAAAAAATATTGTATTCCCTTCGATTTCCATATTCAAATTTGTTTTTATTGATTTAAAATAAGAGCATTCTAGTGCCTCAATCTCTCTTGCTAACTCGGGCAACCCTGTAACCTATGCACCAATGCTCTCATATAAATATGAAATTAATATTTCCCCTATTTACACATCCAGAGGGACTAATCCAGTTGATAAATCTCAAATATAACCTATTTAATCCTTTCAAAAACTCACTATCATAAAGAAAAAGAGGAGAAAAAAGAAATGGAAAGAGAAGGAAATCATCCTTAGCCTATCCAGGGTGGAATCAACCTCTCTCTACCTGATGATTTAGATCTTAATTCGATGGAGCTTAGAGAAAAAAAACCCATTGTCTCTCCTAAACAATAATAATTTCATCTCTCAACATTCGAGGGGTTGGGGGTCCCTCCAAATTTTCCTCCCTCAAAATATTTATCAACACCCATGGCCCCTCTATCATTTATCTTCATGAAGCCATGGTATTGGGAGGAAAAGCTAGAGCGTGGTTCCAAAATAATTTTTCAGGCTGGTATTCATGTTCTCTAGAATAAAATGGCTTGTTAGGTGGGCTAATCACTATATGAGACCCAAAATATGCATCACTCCAGATTTTCTCCTCCTCATTGGGTATCATTCTAAAAGGATTGATAAGAGGATTGCCTTGCCCATAAAATTAATCAATTCTTATGAACCTATTGTAGACCCAATTTTCGGGGAATTTTTGTGGCTAGCAACAACCCCCCCCCCCTGTTTTTATTTTGTATTATCATGTAATGCTAAATAAATGGGGACCCCTAGTTTAAAAATCCAAATAATTAATTAGTGCTTGTTTTCTTTTTTCAATAAAGCTTACTATCATTAACTTCAGAAAATTCCTTGGAAAATATTTAAATAAACTTAAGTTTATCATAGCATAGAATAAAATCATTCTTTGAGGAATATCTCATCGCAAAAGGGTAATGAATGCCTCTTTACAATCAAAATTTTAAAAAAATTGCAATACGAAAACTACACACTAAAAAAACATTCATCGCATCGCAAAGTTTCAAATATCATATACTGAGAAACCTCAAATCACCAATCTTGCGATATTGCGATATTGTGATTTTTCGATTTCACGATGATATAATATTTGCGCTATTATGATGTTGCGATTTTCCGAGATTGCGATTTGCGATTTTACGATCATGCGATATTGCGATTTTGTGATATTGCGACATTGCGATTTCGCGATGTTACAATATTGCGCTATTATAAGATTGCAATTTTCGAAGATTGCGATCTGCGATATTGCGATATTGTGATATTGCGAAGCAAATCACATATCGCATTATCGTAGATCCTTAAGGATCGTTGTACGAAAAAGCTCTGCATAAATCGAGACTCCATTATGCGCTTTAAATTTTAATCAATAAATTGATTGTCTCTCATTAATGAAAATGGTTTCGTTCTGATTAAAGAAGTTATTTCATGTAATGTGATATATTTCATAGCTCTTTAGCATTTAAAACTTGCCATCACCTTTTTCATATCATTACTCTCACTTAATTCGTAAACCGCAGGCGTGAAGAACAGAGGACTATACAAAGCGATATTCAGAGTATTATGGGAAAGAAAGACAAAGCTCTGAGTTCTAAAAGTAAAGAGATGGTGTCCTTGTACACAGACACTACCTGCAACAAAGATGGTGGTATCACCACTTGGGAGGGAATGTATAATTTTGTTGAAGAAGAAAACCCCAGAGCAATGGAGGTTTCAGCTACTTCAGGATTAGTTGGCTCTTCCGAAGAATCTCTTATAGAGTTAGCTTGTTCATTTTTTCACCGAATAGCAACAAGACCTAAAATTCTTCCATATAAATACATGATGAAATGGGTACTAGATAGCACTGATATTACAGACAGACAGTTCAAGACTCAGGGGCAAGAGCTCATTGGCTCATTTACTATAGAATATTTAAGGCTTACGTATCATTTTCCAGAGCCACAGGTAACGTACAACAAACAGTTTATTGAAAAGTTTGGAAAGGAAAATTCAAACCTAGAAGAATGCACCCAGGAATGGTCCAGAAGAGTCAAACCACTGAAGAAAGATAAACATGGTATGTAAACTACTCGTTCTCTCACTTCTCTGTATTGCTTTGCTGCTGCTATGCTTTGTAGGCTTTTTGTAAAGCCTGATATTAATAAGTTTTCACCTGAATGGCTACCATTGTTTAATGTTGTTGTTAATGCTACTATTATGGATTGGGCTAAGATATTGTCTGATAACATGGCCACGGCTATTTTGAATTATCGATCTAAACGGACTGTCTCTCAGAGGATTTATCCTCCTTTTTTCCTATCTGCTTATGTAATGGATTCAATCTGTTATGTTTCTAAATTTCCTGTAATGTGTTGGAAATGGACAATTCAAGATCCCATACCCATTCATGTTTATCATAAATAATTGTGGGATTCAAAGTTCACTTCCCATTTTTACAATATTTTTCATGGAATCATGCTGCCACTCTACAGAATGTTGTATAATAAGGATGCTCCAAGGTTTTCTCCTGAAGCAGAAGTAGACAATTTCCCTATCGCAAGATGGTTTGGAGAAGAATGTTTTACCTATGTTAGGGTTTTTGGAATTTTTTCTTCTCCTCGCATTTTACCTTTGTATGTTCTGGATAAACTCGTGGCTCGGGAAATCGCGTATCAATCCTGCAGAGAGGGAGGTTTGTCCAAGGATTTAAAGGATAAAAAGAAAGCCATCTGGCCACAATTTCCTGTGGCCTACGGAGCATTTTCATTATTTGATGTTGGTCATGCATTTAAAGAAGTAAACAATATTACATGTTTATAATTGTTCAAGTTTCCAAGAAGGCTATTCGACCAATATGATGTTGTTAAGAATTTCACCACTACAGTCAAGGTAAGAATATTTTCTAGAGAAGAGGATCTTTTTGATGACATGTTTCAAGAAAAATGCACATTTAAAGAGATTCTACATTCAGCTCAAACACGTTTTTCTCCAGAAGAATTCCGAGAGTTTAAAATGTACAGAGAAAGAAGGTTGACCACTATCCCTTTGGATAATTTGCGCTTGGAACCCACAAAGGAACCAATTCCCAGCATCAGTCTTAGTGGGAGTTCAGATACAGACAAGTCCAAGTTAATGTCCGGGAAAGAAACTGATAATGACCAGGATAAAAGCGAATGGTCAGTAAAGGATACTGCCCAATCAAAAGAACTTTTACATCAACAAATTTCAATCTCTCCACAGAAAAATATTCCCCATCTATATGAATAGCAACCATCCATCATAATTGAGTTAGAAAAAGAATGGGAAACATTTAATGATTTGATTAATGTTGAAGGAAATAACACACAAACTCCTATAACTAATGTACAGACAATAAAAAATATAGTCATAGGAGAAACTAGCAATGTCACAGAAACAAAACATATACCCATTACCCCCTCTTCTGAGCTTGTACTTAAAATAGAGAAATTCCTCCTCTGGATATATTATATAGTCCACAACATAAAGCAGTAGTAAGGAAAAAAATATAGAAACAGAAATTAGAAAGTGTAATCTCTCGTGATGCAGAACAATTGGATGTTTTATGGTAAGATCCTACTACTAATCCAACTAAAAATGTTGCTAAATTATCTCAGATTACAGGAGAATATGCCTCTGCAACCATCGATAAATCATATAAAGTACGACAATTACTGAATGAGAAAGAAAATCAAATACAGGTTCTACAACAACAACTGCAACAAGCCAATGCTAACAGTGAAGCAGAAAAAGAACTTGAAAAATTACAACAGGAGTTTCAACAAATGCAAGTTGGATATCATAAACGTTTAGTTGAAAAGGAGAAACAACTACAGGCTATGCAAGAGATACACAAAGATGATCCCAAGCTCATAGAATTTATTATAGAGTCTATTTCCTTAAGTAATCAACTACTGTAGCAACAAGATATATTATGCCAAAAAATTTCACAGTGGAACTCTTTTTGTCAAGAAAGTGATAAAATCACTAATCATGTCGTAGAATTATGACATGATTATGATTTAAATAATGAAAGAGTTACTGACTATTTGACTTGGCAAAATATAGAGGAGGGAAAAAGGGCAGGAGCACCAATCATCAATGATAGTCATAAAAAAATTCTCTTCAATAATTGGGATGCACGGATCAAAATTGCAGATCAAGCAGCGAAAGAAGCAGCTACAGCAGCAAGCAATATTACTAATTGTGTAAATGAAAATTTTCACAAGGCGAATTTGATTTCAGAAACTATTCCAGGATAGGTGCCACAAGCACAGCAACTACAGACAGAATGGAAACAGAAAGCCGAATAAAAAGCAGAATCGATTAAAGGATTGGCAAAGTTAAATTGGGATTCTTACTGGGCATGTCTCGTAAAACCACACAGCCAATACAGTGCTCTCAATTGCATCAAAAATTATGCCGAGAAGATGGCGCTAGCACTTGCCGATTCCATTTTCATAGGACAGTAAAAATCTGAAGTCGGCCAGCCTCCTCTTCTCAAATCAATGCTCAATGCTTGCGAATTCAAAGATCAGATTCATAACTAGTTAGTTGATAGTTTTAAATTTTAGATTTAGTATTAGTTTTACTCTATTTTTGCCTAGAAAAAGGAAGGTTATTTAAACCGTATCCTAAATTTTTGTAATAAGTTATTTTTAGATTCAGTTAGTAGTATTTAAACCTTTCTCATGCATTTAGAGAAGGGTCCTGAAATTTGTCAAAAAATTGTTCCTCAGAACATGCACTTTTGCACCCTCAGAGGAGGTTTTGATAAATGAATGGAACAGGATTTATTGATATCTACATTTAATATCTGCTACTGATGTTGCACTTTTGTACTCTTAGTGGATGTTGGATTAAGAAGAGATAAGTCATTATTGCTTCTAGCTCATGAGTAGAACTAGTTATAAATGGTACTTTTATCTCTTAACTATTTCTGCCTCTGTGTTAAAGTGATATTCATGTTTAGTTATTTATATATTGATGTTTGAATGCTTGAGTTATCATTTGGCACTTTTTTACGGTGATAGCTATTTATTTATGCTCAATGTATGAATAGCTTATTATGCGATATGTTTTTCACAACTGTTTCATCTAACTTTTTATATGAAGTGGTTTATCTTTATTGAATTATTTTCTTATAACAGTTGAATGATATTTATTGTCAATTTTTATTTGAAATAATTTTAGATCGCATAAATAGAAAGATTACATCCCAGGCTAGTTTAGAATTAGATATTTTTGTTTAACTTAGAATACAATTTGCATCTTATTAGATTAGAAATAGAATAAAAGCATTTCAATTAGGAACTTTTAGAAAATAAATATCAATTCTCAACACACACACACACATATTGGGAAACTAGTCCCATTATCCCCAGTCGGACCCACTACACCAAACGGAAAAGGAGCTGCTAACCAAGGTCTGGACCGGGTGGGTATGCCCCTTGTTGTAGCCCCGATTTTTGGGGCTTCAACATATTTGGCACTAGAATGAGGGCCACGAACTATGAATGGAAAGTAAGTCAAAATCCAAATACCATTCTGAGAGTAAATCACCCTCACCATATTCTCCGACTTCTCCATCACATATAGAACTTTTAAATCTAGAGCCAGAAGTCGAGAAAACAACAACCACTACCACAAACCCTGAATTTTCAGAAGAATATGCTATTGAACCCCCTGAAGTTGAATCTTTGATTCATAAACTTCAGTGATTTTCAATATCACCTCAAGATCTGATAAATCTCAAGGCAGTGTGACTTCGCAATATAATCCTGCTCATCCTCTTACTAGATTACAGAGTGAAAAGCTTGGCATTCAGCCAACTGAGTTACCTATACCTACAAGGAAGAGAGAAAGGAAATAACCTAAAGGGTCTGATAGCGAGACTCTTTTATCATCATCATCCATTTCAACCTCTTCACCGCGAAGTCAACCATCCACTCCTCCACCTCAGACTATTGTTCGTCAGTCCACTGGAACTTCCACATCTCCATCTCAAACATCTGGAATCATAATATCCTCCTCTTCCCAATCACAGATCCCATCTTCTGCACTTTCCTCTGTTAGTAGTTTAGTGATGGCCCAAATGCCATGGAATAATCTAGCGGCAATCTTTATGCCTTCACCCTTCAGTCAATTACTAGCCCATCCTGAAAAATGGCTGCCTAATTTTAACCCTGAAGCAGGCATGCTAGCTGAAGAACATATAAAAAAAGTTATGTTGTACATAAATCTCAATGGAGTTACTAATGAAGATGCTATTGTCCAACTTTTTCCCTATACCCTACAAGGAGCAGCTGGATCATGGTATTTCTCATTACAATCTAGATCCATCACTAGTTGGGATATCTTTCAAGATCAATTTTTGACGAAATTTGGTGATGACAGGTCTACAGCGACATTGATCAATGACCTATCTAATCTTAGGGCTGAGTCAAGAGAACCTATCAAGGATTTTAATTCATGTTTCAATAAATTGTTAAATAAAATCCCTACTGCTTCCAAGCCTAGTGAAGAAGTGCGAAGTGAGTGGTACATTTCTGCTTTACCTTCAAACATAGCAATCTTCGTTGATAGGGCTAACAAAACAACTTTAGCAGAAAATATGAAGGAAGAAATAGCGGTAGAGAAATGTATCATTGCTTTAGAAAAGAAAAATAAGATAGAAGAATGAAAATACAAGAAGGAAGACCCCAAGAAAAAAAATCGAAAGATCCATTTGATTTAGAAGGATTGCAGAAAGTTTTGAAAACCATGTCTAGCAAAATGGTTGACATTAAGAAACAAGTGGATGAAACATCTTCTAAAAAATATTTCAAGCCTTTTAGAAGAAATCCTTCAACTGATCCAAAGCCACCAAATGCTATTACTAATGCTGAATTAGAAGAAGAAGAAGAGGAAACTGCTACTGAACAAACTAATGATGAAGAAGAAGTTGTAGAAGTACAAGGTATGTGGGATTTCATCCTCCCAGATAATGAAGATCAAGAAGCATCCCCAGTTAGCACTCGAAGTAGAAATCAACTTGATCCTCCTCAACCTACTCCCAAACCAAAGAGAACAAGCTCAATGACTAAGGATAAAGTTGCACCCAAGAAAACGACATCTAAAGCAATTCAAACCAGTCCAATCCAAACAGATTCATCAACTCGATCAAAAACACTGATCGTTTCGGATGAAATGAAGTATAATATCATAGAAGATATGAAGAAGACTAGGGCTAACATCACTTTTTATGAATTGAGAAAATTAAAACACCAACAAAAGGTACTTTTGAAAGAATTACATGTTGTACCAGAAAAAACTTTTCCCAATCCTGTAATCTCTCAAGCTTCCAACGAGATGGGAATACCTCCAACTAATGCGATTAGCAAATTTGATCTAGAAAATATTGGTTTAATTGGAGGAAGTTCGAGATCTCATACTCCTCCATTTATTTTTACTTATGAAGTTTTCAATAAAAATTTGCATAATTGTTTAGTGGATTCTGGAGCTTCATATAATATTCTACCAAAATCAATATGTGCAAAATTGAACATTCAACCACAAAAATCTGTTGTGCGCATAGTCCAACTAGATCGATTGGAAGTTGAAGTGATTGGCGAATTAAATGAGGTTACCAAAGGTATGTCAATTTATTGATATTTTAGTTGCAGATATTCCAGAATTTTATGGCTTAATTCTTAGCCAATATTGGTCAGAAAAACTTCATGGATACTTTGCAACTAATTGGTCCCACATGTGGCTTCCTTACAATGGTAAACCAAATTAGATAAAGGTTGAGTGAGAAAAACTTCAGAAATACATTGTAACAGAATTGGAAGGAGAAAATGAACCAGTTGCATACAAAAATAATATCATTGGAAATTATTCAGTTGATTCTTTCTTAGGAAATTTCAATGCTCATAATTCACCTTACTTAGAACATTCTTTTTTATCTCAGATAGAAATTTGTTCTCAAACATATAGTTCTAAATGCATTAATTTTGTAGATACTCCTGTAAATAAATCTTTATTTTGGAACTTATTTTTTGATGGTTCTAAGTCTCTAATGAAGGAGCAGGAGTAGGATGCATGTTGTTTAGTCCAGAGGGAAAAAAAATTATGTTAACTTGCAGACTCGAGTTCGATTGCACTAATAACACCGTAGAATATGAGGCTTTAGTCCAAGGATTATACAAAGCAATCAGATTAGAAATCAAATATCTACAAGTTTTTGGAGATTCTGAAATTGTAATGAGACAGGTACGCAATACTATACATTTTTTATCAGATCATTTAAACCATTATCAATCTTTAGTTCAATATCTGACTGAACATTTTATAGCATTTAATATTTCATCAATTCCCAGAATCCAGAATGATAGTGCAGACCTCCTAGCTAGCGTAGCTTCCGAGCTCATTCCTTTAGAAGACTTTAGTCCTGATCGATTTTCAATCGAATTAATCTTTAGACCTTCGATTCCTAATAACATTACCAATTGGAGGATTTTCAATGATGATCCTGATATTGTAAGCTTCCTCACAGCTGAAGGATCTTACACTAATCAAATAATTGATGAAGATCAACATGACAGACAATTGCAACAAGATAGCACCAATAATGCTATGCCAAAGTCAGTAGTCAAGTTAGAAGACCTTTATGATTTGAAAGATCGATTCAAAAGATCTACTAATTCAAAATTGCAAAGTTCAACTTTGAATTACGAATTAGTAAATCTAGGAACTAATACCAAACCACAGAATATCAACCTAGGCCTTGGTCTCGCTCCTGAAGAAAAATTAGCGTATGCTCGTCTTTTGAAACAATATAAAAGTGTCTTTGCTTGGAATTACGATGAAATCAAAACTTATGACACTTCTATCATCCAACATACTATCCGAATGATAAATGACGAAAAACCTGTTCAACAAAAGCTGAGAAAGATCCATCCCAATCTAGAAAATTATTTCAAGTCTGACCTCAATAAGTTATTGAAAGCCAAGATTATTTTCCCTGTTCGACATTCTAAATGGGTTTCCAATATGGTTCCTGTTAGAAAGAAGAACGAAGACATTAGAATTTTCATTGACTTTCGAAATCTTAATAAAACTTGCCAAAAAGATCATTTTCCTTTGCCTCCTATGGAGCAAATATTGCAGGAAGTTGCAGGATCAGAATTAATGTCTTTCTTAGATGGTTTCTCTGGCTACAACCAAGTGTTGGTTCATCCTGATGATCAATTGAAAACTACATTTAGAACCAAATGGGGAACTTACGCGTATCAAAAGATGCCTTTTGGTCTGATCAACGCTGGTGCCACATTTCAGAGAGCCATGGACATTGCTTTCAAGGGATTAGTTAATAGATCAGTGGTAATTTACTTGGATGATATAACTGTATATTCCAAGAAAAGAAGCAATCATCTTAAAGATTTAAAGCAGATCTTCCAATGTTGTCAAAGGTATGGAATTTCACTTAATCCGAAAAAATTCTTTTTTGCATTAAGTGAAGGAAAACTTCTTGGATTCATAGTATCAAAATATGGAATTCATATTGATCCTGATAGAATCAAGGAGATTTCTGAAATACCCTTACCTCATAACAAGAAAGCTATGCACTATTTCCTTGGCCAGATTAATTTTGTAAATAGATTTTCCCCAGACTTTTCAAGAATTGTATCTCCTTTACAAACAATGATTAAAAAGATTTCAAACTTCAAATGGGGCCAAAATGAATATGAGGCATTAAATCTGATCAAACAAGCAATTGTTAATGCTCCATCTTTAGCAACTCCAAATTTTTTCGGTCCTTTTATTTTGTATACATTCGCCTGTGATAAATATTATGCTGCGATACTCACTCAAGCAAATCAAGACAAGGCAGAAGCCCCAATTTCTTTTTTCAGTTCAAATTTACAGGGAGCTGAGTTGAATTATTCAGATGTAGAGAGACAAGCTTATGCTGTTTTCAAAGCAATTAAATATTTTAGACCCTTTATACTTAAAACCCATACAAAAATCATAGTATTGTTTCCAGCGGTAAGAAATATTTTAGTCCAGAAATATGTGGGTGAGAAAAGAGCCAATTGGTTTACTGCCTTACAAGAATATGATGTATAAATCAAGCCAACAAGTATTGTAAGAGGTCAAGGCTTTTGCAAAATACTAGCTGGAGCATCGCTTATTTCTGAAAAACCATCTGCAGAGATACAAACGTATGAGGTAAGCCTAAACGATGTTGAATTATTATATGCTGATATCATTTTTTATCTAAAGAATGGATATGCTCCTCCAAATCTCAATTATACCAAGAAAAGAGCTCTAAGGTTGAAGGCTAAGCAATATCAGCTTGTGAACGATGTTCTTTTCAGAATAAATTATGATTCTGTTCTCCTTAGATGTCTGGAGAAATCTAAAGCTGAAAAAGTCTTACAGGAACTTCACGATAGGCCAGCAGGTGGACATTATGCTGGAAATACTACTGCACATAAAATTCTTCGTGCAGGCTATTACTGACCCACATTATTCAAAGATTCACATAGCTACACAAGAAAATGTCAAGTTTTTCAAATCACTGCTGGGAGACAAAAGAAACCATCATTGCCATTACAACCATTCAACATTGAGCAGCCTTTTGATCAATGGGGATTGGACATAATAGGTGAGATCGTTCCTCACTCTTCTAAGCAACATAGGTATATCATTACAGCAACTGATTATTTTAAGAAATGGGTAAAAGCAGTTCCTCTTAAGACTGCTAATGCCGAACACATCATCGAGTTCATAGTTCAGTTCATAATCACCAGGTTTGGTTTACCTTCTGCTTTAATGTTTGATAATGCATCATATTTTTCTGGTAATGCTATGACTGAATTTGCACTCAAGTGAGGTTTCAAACTTAAATACTCTGCTAATTATTTTCCACAGGGAAATGGGTTAGCTGAATCCACAAATAAAAACTTAATCAGAATCATTAAGTGAACCATTGATCAAAATCATAAAAATTGGCATAAGTATTTAATATATGCTTTATGGGCAAATCGAATAATGCAGAAAGCCTCCATCAGCACTTCTCCCTTTAATTTAGTTTATGGGAGAGAAGTGGTTCTTCCAACTCATCTAGAAATTCCTTCTTTAGCCTTGGTTCAATATATTGATGAAGCACCAACTTCTTCCTTACAACTAAGGCAGATGGAAATAATTAAGCTAGAAGAACAACGAGAAAAGGCCAAAGTAACTCATGCTCATCATCAAGCATTAGTGAAAGCTTCATTTGATTCAAACATCATATCTAGAAAATATTTTTAGGTCGAAGATCTAGTTTTAAAATGGGACAAGGCTCATGAGGAAAAGGGAAACATACAAAATTTCAACGAATGTGGCTTGGTCCTTTCCAAATTGTAGAAAACATAGGTCCATCTACTTTTATGTTACAATATTTAACAGGAAAAAGAGAGTCTTTACCTGTTAATGGACAGATCCTTAGAAAATATTTTCCATAGGAGATCATTCTTCTATTTTGTATATTAGTTTTCTTTACTTTCATAATAAAACCAGTTGTTAATGGTTATATTTGGAATTCACAAAAAAGATACAAATTCTCTTTTTTTATTTTGTTTTTCACTTAACAGGGAAATGACTCAAGATTATTGCAATCAAAAGATGAGGAGTCTCATCACGAGCCAGCTTGTTCAACAAAGTTATAAATCAAGTGAATGGCATTGTCATAAATTGGCTACCAAACCAAGACATTGTTCTTTAAGGATAAAAAAGAAAAATAAAAGCAATAAGTGTGAATATGAATTTCTCTTTCAAAATTGTATATTTCTCTAAGTAGGACACAGGATCATTTCTGGGTAATAGGTAACCCTGTCGAGGTTATAGACGCCTGTTGGTAGCAGTGGCTCTACCTATGAAAAATGAGCATATTTAAAATTGATTTACAGAGAAGCTTTTTGTTTTTATATTTATGAACCAAGTAATGATTGATATAGATACAAGGACTAGCTCAAGGAAGTAAATAATCAAAATTGAATATAGAAGAAATGAAATATCATTGATAGATAAAAGCATAATGTACCTTGTCTTTTTATAATAAAGTTTTATTTTTTAAAATTTTCTGTTTTGAAAAGTTTAGAAAATTCAGAAGAAAAGCAGAGATAATTGGTTCGTCCAAGTGAATCACCAATTGTTGTGGCCAGCAACAACACCCCCCCCCCTTTTTTATTTTGTATTATCATGTAATGCTAAATAAATGGGGACCCTTAGTTTAAAAATCCAAAAAATTAGTTAGTGCTTGTTTTCTTTTTTTCAATAAAACTTACTATCATTAACTTAAGAAAATTCCTTGGAAAATATTTAAATAAAATTAATTTTATGATAGCATAGAATAAAATCATTCTTTGAGGAATATCGCATCGCAAAAGGGTAATGAATGCCTCTTTACAAGCGAAATTTTAAAAAAATTGCAATACGAAAACTACGTGCTAAAAAGAACATTCATCGCATCACAAAGTTTCAAGTATCATATACTGAGAAACCTCAAATCACCGATCTTGCGATATTGAAATATCACGATTTTGCGATTTCATGACAATATAATATTTGCGCTATTATGATGTGATTTTCCGAGATTGCGATTTGGAATTTTACGATGTTGCGATTTTGCGATTTTACGATATTGCGACATTGCGATTTTGCGATGTTACAATATTGTGCTATTATAAGATTGTTATCTACGATATTTCAATACTGTGACATTGCGAAGAAAATCATATATCGCATTATTGCAGATCCTTAAGGATCATTGTACGAAAAATATCTCCATAAATCGAGACTCTATTATGCACTTTAAATTTTAATCAATAAATTGATTGTCACTCATTAATGAAAATGGTTTCCTTCTGATTAAAGAAGTTATTTCACGTAATGTGATATATTTCATAACTCTTCAGCATTTAAAACTTGTTGTCACCTTTTTCATATCATTACTCTCACTTAATTCGTAAACCACAGGCGCGAAGAACAGAGGACTATACTAAGCGATATTCATAGTATTATGGGAAAGAAAGACAAAGCTCCAAGTTCTGAAAGTAAAGAGATGGCGTCCTTGTACACAGACACTGCCTACAGCAAAGACACTGGTATCACCACTTGGGAGGGCATGTATAATTTTATTGAAGAAGAAAACCCCAGAGTAATGGAGGTTTCGGAAACTGCAAGATCAGTTGGCTCTTTCGAAGCATCTCTTACAGAGTTAGCTTGTTCATTTTTCCACCGGATAGCAGCAAGACCTAAAATTCTTCCATATACAGACATGGTGAAATGGGTACTGGATAGCACTGATATTAGGGACAGAGAGTTCAAGACTCAGGGGCAAGAGCTCATTGGCTCATTTACTCCAGAAGATTTAAGGATTATGTATCATTTGCCGGAGCCACAAGCGACGTACAAAAAATAGTTTATTGAAAAGCTTGCCAAGGAAAATGAAAACCTACTAGAATGCACCCAAGAATGGTCCAGAAGAGATGAACCACTGGAGAAAGATAAACACGGTATGTACAGTACTGGTTCTCTCACTTCTCTGTATTTCTTTGTTGCTGCTATGCTTTGCAGGATTTTTGGAAAGCCAGACATTAATAAGTTTTCACCTGAATGGCTACCATTGTTGAATGTTGTTGTTAATGCTACTATTACGGATTGGGCTAAGATATTGTTTGATAACTTGGCCACAGCTATTTTGAATTATCGCTCTAAACGAACTGTCTCTCAGAGGATTTATCCTCCTTTTTTCCTATCTGCTTATGTAATGGATTCAATCTATTATGTTTCTAAATTTCCTGTAATGGGTTGGCAATGGACAATTCAAGATCCCCTAACCATTCATGTTTATCATAAATAATTGTGGGATTCAAAGTTCATTTCCCATTTTTACAAGATTTTCCATGGCATGATGCTGCCATTGTACATAATGTTGTATAATAAGGATGCTCCAAGGTCTTCCCCTGAAGCAGAAGTAGACATTCTCCTTGTCGCAAGATGGTTTGGAGAAGAATTGTTTACCTATGTTAGGGTTTTTGGAATTTTTGCTTCTCCTCATGTTTTACCTTTGTATGTTTCGGATAAACTCCTAGCCAAGAAATCGCGTATCAAGCCTGCGGCGAGGGAGGTTTGTCCAAGGATTTAAAGGATAAAAAGAAGGCCATCTAGCCACAATTTCCTGTGGCCTATAGAGCATTTTCATTATTTGATGTTGGCCATGCATTTAAAGAAGTAAAAAATATTACATGTTTACAATTGTTCAATTTTCCAAGAAGGCTATTTGACCCATATGATGTTGTTAAGAATTTCACCACTACAATCAAGGTAAGAATATTTTCTGGAGAAGAGGATCTTTTTGATGATATGTTTCAAGAAAAATGCACATTTAAATAGATTCTACATTCATCTCAAACACGTTTTTCTCCAGAAGAATTTCGAGAGTTTAAAATGTATAGAGAAAGAAGGTTGACCACTATCCCTTTGGATAATTTGTGCTTGGAACCCGAAAGGGAACCAACTCCCAACATCAGTCTTAGTGGGAGTTTAGATACATACAAGTCCAAGTCAAAGTCCAGGAAAGAAACTGATAATTACCAAGATAAAAGCAAAGGCTCAGTAAAGGATACTGCCCAATCAAAAGAACTTTTACAGCAACAGATTTCAATCTCTCCACAGAAAAATATTCCCCCTCTCAATGAATAGAAACCATCCATCAGAATTGAGTTAGAAAAAGAATGGGAAACATTTAATGATTTTATTAATGTTGAAGGACAGAGCACACAAACTCATGTAAATAATGTACAGCAATAAAAAATATAGTCACAGGAGAAACTAGCAATGTCACAGAAACAGAACATATACCCATTACCCCCTCTTCTGAGCTTGTACTTAAAATAGAGGAAATTCCTCCTGTGGATATATTCTATAGTCCACAACATAAAGCAATAGTAAGAAAACAAAGAAAGAAAAGGATATTAGAAAGTGTAATCTCTCGGGATGCAGAACAATTGGATGTTTTATGGCAAGATCCTAGTACTAATCTAACTGAAAATCTTGCTAAATTATCTCAGATTACAGAAGCATATGCCTCTGCAGCCATCGATAAAGCATCCAAAGTACGGAAATTACTGAATTAAAAAGAATATCAAATACAGGTTCTGCAACGACAACTGCAACAAGCCAATGCTAACAGTGAAGCACAAAAATAACTTGAAAAATTACAACAGGAGTTTCAACAAATGCAAGTTGGATATCAGAAAAGTTTAGCTGAAAAAGAGAAACAACTATAGGCTATGTAAGAGATACACAAAGATGATCCCAAGCTCATAGAGTTTATTACAGAATCTATTTCCTTAAATAATCAACTACTGCAGCAACAAGATATATTATGCCAAAAAATTTCATAGTGGAACTCTTTTTGTCAAGAAAGTGATAAACTCACTAATCATGTCGTAGAATTACGACATGATTATGATTTAACTAATGAAAGAGTTACTAACTATTTGACTTGGAAAAAGACAGAGGAGGGAAAAAGGGCAGGAGCACCAATCATCAATGACAGTCATAAAAAAATTCTCTTCAATAATTGGGATGAACGGATCAAAATTGCAGAACAAGCAGCGGAAGAAGAAGCTACAGCAGCAAGCAATATTACTGATTATGTAAATGAAAATTTTCACAAGGATAATTTGATTTCAGAAACTAATCCAGGATACCTACCACAAGCACAGCAACTGTAGATAGAATGGAAACAAAACGCTGAAGAAAAGGCAGAATCGATTAAAGGATTGACAAAGTTAAATTTGGATTCTTACTAGGCATGTCTGGTAAAACCACACAGCCAATGCAGCGCTCTTAATTGCATCATCAATTCTTCCAAGAAGATGGTGCCAGCACTTACCAATTCTGTTTTCTCAGGACAGTTAAAATCTGAATTTGGTTAGCCTCCTCTTCTCAAATCAATGTTGAATGCTTGCGAATTCAAAGATCAGATTCATAAGTAGTTAGTTGATATTTTTAAATTTTAGATTTAGTATTATTTTTTCTCTATTTTTTCCTAGAAAAAGGATGGTTATTTAAACCATATCCTACATTTTTGTAATAAGTTATTTTTAGATTTAGTTAGTAGTATTTAAACCCTTCTCATGCATTTACAGAAGAGTCCTGAAATTTGTCAAAAAGCTTGTCCTTAGAACATGCACTTTTGCACCCTCAGAGGAGGTTTTGATAAATGAATGGAACATGATTTATTGATATCTGTGTTTAATATCTGCTACTGATGTTTCACTTCTGTACTCTTAGTGGATGTTGGATTAAGAAGAGATAGGTCATTATTGCTTGTAGCTCATGAGTAGAACTAGTTATAAATGGTACTTTTATCTCTTAACTATTTTTGCCTCTGTGTTAAAGTGATATTCATGTTCAGTTATTTATATATTGATGTTTGAATTCTTGAGTTATCATTCGGCACTTTTGTACAGTGATAGCTATTTATTTATGCTCAATGTATGAATAGCTTATTATGCGATATGTTTTTCACAACTATTTCATATAACTTTTTATATGAAGTGGTTTATCTTGATTGAATTCTTTTCTTATAATAGTTGAATGATATTTATTCTCAATTGTTATTTTAAATCATTTTAGATCGCATAAATAGAAAGATTACATCTCGGGCTAGTTTAGAATTAGATATTTTTGTTTAAATTAAAATACAATTTGCATGTTATTAGATTAGAAATAGAATAAAAGCATTTCAATTAGGAAATTTTAGAAAATAAATATCAATTCTCAACACACACACACATGTTGGGAAACTGGTCCCATTATCCCCAGTCAGACCCACTACACCAAACGGAAAAGGAGCTGCTAACCAAGATCCGGACCGGGTGGGTGTCCCCCTTGTTGTAGACCTAATTTTCGGGGCTTCAACAGGACCATACAATGACATATATGATTTTTGAGACTTGATACAAGCCAATGATATTCTCTTATATCAAGCCCTCATCATGATAGGAGACTTTAAATGTACTATATATGTAGTAGAGACTTGGGGTCTTTGAGCTAGACCAAATCCTCTGAGCTCCTACTTTTCATCAATGTTGTAGAGCCATTAAATCTATCACATGGCTCCCTTCCCATTAATCCCTACCTATATAAATGCTACGATAAGTGCAGAAGGGATAACCAAAAGAATGGATAGGTTCTTAATGGAAAATTAGTTGGAAGAAAGAGAAGAAAGAGTAAGGAGGCTCACATCCTAGACAACTTAAGATAAGTTCTAAGATCACATGCTCATTTTTCTAGAGATGTACTTTGAACCTATAAAAAATATATATCCTTTTAAATTCAACCATTCACGGTTGGAAGAAGGATATTTCATATTTTTGGTAAAGGAAATTTGATACAAAAACCTGGTGTCAAACTGCTCATCAACAATGGTTATCTTGGCTAGAAATCTCATGGAGCTAAAGAAGGCAATTTTTTTCTTGGAGAGAGAAAGGAAAACAAAACAACAAATATAGCTCACAGAAATATAATATAAATATGACCACCTTTTTCATATATTCTCCTCATATTTCTTGGTAGAAATAACCTATAAATTGAGCTTTATGGAAGTTAGGAAAACCTATATCCTAAATATGGAAGAAGAAACACGAAGACTAAAAAGCAGGGCTACTTGGATAAAAATGGGAGATGTCAAAACAAAATTTTTCGATAGCTATGAAAATAATAGGAGGAACATAAATACCATATGGGAGCTTGAGGTAGAATATGGAAAAATAGTCTCTTCCACTAAGGATTTAAAAATTGCAGCATCATCCTACTTTTCACCTCTCTTCAAAGATCTAGGGTCATCAAACATTAGCTCATAGTTGCAATTAATCAAAAATTATCCATGATTCTTCAGTCAAGAGGAATTGAATATGATCGATATCCCAGTATCCCTAGAGTAAATTCAATGAGTTCTAAAAAAACCTCTAAAGAAAAAGGTCCAGGATTGGATAAATGGATAATGGAACTATTCCTCACCTTTTTTGATATCATAGGATCAATTTTTTGAATGATGGTAGAGGAATATAGAAGATCAGGGAAAGAGTCAGTAGAAATAAATGATACCTACATAGCTTTGATTCCAAAATTCTCAAATCCCATGAAACTTTTGGAATTCAAGCCCATTTCCCTATGCAACCTAGTATATAAAATAATCTCCAAGATAATCTCAAACAAGATCAAGAGGATGATAGAATAAAATTTGCCACTAAATCAATTCGGTTTCATTGCTAATAGGTAGATTCATGATGCCATTTCCATTTCCCAAGAAGCCATCCATTATGTTAAGTCCAAAAAAATGAAAGCTCATGTACTTAAAATGGGTCTCCATAAAGATTTGATAAATTCAACTGGACTTTCCTCATACTGTCTCTCCTTCAAATTGAGTTGAGATTGGAGGTTACAAATTGGAGCATGGGTTGTGTATCCTTAGCCAAATTCTCCATCCCTATTAATGGTTCTCGTTCCAAAAAATTCATCGACTCTCGGGATCTCGGGAAGGGATTCCACTTGTCTGTGTTGTTGTTTTCAATTCTGATGGAAGGTCTAAGTCACCTTCTACTGAAAGAAAAATAGGATGGAAATATAAAGGGCACAATAATTTCCAAAAAAAAATTAATTACTCATATTCTCTTTGTGGACAATGTACTTCTTCTGTTTTTAGTAATCATAGTTGAATGGCATGCATTCCACATAATAATAAACGTCTTTTGCAGTGCCACTAGAATGGAGACCAATCTTAATTAATCCTCCTTTTATCAATCAATAGTCAACCTAAACACACTTTTGGAGATTCATTATATCTTTCCATTGTAGATTTAGACCTCACTCGAAAATGGTATAAAGTATCTAAAATTATTTCTCAAACCAAACAAGTATGATAAAGAGGACTAGAAGTGGATGACAAGAAAAGTGGTGCATAAAATTAATTTATGGTGTAACAATTGGATGTCACTTGGGGGAAAAATTATTATGGTTAAGGTTTTTCTGGAAAAGATTGTAGTCTACTGATTGTCCCTAGCTAAAATCCCCTCTACTATCCTCAATACCATAAGATAAATGATATTCAATTTTCCATGGGCTAGAAAATACAATAAAGAAGAAGTAAAACTTGCAAACTGGTACTCTCTATCTATTCCAAAATGCCTAGGAGGTTGGGGATTTAAAAATTTAATCTGGGTTTTCATAGATTTATCCTTAGAAAATATTTGGAGAAGTCTATTTGGAGAGGGAATTTGGAGTCAAATTATCAAGGAAAAATATTTAATAATCCCGATAGTGGTGGAATGGATTAGAGTACATGCCTTTAAACCTTCCAAAATAGGCTCCATAGTATGGAAAGCACTCGTGGTCACTTTCTCCTTTTGCTACAAATGGCTATTTTGAAAAGTGGGAGATGGAAAGCAAGTCATCCTTGGAAAGCACCCATTTATAGGTTCTGGATATGTCTACAAGTTTTCCACTGAATTAAGACAATGGTTATATTCCAAAGGACTATACTACCTATACAACATAAGGAAAGAAGCCCCATATCAACCTTCTAAAAACTATTGTTTGTCCTCAATTGAGCTTGGTCTACCTGGAACAACACTTTCAACCATGATATTTAAGAGCATATCTGGGAACGACATGTGGCAAGTATTACCGTGTGTCCTGTCTTAGCATTGTGGATCCAGGTAATTGTTTCTCACATGAAAATATGATATATTTCCTTCTAAATTAAAACTGAGTTTGCCCTGTACTAGGTCAATATAACATCATCTAGCCTAGGCCTGGTTTTTTGTTCTTCCTATTTTTCTACTATATTTTTCCTGATTAAAATTATTTTAGTAAAATTTGAAATAGGTCCACACCCAAAATTTTCGGACAAGTTACAACTTACTCCCACTCAATTTTGGTTTCTTTCTTCATCCTTCATCCACTTAGTTTATTGTTTCTTATTGTTGGATCTGGATCTGTTACCTAATAACAAAGTCATATGGTCATGTAAGAACTTGTGTTTCTTCTTTCTGATTTTTGGATCTTTTGTTCATGCTTCATTATATCCGCTTCATATTTTATTCCTCTTCTATTGGAAAAGTATGTTTTTGAATACCCTTGATCTCCCTATGGTCAATTGAGTAACTTATAAGTTCCTTGTTCTCCCCCATTTCAGAGACTTTGTTCCATGATCTCCCTAATTTAAATTGAGTAACCTAAGTTTCTTGATTCCATTTTAGTCGAAGGAGTAATTATGATATTCAGGAAGGTTGTTGTTTGACTAACAACCTTTTTCTTCATTTCAGGGCATAGCTTATTCGATAACTATGATACCCATAAATTATTCAATAAAACACTTTGCAACATAGGGTTACAAAATGGCAATCATTGCCTAAAATTTAGGACATATTGAAGCCATAGGCAAGCATGGATTATGTTGTATATTTCACCATTGTGGCAGAAATTGCAGTCGTGACAATGTTTCACATTTAGGCATGGGTTTGTGATCTTTGAAGTTGTTTTACATCTAGATCCCATATATATATATATATAGATATTAGAGGTTCCTCCATAGGTTGAATGACCTACACATAAGACACCAGACTTGAAGTAAGGCATTAGTTCCCCTTAAGACTAGGTGACCATACTTGAAATAGTGGTGCCTGGCACTTGAAGGAATTCATGATATCATAATAATATATGATGTTGCAGATGCAATTTAATTTCATTCTAGCCTTGGACATGCTCGAATCTATAGGCATATAATTTGACAATGACTTATAATAACCCTTTCCCTGCCATCTACATGAATAGAATCAGATATCATTTATATAGTTTAGTCCCTACAATACCCAACTCAAGTCTAGCTCTCATGCCCTCATAAAGAGCTAATTAGTTCATGCATGCCTTTACTATGGAGCTGAAGAAGAGACTGTCACGCTTTCCTTATGTCCCTAAATCTGGCAATAAAACATAAGGGCTTACTCACAGTGGTAGTTTTGCCGCCTGGTAGGTTGAGGATTTGGCATATAGCCAAGCATATGCATAACTCCCTTCATTGGCAATTCATCTATCTCGTTACCTTTTGGAGAGAGAAGTTTTATTACAATGGTTTATATTCACTACATTTGTTCTCAAAGAGCATGATTTTATATGCCAAAATCACAACTATAGACTGTCAATTCATTTCTGTTGTTTGATTACTGCAATTATTTTCTCAAGCTACAAGTATCCAAAACTCACAAGGAGAAGTTTTGATAAAAACCAAATAACAAGATATGAGGCCATTGTGTGTACATGATAAGACATGATTAATGCTGCTACTGAGCTCTCTTCAAGAGCAGAAGAAACACATCAAGAACTCTCACGTGCACTGTGCTCTGTTCTATGTGCATTCAAAACCCACAACGTAACATTTCTCCTTTAACACATTTTGTCAAGTAGGGTGTGTGTATGAACTAGGTTTTGGCACTAGGCATACATGTTAATGAAATATCCTAATTTACCTCCAAGTGGAGTCAATCAAAGCTTCTATCCATGACTGATAATGGTGACATAATAGATCATCCTCTTTCTGTTCTTTGGTCATAGAGTCTTAAGTTCATAACACATATAGGCACATTTGTTCAATATATTTATAATTACACTATTCAACAGTATGTCCTTGTAAGTTATTCCAAATAGACAGTTTTATAATTAGGGAGCATGGAACCATATGTAGCAGCAAAGGGTTTCAATACAATGTCATTGTTTATGATTATCCACAACTGGTTGGTTCAAACACCAATTCAATTCACATGTTTTAAAAACCAATTGGTAAGCAATGAGTGCTAGATGCTCATTCCACATTTTTTGTCAAACCATTTACCAGTATCCCAGAGGTCCCATGAATTAAATCTAGAGGCTCTGATACCACTTTGTGGTGTACCTGACCTCCTCTATAGCTCCATCAACAAGATGGGGCACTTAATAATTGAAATTTTTACTTTCAATCCTACACAACTATGGACTAAGAAACTATGGTCCTTACCTCAAAGCCCTAACAAAATAACACACACAGCTAATCTATAATAGTTGCATGAAAACCACTCTTAAAGTGGCTGACTTTAAACTTTTAATCTTTGATATAGTCCATTTATTTCACAAGAAACATAAATGTATGCTCATATTTTTCGACAGACATGGATCCCTGCTTTAAGATATGGAATGAATTAGCATTAACTGATGCTGAGAGTCATGCATTAATAATCTATAACATCTCTTGATGCTCCCTCTATAGTGATGCACTATCTATCAAATTCTTTTATATCATTAGAGAAGTTGTGCAGACTGAGCTACCTTTATAAATGAGGAGCTTAGTTTTGGCTGAATAACCTGTAATGTTGCCATCAAGGGCAGGAGGCTTTCACGTTTTTTAATTCATGGAAGGCATATGATGACTTAAGTTCGTGTATTTTATTAGAATATGTAGATGATGGACTGGTATTTTGTTTCATACCTCTAGATCCTGCATACTCGCTTATTGTTGGCACTTTGCAGCATTAAGCTTTCTCAGTTTATGAGAATCCTTTGATGTACTCTCAATTGCTCCTGTATCCTTTACTTTTAATGTTGAGTATTGCCTCTCTCCTTCTAGGATGTACCATTTCTTAGCCATGTCTTTTAATTTTGACTTGTATTTCATTTTATTTTGTCACTTTAGGAGTTTCCTTAGCACTCACACGTCATTAAAAACTTGGGACCTCCTTGAAAGGGGAAATCTTTCATTATCTATGATACATTATTTGGCCTTAGACGAGGCTGATCGCATGCTTGACATGGGTTTTGAACCCCAAATTCGTAAAATTTTCCAAGACCATGCTCTTTAGTGCTACTTTTCCAAAGGAGATACAGGTAATGTTGAGAATTATTATCCAGTGGTTTGATGAAATCAATTAAACTGGTGTTTTTATTTGTCATGAATATATAGTATATACTATTTCGAAATATGGTAATCCACCATTTTCTTTGATAGATATTGAGATATTATAGATTAAGCCCTTTTATTCCAACTCAAACTATTTGCACTTTGTAATATCCCCCTTCATCTAATCATCTATTTTATTTATCCTCATATGTGATAAAAAATCTTACTGGATTCATCTGGGAATTTCTGAACATCACAATCTATTTTCCTACTGAGGTTGGATGTGGATTTTCCTTCAAATTACATATTTCTAGTAGTTGGAAGGGTTGGTTCTAGCATAGATCTAATTGTCCAAAGACTAGAGTTTGTTCTTAATTCTGATAAACATAGCCATTTAATGGATCTTATTCATGCTTAGAAAGTTGAAGGTACTCATGGAAAGCTGATTGTGGTGAAAATTGTAGCAATTACAGTAATAAAGAGCTTCACTTACATGATTAAATCTTCCTCGCTGAAAGTCAGAGCTTGAATTTTAAAATTATTGAAGTTTGAATTTTTTTTTCTGTGGGAGCAATTTATTCTAAACCAATACTTACTTTAAATTTAAATTCCCCGCATGTAATAATTGTTACATGCTAGTGTAATTATAGCTGAAGTACTATATATAAGCATTGCAAAAATATTTGACCTTAGTCTTTGTGGATACGAAGAGGGGAGATGATGCATTGGAATATTGGCTATCGTCAAATGGGTTTCCTGCAACAAGATTCATGGAGATAAATCTCAACGGGGAGGATGATATTTCATAATTTAAGTTTTCAAATTCTGTGATTCACACTATATTTAGAAGTTATTCTCATGTTATTTTGAATTCAGTTGTGTTATAAATTTTGTTTTATTTTCCTGTTCTCCATGAGGTGGTGATGGTCTGGTTGATTTGGCTTCATGTATAATCTAATTACAATTTTTTTCTTTAATTGTAGTGTCTGTAAATTATTACACAACTATATCTTGAATTGGTGTGATTCTTCTGAGGTTTTGAATCTTGGGCACTTTTTCTTGTCCTAGTAAATTTTTTCCTCCTATAAATACATAATCTCTAGGCATCCTTTGCTTGTTTTGAAATATTTGTCATGAATAGTTACACTTTTTGTTTTGTTTTGTTCTCTGGTTAACATATTTGAGGGAAAACCTATGGGAATTTCCCATCATTTTGAAGATGGTACCTAGGGTAAACCCTAGAAATTTCAAAGCAGAACACCAGGTCAAATAAATTACAATAATACTCTTTATAAGCTCAATTTGCCACTTACAGAAATATAAATAGAAATAGAACTTTGATGGGTAGGATAACACTCCATCCCACAACTGCTTCTGCTAGACCTAATTGATGGTTACACTTGCCACCTGTTTGATGTATTTTCTTCCTAAGCTAATCAATACTAGAACCGATATCATTGTAGGGATGAAAAAAACTTACTTGACATGTACTTTTCTCAATAATTTGTTAAGTTTCTATGTATCTTAATATTAAAAGTATCTATGGAAGAATAGAAACCTCAAATCTAGCAAAGATTTCCTAGTTGGATTCTTGTGATTACAAAATAGAAAAAGTGGAATAGGTAGACAGTGTTTCCTTATTCATAATAAAATGGAATTTTCTTATTGATGTTGTTTTCAGAAACACACCTCAAGATCTATGGCTGAACCATATAACACATATTTCCTTCGATTCATGTGTCAGGTCTGAGGGGTAACTCTCCCACCAAAATCACCTATCACCTGAGTCTTGTACCCAACCTCATTTTTTTTTTATATGTACCATTTAGGTGGAAGAGACCTAGCAAGGTTGGAAATGGTAATATTTCACAAAACATTCTCTGCAAACTTCTATGAGGTGCTAGGTTGCATGTGAAATGATTGATGTCAGTGAGCTCATTCCATCTTCTGTGGCTCAGAGTATATTTTTTATTAGGGACTATATTTTTTGGCCTGGTATCCCCTTTGTAGTTAGTACAATAGAACTGGGGGTCACTTTTAACTAAATATTGCATTCTTTACATTTTACTAAGCAGTGTCACATTTTTTTGAGTTATTTCCAGGTTTCTGTTATCGTGCTTTGAAATATTTATCATCATATTTGATGTGAGGTCCTTGACCATAGATCTAGTAGACTAAAAATGGTGCTTTGATTCACGATCTTGTATTTGTTCCTTCAACGCATTTATCTATGAAAGTAGCTAGAAAATTGTCAATTGTTCCATTACTGTTGCTTGTATTTAATGATGTGCCTGACATACTGAAGGTGTTGATTTTCACAAATGTTGCATGAGTGCAAACAATCTCTCATATCTTTCACGAGTGGGGCTACACCTATTTTAGTTGCAACAGATGTGGCTACATGTGGACTTGATATTCCACATGTGGCGCATGTAATTAATTTTGATTTTCCAAATGATATTGATGACTATGTCCCCTGCTTAGGGTGTACAGGTCGTGGTGGTAAATCATGGTTGGAATCTGCCTTCCTTAATGAAAGTAACCTTTCTCTAGCAAGGCTGTTGACTAAACTCTTGAAAGAACCAAACCAAGAGGTTGCATCATGGCTCTCAAATTATGCTACAAGGTTTTCATATGGTGGTGGAGGTCGTAATCGTCGATCTAGTGGAGGAAGATTCGGCGGTCGTGATTATCTTAGAAATTTTAATAGCGGTGGCGGGGATCGTCCTAGAGGGGCATATGGTAGCACAGGAAATTATTATGGTGCTTCAGCAGGATATGGTGGTGGTGGATATGGCCGCGAGACTAGTGCATGGGATTGAATTTATCCCTTCCCATGTGTTTTTAATCACCTGTCTATATGTTCAGCCAGGTAATATTCAATGCCATGTCTTTGTTGCAGCTCTTGCCTCTATGGTCCATGTGGGTAGCTTTTGCAGCCGGGTAATTTTTGGGGTTTTGGAAAATAACAGTAGAGTTTTCAACGGCCCATAGATATATATTTGACTCACTAATGTATCAATTAGTTTCCAAAGTTTTCTGCTCTATTTTGTTTTATCCGGCAAGGTGTATATTAGTAGGCAGCTCGCAATTTACATGCAGTAAAATCCTAATTTGGTAGACATAACTGAAATTAGTACTAGATTACATTTCAGCTGCTGATTTTTGTGGATCGGTTGCTTTCATTTCTGACATTTGTGCATGAGATTACAGACTGAAAAAGGGCCAATTTTTAATGCAAGGTGGACATTTTATGATAGAGAGTCTATTTGTCTATTATCTTCCCAATTTCTTTGGAAGCGAGATAATTTTCTCATTGTTGATTGTTTTTGGCTATATGAACAAATCTTTGAGTAGACCTAGACCTTTATAAATTGGATTCTCATTATCCCTCATTGTGCTGCTCTTTGGTATGATAAGCTACATTGATGTTTACCTATGTTTTATTGTATATATTTTCTTTTCTGTAAAATCCAAAATTGTCCAAAAAAATTACTTTAACAGTTGTGGCTAGCATGCACTGTAATCCACATCATAAAAATAAAAATAAAATTCAAGGACTTCTATCTCGTTCATATTTATAATCGGATATATCTAGTCCTCGGAAGATTGATTTGAGGTAAAAAGAGAATTGCTAATGTGAATCCTCCTTATTTATTTTCCATAAATGTTTGGATTACTCACATAAAATATTGTGTATATTCAATTTAAAGAAATCAAAGTCGTCGCAAACTAGTGTTTAGCTAAAGGTTTTCAAAGATTTTTTTATTTATTGAAATATTAATTATCGTAAAGGTTCCTAAAGACTTATTTTAATTTGCATAGATAGCTAGCATTTCCATTTTATCGTAGGGAAGTAGTTGCTACAACATTATTGTATGAACTTACTGGATTAATTTGGAGGTAGTGCTTGATCTTATTAACCCTATTGGCTTCAAAATAATTATTTTCATAATTCATTAAGTGTCAAGAATATAGGTTCTCCCTGTAATTCATTGCTCAATATATCCTTTGCTTTCATCTTTGCTATCTTTTCTAGTCTCTTTGATAGCAATATGTAATCTCTGATGATCAAGATGGTCTTCTTCCTTATGTATTCATGAAACTCAATGTTCCTTATTTTATCAAAAACCCCCCTTTACCAATCGATGCAGGCTCTTTTTTCCCTTATTTTCTTTGTCCTTGCAATGTACTTTCTTTAGCACTTCATAATTCCCTCAAAAAATGGTGGCTAGATTCAGTTTTCGCTTTTTCCATGTATTTTTTATTGTTACACTAATTACAGGTAGACCATGAATGTGAACTGGTATTGCATGATATCTCTTGAGTAGTATGTGGAATGAAAGTTATAACAAGGGATCTTAGTATCGCATTTAAATGTATATCCTAAATGTAAATCGGGAAATATTTTTTTTTTTAATATTTTTTTATGAATAAAGGTTGTAGCCAAGATATATCTGTAGGAGGTCTGATAAATTATTCACTCTAGGTGGAAAATTGCACAACACTTATTTACGTTCACCTTCAAAAGCCAGAATATTTCCTATTAGGCCATGCCCAGGCAATGAGGTTGTTGCTTCTCCTTCTTGCATGAATTCGTGCAACAGTTACACATTTAATAGATTGCATGCAAGGACTCCTTCAAATAATTGTTGCATGCACAGGATGGTTATGGAAGGAGCTTGCAAGACATTTAAGAGAGGTCAGAGGTAAGCATGTTGTGGGTGACAACCTACCTTAAGGTTGTAGTCACATGGTACATATTTTTGTGGGTTTTCAGGAAGACATATATGCCATCATTTTTGGGAGAATCCATGCAGTATTACTAATGCAGGAAGCTGCAATGGAAGCATGGGAATGTGCTAGCCACATGATGATGGATCATCCCAAATATATTGCACAAGTTGTCACTCAGGAGCTGATGTTATTCCTATGACATTTATGCAAAATTTTCAAGAAGATGTGATGATGGGAAATCAAGGAGTTAACAAGTTCCTCAATACTGTTCCATCATTCTATAAAATTGAGCTGATTGAGAAATTAGAGGTATCCAAGGAAAGAGATCTAGACGCTAGTGTGTTGCTATTAAAATCCTTTGTAGAAAAAGCTGCCGATGGAATATCAATTGCTGGAGGAAAAGGACAACAAGAATAAATTGCAGAGAGTAGCACTAATTTGCTTAGCCAGAAAAACATGGTGTTACATTCAGAATTGAATAATGAATTCCTTGCAGGATCATATGTTCTGGAAGAATAAAATGAATGGTTGAATATGGAATTTATTGGGTAGGGTGAAGAAAGAAAAAGTAGTTCAAGGGGAGGAGACAATACAATTCCAGGTAAAAAGTTAGAAGATAATTTAGATGTATGCCTAGGATTGGAACCACATGATTTTCATTGGTGGAATGCACCAACTAATTCTAGAATTGATGCTAATCATAGGGGTGAGAATATGGGAGCTTTTCAGGATTGTGCCGTGAAAGACATTGCCAATTTGTTGATGGTTTGACAGTAGAATTTGATATGCATCTAGTTTTTGGAAATAATTTTCTCTTATATAATTTTTTATTTTTTATTCTTTTTTGTTCATCGGAAAAGCAACGTTAGTTTTCAATTTATTTTTTTTGTTGGAAGAGCAACGATAAAATTTTCTTCCCTCGGTATTACGATGTTATTTTTAAAATTTTTTTTTTTATTTTTATTTATTTATTTATTTATTTTTATTTATTTATTTATTCATTTTTCTATCGGAAGAGCGATGATAAAATTTTCTTCCATCGGTATTACGACGTTATTTTTATAAAAAAATATTTTTTTTTTCGTCAGAAGAGTGACGATAAAAATTTTCTTTCGTCGGTATTACAACATTATTTTTTTAAAATATATTTTTTTGTTCACCAGAAGAGCGACGATAAAAACTTTTCTTTCATCGGTATTATGACGTTATGTTTTTAATAAAATAATTTGTTTTTCGTTGGAAGAGTGATGATAAAAACATCTGTAATAGTGTTCGTTGGCTTCGAAATAGCGACGTTTAGAAACATTAGAATTGTGACGGATAATGAATGGTCGGAAGAGAGATGGACAATTTTAAATGTCAGAAGTGCAACGACTCCATAAAAACGTCGAAAATACCATCGCAATACCGATGTTTAAGTAAAGTGTCGAAAGTTCAACGTGAGGAGAAACCATGTTTTGGGGCACTGAGAAACATCGTTCTTGGGTCGCCTATTGTTGCACAGTAATTTTTCACCGTCCTTGCAATCCCCAGTCCCACACATTGGAGGGATTATTCCACGACCTATGAGTAGTGACAAGACTTGAAACCACTTTCATGGCATCCCCCTTGACAAGGACAATCATTCCCCTGAAGACAATTTCCTATGAAAAGCCCTAAAAATAGCCTTTTTAGCATTGGTGTGACTAGCCAGTTCAACCCTCGTGCCAATGGGGGAAATCCACCAAAGAGGGCGCGCCAACTAGCACTCTGTACCAGTGTATCACCCGCGCCAGGCTTAATAATGAGTGTTTTTTAACCAACTCCTGAACTAGTATCTAAATTGAGCTGGGAGGTTTGGTTCCGGATCTCCATGTAGGGGAAGTGGTTTTCCACCTATCATGGAAGATTCCTTGAGGATAGGGCCAATCCCACCATTGTAGGGATCCCAACTCCCCTTCCACCATCTATATAAGCTTTTCATTTCCCCTTTGCAAGCTAGCCTGAATAGAGCTGAATCAATTGTAAGGATATTATCGTCAGACAGATGAAGAGAGAGAGACTTGTCCTTTTCCCTACGAGCTTTACTGATATGTACTCCTCTGTCGACCCGCTGAAGGAAGATCCAACGTCAGAGCTCAGGTTGTATATTTATTTGTTCTGATTAATAATAAACGACTTTGATTATGGTTCCACTCAGATGTTCATGTTTTATGTTATGAGTTGTCTCTTCTCTGACTGATACATAATTGCATGTATTAGGTTTTACGCTTGTTTGTTTGTTGTTCTTATTGTACATGCAGGTGTTCGATCGTATTGAGTGGGAAAATTGCGATCTTCCAAAGCAAGGGACGAAAGTGATATCTTCTCCGTAAACGATAGCAGTGTAGGACTAAAGGTAGGCCTCTTGTCGCATCTTGGTCTTTTGCAATTAGGAACTTGCGTCTTAGCGTGACTCGGTTGTTGCTAGACCCGATCTGGGCTAGTAGGGATCGCCTTTGTCCACATAGGGGATTTACCTCTCCAACAAATTTGTGACTCCACTGGGGAAACATTGATTGGAGTTTTTCTTGTCTTTTCAGTTGATTTTGGTCTTTGTTTTCTTGATCAGCTCTTGTGGTTCGCTCTTTTTCAGTGTTAAACTGTTGTTTAGCCTCACCATCCCTCATCTGCTTCTTGATTTCCCTTTTTCATCTTTTCCATTAGTAAACTCGACTGGCGTGGTTTTTTCCCTGACAGTCGCGCCAACTGGTGCATGTTGCCAGTTTATCACCTGCACCAATCATGTTCTAGCGCTAGTTGCAGATTGACAGTCACGACAATTATGTAAGGTGCTAGGGTTTGCTTCTTTTTGAGCTTTCTGAGATTGGTCTGTGGTTTTGGTTTCACTTTTTCAACTGCCTGAGTTTTCTGAAGCCTTGTTTGACTAACTGTGACCTTCATCTTTTGGTTGTTTGCCCTTTTCTATCGATTTTACATTCTAGCCCTAGGGCATCTAGGTGCTATAGTGTGTCGAGCCTCCCGTGGGAGTTTTAGGTCCTCATTTGATCAGTCATTTTCATTATTGCTTCTCTGCATTCTTTGGGTGATTTTCCACTATTTTATTGCATTATTTGATTGATTGTATTCTTCTTCATTCGAATTCCGCTTTGTCTCGTTTTGAGCCTAGATTACATGGTTCATTTGAGTCTTTGGGATTTCTCTTAGATTTGAGGGACTTCTTTGTCAATTTTTGATCTGATTGTGTGTTTGAGATTGAGTGAACTTTCTTCTCTTTTCTCTTTTGCTATCACTTCTCAAATTTCTCTTTTCATTAGTTTTCATTTTGTTTAGTGCACTTTTCTCTTAAACATTGAAAATACAAAAATCTCTTTTTATTTAAATTAGTTAATGTAAATTGAATCTTTTCTGCGTTATTAGTTATTTGTAACTTTGAAAGAAAAGCTTTTAGTTTTCATTAGCATGCATTAGAGACACTAGTGGTTGTTTTGTGATCATTTTGTTATTGTGTGAAAAGCTCTCAACCTTCCTGTAGTTAGCTATTCATCGAACGGAATGATACATTATGGCATATAGTGTGCATTTAGGATATTTTGAGACATAACATTCAATAGGGCCTGGAAATTGAAACATAATTGAAGATTAACATTAGAATTTATTCAATTTACCTTAAGACAACATTGAAACATTAACGAAATATTTAGAGGTCTAAGCTAGTGACGTGTTCTGGCGTCGTTAAACCTAGTAGCTGTCGTTCACCTCTTGGCTTTAGAAAACACTAGTATGGACTTCTGCTCCCCGTATCATCACGTATATAAAGGGAGACCCCACTAGGTTGCTATCCTTTATCCATAGGAAGTCGAGTCTACCGCCTTATACTCGTGATACACCGGACACAACATTCGGGGAGATTTCCTGCATGTATGTTAAGTCCTTGGTTGATTTCTCTTTCATTTTAAAACCAAGGTGTATATTGAAATTAATGGATATCTGGTACACCCTTTGCCTAGATTACCAAAGTAGTCATTTTAATATTTTCTGACTCTTTAAATTTGAAAGGATCATGAAGCCCTTGTCCTTTCACGCTTGTTTCAAAACTAAAAGAGATAGAGTCACCTTTCATCCGTTTCTCGACTCTTAAAACATGAAACAGTGAATTTTCTAAGTTTAAATGTGGTAAAATAAATCACCTGCGATCACACGGCCTGTTAGAATTTTCTTGTTGGCTGTTTGATTGTGTGACTTGATTTTTTAGCCTGTTTGTTGTGTTTGATCTCTTCCTTTTGTCGTTACTATCATAGTGGAAGAACCCTCAGTTTCGTCTACTCGTAGTCCATATACAGATGATTCATCAGAGGTCTTTCAATCCTCTGTTGAACCTCAGTGGCCCATCACCTCCAAGTTTCCCGACAGGGGAACGGTTCTATCTGAGCTTTCCTTTGGAGGACTAGTTGAATTCAATTCGCCCTTATCCAATGCTTGGTTTGGATTTGGAGTAGGGGAATATTTCCCTCCTCTCACATCAGGTTCGTCTTTTATAGCTATTGTTATTCCTCCTAGTCCTCGCCGTCTTCTAGCAGATCTAGTGGTAGGTTCAGATAATGGCTCATCCAGCCATTCTCCTAGTGAGGAAATCCTCATGTCTGGTGAATATTACCAGTTGTTCCCAGAAGACAACTTCGATTTATCATTCATGTCTTCGCCCGGTCCTTCATTTCCAACACGGTATAGATCTTTAAGTCAGATTATGACCGCTATCGCCTCTATGGGGATATCAACTTCTTCTACGAGGCCGGTTATTCCTTCATTGGGGATGTCTCCAAGGACACCCATTACGTCACCCCCTCGGGTCACTTCAGTACATATCAGGCCCACTATTTGTGTGGCTGCATCTACACCTGTTATTACCACTCAGTCCGTAAGGACTGCGTTGCTTCCCAAAGACGTCTATATAGCATCTGCTATGTCAGAGAAAATTTCTCTTGAAGAGTATTGATTTTCCATACAACAATCGAACCTCGAGGTCAGTCCATCCTCCCAAGATCCCAACCACTCGTATTTTTCACATTATGCACAGGATGGTACACTCTTTTACATTTTTCCATATCAATACGACGCGCAGGGAAACCCTTTACGTTTACCCGCTTCAAAGTCTTATCTTCATGGTCAAGGTTTTCCATATAACCTGGTTCGGAAACCTTATAACCCGCAAGGACAACCCTTTCAGGGCCAACCTTCAGGCCAGTCTGGTTATCTTTATGACCCATAAGGGAAGCCCTTAGAAGGCCAACCTTCAGGCCAGCAAGGGTTGTTATACGGTCTGTAAGGACAGTCCTACAACCCTTCAGTTCAACCTATGCAGCCTCACCCTGTGGTCCAACCACGGTAACCTCAAGGACCCACAGGTCAACCGGGGTACCAACCGGGGCCATTATACAGTCCTGGGGGGCAAGTCCAACCTTCTCAACCTATGCAACCTCAGTATCCTATTGGTCTGAATGTTGCACAGCCAGGATCATCTTATGGTCCTGTTGTAGGTCAAACTGGTTATCAGGCATAATCTGGCTCCATTCCACCACTAGGCCAACCAGCCCATCCGGCACAGCCTAGTGTTCCACATCAGCCAAGTCAACCTGTACAACCTATGCAACCTGTTCAACCAGGGCAGCCCATTCAGCCAGGTCAGCCTGTCTAACCAGGCTATCCTGCACATCCTGTCAACCCTGCTCAACAGTCGATTTACTCGATGCCGCAACTGAATGAACCGGTGCGCCCTACTTATCAGGCTCATCAGGGTCCAACCTATCGACAGCCCGCTCAACCCCAAGGCGGTTACTATCCTCAAGGTAAATCTCGACCAAATTACAACCCACCCCAAGGGTCCAATTATTACCCTCAACAACCTGCCTATACCTATACTCAGCAGCCAAATCCGCAGACTACTCAAATGGGGCCGACATATAATCAGGGTCCATACTCTGGTTATCAACCCCCGTACACTAGTTACCAGTAACCATATCAGACTGGTTATACATCCTATACCCCCTACGGTCAGAATCCTTCAGGACAAAACTCATGGGGGCAAGGATATGCTCAACCGGTGTGGAGTACAAGTACAGGTCCTTATCGAGGGCCTGGTATGTCTTTCAATCTGCAGTTGCCATTCTTGGCTACCTTGGAATTACCAGACGTTTCTAAATTAACCAATGATCCAATTCTTCACAATTCTTATTGGCCTCTGGTTCCGACCAAGGCACCCAGCGACTGTCCTAAGTTTGACGGTAAAGCTGGAGAAGACCCCGAAGCTCATGTAATGACCTACCATCTATGGTGTTCGTCCAATTCGTGAGTCGATGATTCAATTTGTCTACATCTCTTCCAATGCACTCTTACCGGTGTTGCCGCTAAGTGGTATATAGAATTACCCCATGGCATCTTTCAAGACTTCAATACGTTAGCTATGGCCTTTCTGACTCGCTTCTAGTTACCGGTTCGTTACGAAGTCGAGACACATCTCTTGAATTCTTTGAAGCAGGATAAAGCCACCCACATATCCGATCATATTTATGAGTGGCGACGTCGTCGTAGACTGATCAAGTTTGATATACCTGATCAACTACTAACTCATTGGTTCACCACCTCCTTCGTTAGCAAAATTGCTCAAGATATTGCTATGGGGGCATGTGTGACTAAAGAACAAGCCAACGCACTTGCCCAGTACCTTGATATGGTGTATTCTTAGTCTGGAACGCTTTATGATATTTTGACTGATGCTCCATGTCCGAGAACCTCTAAAGCTCCACCTACCCTAGCGATGGATGGTGTTATTGGTTCCGTGTCTCAAAGTTCTCAGAAATCCTCAAATGGGAAGCATAAGTCCAATTCTTCCAATAATTCTGCTCTTCTCTCCCCTCCAGATTCTGGCAAGACTGTAAAGGTCAACACTGTTCAGTCTAATCCTATGTAAAAAGCCTCCAAAGGAAAGTAGAAGGGAAACGGAAAATCCAAACCCAATGCCCCAAAACCAGAGTCTTCTAAACCTCGTACTGATGATGGTTCCCAACGTAAACTGAAGTACCCCTGCCTTATCTGTGAAGGAGACCATTATACCAAAGATTGTCCCCAACAATTTGAAATTAGTCAACTTCTTAAAGGCTCCAAAGGGACTCCAACAGTTCTCAAAGAACCATTCCTATCTCAACAGACCCAGATGGTTGAGCAGCCTTCACCATGTTTACCATTTGGGTCCTAGGTCTTTATGATGAATGGTGTTGCACCTGTCTCGATTGCTACGCGTTCGAAGGATTATGCTGGATCATGCCAGGCAACTGGAAAGGAAGTTGTGGATGGCCCACCTCCCCCACCTGTATCCGGTCCTTTGGAAATTGAGAAGCCCAACACTGAACCTGTTGTGAGGCCACCTTCTAAAGGTGTTCTGAAAATATTTTCCTACAATCCAAATGCCCGTGCCACTCAGCACTATAGTATTGTTGAGGATTTGGCACAGGCGCCTTCTGCCATGTCTGCATTGGAAGTGCTTCAAATTTTCCCATCACAACAGAAAGCTCTATTGTCTGCAATCGATGGAATCGATCCCTCCGATTCTAATATTCTCACCTTCGACCTAGAACTTTTTTTCCCTCGACTTCCACATCAAATCTCTCTTGTTATTCAAGTCGGGATCAACAACCTCAACATCCATAGGGCTGTTGTGGATGAAGGTGCTTGCACCTTTGTTATGTCGTCCGCCTTCTGGAAGGCCATTGGCTCTCCGGCTCTTACATCGTCTCCCAATTCCTTAGAAGCATTTGATGGTCGGGAATCAAAACCCCTGGGTGTTCTCAAGAGTTTTTCGATTACGTTATAGGGAAGACAGTCAATGTAGAAGTAGAAGTGGTTGATGCCAAGCTTAACTACAATATTCTTCTCAGCTGCAGTTGGACTCACGCCATGCTATGCGTGCTATCCACCCACTTCCGGCTTTTGAAGTTCCCTCATGCGGGAAAAATCATCACTATGGATCAGTTATATTTCTTCACCTCATCCTCTGAGAACAACGTGCCTTACGTGGATCAGATCCCCAAACCCCCTGACAGTGTAGGACTCGGTCTCTTCAAAGACCCCATCCTCATGGGTATTTTTCCCGTGCCACCACTGCACACCGTTCAAGTTAATATGGTCTCTAGGTCCAATGACCCTTGGATCATCCCTTCGCCTCAACAGGTGACCTATTTCAGAGAATCGATTCCATTAACTCCAGTTGAGATTAATTATTGTGAAATCTTCGTTGCATCTGATCCTCCTTTTGAACATGCTCCTTCGAGCATGGCTCTGGATATATATTCTCAATCCCCTTGGCTTGGCGATGCAAATTCCCCTAACGCTTTAAGAGAATTTTTCCCTTCCAATGAAGCTATTATTGAAACCATGTCTCTTGAAGATTTTTCATGGAGCGATGGACATCATCGTTCCTAATGCATGCCTAGCCTAGGGGCAATGTCTAATTTTCTAGAGCGCTTTGTATCTCAAGTTCCAACTCCACCTCTTCAAAAATCGATATTGAATCATGAGGTATTTTTGGAGGGAAACCTCAGTAATATCACTCAAACTATGCCGATCGACATCTCCGTCAAACTAGGGTTAGTCGAGAATATTCATGTGGGAGTGACTTGTTCTCCTGAAGAGATACAAGTGTATACAAATATTTTTCATGAATTCAGAGATTTTTTCACATGGTCCTATGAAGAGATGCCTGGGATTGATCCCAGCATAGTCATGCACGAGATTCCTACCTATCCGGGTGCGAAACCAGTGCGTCAACGCCTACGCCCAGTACATCCCCGAAAAGTTGTAGCTATTAAGGAAAAAGTTGAAAAACTTCTTAACGCGGGCTTTATCTATCCTATTCCCCTCACAGAATGGCTTTCAAATATTGTCCCTGTAGATAAGAAGCAGGACACTATACGCATCTTTTTTTATTACCAAGACATCAATCGGGCCTGTCCTAAGGACAATTAGCCCACTCCTTTTATAGATAAAATTATTGATGAATGCGTGGGGAGTGAGATTTATTCCCTTATGGATGGCTTCTCTGGGTACAATCAAATCAATATTTTACCCGATGATCAACACAAGACTGCCTTTATCTGTCCATGGGGTACTTTCACTTACAAAAATCTCTCGGTCAGTCTAAAAAACACTAGGGCCACTTTCCTGTGTGCTATGTCTTATGATTTCCATGACATACGCCATATTGTTCAGCCATATCTGGATGATTTTCCGGCCCATTCAGCTCGGCGTGAGGACCAACTCGAACACCTCCTCCATATTTTCCTCCGTTGCAGGCACTACAATATTAAGCTCAATCCTCATAAGTGCATCTTCTGCGTGGATTCTAGCCATCTTTTGGGATTGATCAGCTCTAAAGATAGAATTTGCCTTGACCCCCTCATGGTCGAGGCCATCATTAACCTCCCATCCCCTTCCTCGTTACATCAAATGCACAGTCTGCAGGGGAAAACTAACTTCCTATGATGCTTCATTCTGAATTATGCGAAAGTGGCCAAGGGATTTACCCGTATTTTGAAACAGGACGTTCCCTTCCATTGGGATGAGATCGCCCAACAATATTTTGATAAGCTTAAAAAGTTACTCGTCAACACTCCGCTCATACGTCCTCTCGACTATCATCGCGATTTCACCCTTTATTTGGCCGCTGCATTTAGCATGATTGCTATGGTTTTAGTACAGGATGATGATGATGGAAATGAAAACGTCATTTATTATCTATCTTGGAATCTTCTCAACACGGAAACACGCTATGCTCATGTCGAGAAGTTGGCCCTCGCCGCGGTTCAAGACGTCCAGCGATTCCGCCACTACATCCTGTTGCGTACCGTAACCGTGATTTAGGACTGCAACCCCATGACGTATATCTTGTCTTGACAATTGCTGGGGGGCAAGTACTCCAAGTGGATTGTAATCCTTCAGGAGTTTGATTTAGATTTCACCACTTCTAAGTCAACGAAATCATTGGTTTTCACTGATCTGATTTGCTCTCTCCCGACAAACTCCATTCCATCGAAATCTAAGGATCATATCCTAGATGACACGCTCTTTCTTATCAACACTCGTGACCCATGGTACAGTGACATTATCCTATATCTTCAAACATCCACGTTCCGGTCTAAATTGAAAAAGGATTCTCGACGTCATATTTGGCATCAATCTCAACCATACCGCATTGTAGGAGATACCCTATACCGTGTCGGAGCTGATTCTATGCTCTGCCGGTGCTTGACCCTGGAAGAGGCTAAAAGAGTCTTGAATGACTATCACAGTGGTGCCTGTGGCAGTCATATGTCTGGGTATTCCACCTCCTAGAAGATTCTGCGTGTGGGTTATTTCTGGCTATCTATATTCAAATACTGTATTGTTGCAGTCTGAAAATGTCATGCTTGCTAGGTTTTTCAGCGCAAGATGCGTGCGCCACCTCTACCCTTGCATCCTGTCATTACCATAGGCCCTTTTGCGAAATGGCACGTAGATTTTATGACATATAACCCTCACTCGGATGGGAGGCATGCTTATATAATCGTCACCGTAGACTACTTTACTAAGTGGGCCAAGGTGATGCCTACATTAGTTGCCGACGGTAAGAAAACTGCACAATTTATTTTCAACCATGTTATTACGCGTTTCGGAGTCCCTCAGGCCATTGTTACCGATCATGGCACCCATTTTTAGGATTACACGATGACTGAGCTGACGTCAAAGTTGGGCTTATGCCATGATAGCTCAACACCATACTACCCCCAGGTGGATGGCCAGGTTGAGGCTGTGAACAAGGTTTTGGTCACAATGCTTCAACGAATGATTGGTATCCACAAATCCAACTGGCATCTCCAATTGTTCTCAACTCTCTGGGCCTATCTAACATCTGTAAAGAGTGCAACTGGATTCACACCTTTTCAATTGGTGTATGGTTTGGAAGCAACTCTCCCAGTTGAATGCGAAATTCCTTCCCTGAATTTGGCTGTGGAACTATTTCCTGACACTTCTCCGGAGGAAGAACATCTCTTGTACTTGGAACGACTAGATGAAACCTATCGCTTGGCTGCCTTATTTATTGAGGCACAGAAAAAGTGGGTCAAAGCCCACTTCGATCAACCGGTTTCTCCTCATTCTTTTGTTGAAGGAGACCTCATACTCCTATATGACCAAGCACATGATAAACTTGGAGCAGGGAAATTCCAGCCCATGTGGCATGGGCCCTATATAGTTAAACGAGTATTAAAAAATGGGGCCTGTGAGCTTATCGACTACGAAGGAGTTCCCCTGGCGCAACCTAGGAATGGGTTGTACCTCAAAAAATACTACGCTTGATTTATTCTCGTGTGGTGTGTGTGTACATAAGTGAGTGTTTTCATTTTGTGCATGTGTGGTGTGGTGTGATTTGTAAGCGTCTTTCTGCTGATTGGGTCTTCCTGATTGTGCATATGTCTATTACTCCTTTTTTTAGTTTCGTGGATGGTGCCTCCCACAGTACCAGAAATCTGTCCCCGACAGCTTGGGTAATCTACAATCCGGCCAGTGAGTTGGTTAATTTGCAAGGTGTTTGTCTAGGGCCTACCACAAATAATGTCACAAAGTATAGTGTCATTTTAGAATTATTAAATGAGGCTATTAACCTTGATATTCGTGCATTACTTGTGTATCTGGACTCACAGCTTGTATTATTACAACTTAATGATCATTATTAAGTTAGAAACCCATCCATTTTATGTCAGTATCTACATATTCGTTTACTGGAAATAAATTTTGATTACATTACATATCAACATATACCCAGACACATGAATGCATTAACAGATGCAGTAGCTAATTTGGTTTTAGATAGACATTTGCACAAATTATAAATAAAAAACATCATCACATGTAAAAAGATCCACCTAGAAATAGCTACATAGATATATATGTCGAATAGTTTGCAGTTTGTGTACATCACATAAAATCAAAAAATATACATGTCTTTCTAATAATAGTCGGAGACAACATGTCTCTCAAAAATATGCATATAAAAGCCCTAGATAGCTAATCAGCGTGGTGCTCATGGCAACATGTCACTGCGCGCACCAATTGCCTCAGCAGTCAATGGAGGCGACTAGGCACTCCCACAGTGTGTCGCTAGTAAGCCAACGGGACATCTACCAGTCGTGCATAGTACGGGATTCCCCGAGCGATGCCCTCCAAGTTCTGGATTAGCTCACTCCCTTCGCCACCCTTATCCTGAGGGTCATATGTGAGAGGGGTCCTCCGTGCAATGGGTGACATGCCCGCGGGCCTCTCTGGGCCAACATCTGCATACGCATAGAACTATTATTAGAATAGGCATGTATCACAAAAAACCATAAATACATAAAAAATTAAAAAGAGTAATACCCAGCTTCTCGTCCCAATCCTCCCCCTCTGGAAATCGGAGATCGGGGTCTCCCAAGAAGTTGGTTCCTGCGTAGGGCCAATCCTCAACCACAATCAGCTGATGCCGTAACCATACAAAAAACTCAGGCCTCTAGGACATCTGCTGGTCCCCTCCTGACCTGGGCATAAGTACTGCTCATCGAGCCATCCTCGGCTCCCTCAATGACAACTCGGCGACTATCGCCCCTTGGCCCTGGAAAATTAGTAATCGTTTTAGAATGAACGACACCAGAATGGAACCATACCCAAACTGTTTCAGTTTGGCCTTCTTGCACTTTGTCAACTGTCGTTTGATGTTTGTTGTCACGATAGTGGCCCAATCAAAAAGTGTAGGATTCATGCATTTAGAAGCTAGTAGGAGCTGCGCCTTGGTTGCCTCATGCGGGGCTTGTGATCCTACAGCCCGTGTAATGGTGTGAAGCACTACCCGGAGTGCTAGATCGCGGACTGTGTGGATGTCTACTTTCCCACTGCCCGATCTTGTTTGTGCCCCTGGGCACACTCTCACCATTACTATATCCATTTTCTCCCCAAAAGGTCTACTGCCTGTCATGATTGGCACTAGGCCTCTGCGTAACAATCCGGTGATGAAATAAACATTAGAGACTTCGAGTGCTAGTACTTGGTCTCAGAGTTTGAACACTTCTTCATTCTCATCCCATATGCTAACCAAATACTGCAATAGCTTAGGTTGAGCTCTCAAACATGGTGTGAGGAAAAATTTCTTGAAACCACAGTCTCGGAGGGCGTTCATGCAAGCTTCATTTTCCATGGACATTTCGTCATCTTCCCCATGTTCCCTCTCCTTCCACTCAATCACCATTGTGGCTGGATATCTGCACCAACATGGTCAAAAATACCTTATTAGATCTCTGTGACACTTAAAAATTCATTTGAGTGGCTCACTTTTTCGTAAATTAACACGGAAAATTGAGTTGTGCCATTGGTGCGACTGTTTTTCTAACATTCACGCCAATTGGCATGACCCCTTTGCAAAAATGAGCCAATTGGCGTGGGTCCGTGCCCAATACCTGTGCCAATTGGCCGAGCCCTAGATTTGCAAAAGGCTTCCCCAGAGGTCAAATACACAATGGAAATTTACAAAAAATGAATCAAAACAAAGCTAAGGGGAGTGCCTCTTACCTGGATTGAATGAGAATCTGGATGATGTACTGGATTGGTCACAATCACCACCACAATTTCGCACACCAAAAGCTCACTATTGCTCTCCAAATGAGGTAAAATGTAAAATTAAATATGTTTTTACCATTTGTGGCATATTTATAACTTTTGAAGTCAAAATTAGGTTTTGAAAGTCATTTTTCTCAATATTTTAATATATTTTGTCGAAAAATGGGTTTTACACTGGCTTTTATGTTCAGCAACAGGTTTTTACGTGACTTGGACAATGATACGAGTTGTGTTTTATACTTTTTCAGACTCGGTAAAAACACAAAAAAGTCACTTTGAAGTCATCTTTCAGCTCTTTTCTGACTCTCTAAACATGAAAATATTGTCGAGTCCCTTATTGTTTCGATCTTGTTAAAGTGGCTATGAAATGACATCTACCTAGTATACGTTTACCCCTTTTTCAGGCTGGGATAGATTATTTACGAAAAAGGAATACCCTAGCTTATCGCGACTAGGAGGTTTTCTCAGACGTAGTTTTCTACCTTTTTGGATCTGAGGAAATATTTACGAAAAGGGACTGCCAGAGTTTACTTTTCTGTTCTCTTTTCAAACTCTCTAGATATGAAAAGATGTCGATTTCTTCCTTTGTTAGACTCGTTAAACCCTGATGACATTGGATTCATTCGTAATGACGATATTCGAGTTTCTCCTTCCTAGGGCTAGTTAAATGTACTAGGATGGATTCGTCCAAAGGACGAACTTATATTACAAGCATATGCTATTCCCTTCAAGCTTGTCTTCAAAAATAATTGGGGTACTCGCCAAAAATTGTGGGGAAAAATGGAACCACTACCGTCGTCGTGTCGGCAGTATGTCGCTCTTGAACATGGCACCTGTCTACATTCGTGTCAGGTTGGGGACATCTCATCTCATTATCTATTGGCCTCCATGGGTTTGGGTAATCCCTTTTGACCTCTCATCTTCTCTTTGTCTCTTCATCATGACCTCTGATATGTTGATGTCAAATACTTCCAAATCCACTGTCGTGCTGCCGATATGTTCAAGAGAAGCTGACCTCTACAAATTTCAACCTTCCTCTGATTCTCATCTGAGCTTGATTCACAACATTATTTTCCTCTGTCTCGCATCGATGATGTGGGAAACACTATGGTCCACCTTCGATCAAGGTCACTTCCTGTCGACTTCAGCTCATTATCTAGGAAGTTGATCTAGAGACTCCCTTCTAGTACCTTGGAGCCTGCATGCCTCAATGGTAGGTTCTTCAAATTCGACGCAAGGTTTTCATCATTGACCTTCAATCGAATGATTTTGCGGGTGTTCGATGCCAACTCATTGATTCACATTCCGTGGATTGTAGCTATATTACCTTGAGGGCCATTGTCATTAAGGGTGGTTCCTCTCACATATGTTAACAACTTTCATCATTGACTGGTAATCAGATGATGTTCTTGCATGTTCAACTTCATCTCACTTATTCACATGCTTGAACATGTACTTTGTTCGGGTCGAGATGGAGTGCAAGACCCTGGATTTTGTCTGATAGAATCTAGGATGCAATTTTGTGGATTATTATGATTGGTTACATTACTCATTCATTGGATGGCTGCGACCATACCTGAGTATATTTATCGATCCTTACTCGATGGCTGCGTCCATACCTTGGATCTTGATCATTGTATACTGTGTTATGGATGGTTGTGCCCATACCATGTATATATCATGTATTTGAGATATCAGTTGTACTTGTCTACGCAGGTTTTCCGACGACAATGTTTTCATTTGGGCACATTCTCGTAAAGAATTTCACCCCTCCCTCTCTTTCGGGCCTCATGCTTTAGGGGGCATTTGTTAAATAGTAATTTGTCACCATCCTTGCAATCCCCCATATTGCACATTGGAGGGCTTATTCCATGACCTGTGAGCAGTGACAAGACATGAAATCGCTTTCATGGCATCCCCCTTGACAAGGACAATCATTCCCTTGAAGACAATTTCCTCTGAAAAGCCCTAAAAATAGGATTTTTAGCATTGGCGCGACTAGCCAGTTCAGCCCTCGCGCCAATGGGGGAAATCCACCAAAGAGGGCATGCCAACTGGCGCTCTATACCAGTGTATCACCCGCACTAGGCTTAATAAGGAGTGTTTTTTAAAAATAAATGGCGGAATTTTGATTCCAACCAACTCCTAAACTGGTCTCTAAATTGAGTTGGGAGGTTTGGCTCCAGATCTCCATGTAGGGGAAGTGGTTTTCCACCTATCATGGAAGCTTCCTTGAGGATAGGGCCAATCCCACCATTTTAGGGATCCCAACTCCCCTTCCACCATCTATATAAGCTTGTCATTTTCCCTTTGCAAGCTAGCCTGAATAGAGCTGAATCAATTGGAAGGAGATTATCGTTAGACAGAAAAAGAGAGAGATACTTGTCCTTTTCCCGACGAGCTCTACCGAGACGTACTCCTTTGTCGACCCACTGAAGGAAGATCTAGCGTCAGATCTCAGGCTGTATATTTCTTTGTTCTGATTAATAATAAATGAATTCGATTATGGTTCCACTCAGATGTTCATGTTTTATGCTATGACTTATATCTTCTCTGACTGATACATAATTACACGTATTAGGTTTTATGCTTGTTTGTTTGTTGTTCTTCTTGTACGTACAAGTGTTCGATCGCATTGAGCAGGAGAATTGTGATCTACCAAACCAAGGGATGGAAGTGCCATCTTCTCCACAAACAACAGCAGTGTAGGACTTAAGGTAGGCCTCTTGTCGCATCTTGGTATTTTTCAATTAGGAACTTGCGTCTTAGCGTGACTCGATTGTTGCTAGACCCGATCTAGGCTAGTAGGGATCCCCTCTGTCTACAGAGGGGATTTACCTCTCCAAAACATTTGCGACTCTGCTGGGGAAACATTGATTGGAGTTTGTATTGTATTTTCAGTTGATTTTGGTATTTTCATAACAACCCCAATCACCACAGAAATTAGTGTGGGGCCAAACAGTCGCTAGTGGTCAAACTAAAGCCACCCAAATCAGATGCATGTTCTGATCTTGAGTCAGAACTAGAAAAGTGCGATGAAAAAGGGAAGCAGATCATTGATGCAGATCCAAGTTCCATTTTCTCCACCACCAAGCTCTAGAGGGAGGATCCTGGAGATCCAGAGGGGGAGAACCTCTTCCATTCGAGGATGTGGGTGGAGGTTCTCCACTGCAATTCATTTTTGATAGAGGAAGCCAAAAGAACCTCATTTCAGTAGAGTTCATGAAGTGGCTCAACCTACCAACCATAGCACACCTACAACTGTATACTATTAGGTGTCTTGACAAAGGAAGAGATCTTTGTGTCTGCCAGGAGTGTTTCCTTTCATATAGCATCAAGCCATTCACGGATGAGGTACTTTGTGATGATGCTCCTCTTGAGGTGTCTGATGCATTATTGGGCTAACCATACTTGTGGAAGCGACATGCTTTGTATGAATCTAGGCCTCATTCTATTGTTATTACTTTGGAAGGCCCTCATCCACGTAAGCCGAGTAGGAGATCTGTCAGTTCGATTATTTTTTTTCATTCCCGGGACTGAGGGTTCCCTCTCCCATCCGTTTAGTTGATGGGACGAGCTATAACATGCAGAGAGATTGAACATAGTTACAGGAAAGGGAGAGCCTCAGGCATGTACTGTGACCAATCCAGATTACATGGCAATCCCGGATTAGAAAGAAAACCTACAAATATATAATTCAAATCTGGGATGTCAAGGTGCGGTGTAGTTCATCTGATGAACAAACACGGCCCAGAGCATCCATCAAGAAATAATTCCTTCAATCAATCAATAATTTCATTCCATAGATCACTAATTCCTCCATCCATCACAAAAATCGTGTCCATAATATCTTCACACACCCTTGAAAGGCCCTAAATTACACGTACCCTTTAAATCAAGCCCTGAACTCCCTGATCGACCATACGTTAACGTTGTTCCCACCCATTCCTTCTAAAGCTAATTACTCTTATCTGGAGCTAAATCAAGTTCTGTGTCTAATGACTCCTACTAATGATCTAATGATTGACTGCAGACCAACCCTTCATAATCGACTAGATAAGGCTACTTACTCTTAACTATAGTTAATGACTCTGGTTGACTGCGGCACTCATGATTGATTCGAATAATCAAAAAGGTGGAAAAACTGCTTTTCCTGATATTGGTATTTCTGGATCTACCTATTGGGATCATACATAACTACAAAGAATGCAATCATGGAGGAAAAAATATAAGTGTCATCATTGGATGTCAGAGGTAGTAATCCCTCATGCTATCTATTTTACTACTGGAAAACAATGCAGTAAGATTGTTTATGAAACTATGAAATTTATTTTCATTAAAATTCACCCACAAGGAAAGAATAATATTGTGGCCATAGCTCAAAACATGGCTCCCTTGCATGGCATCACCATATGGAAAAAGTTGTGCAAGAATACGAGGAAATTTTATCCTCACCCACAAAGGTTCCTCTACACTGATAGGTCAACAACTCCAGTGATTTGACCCCATGTGCATCGTCGCCTGATGTTTCCATACATCATGCAACAAAAAAAAATAATACACACATGTACCGTTTGAGGCTGATAAAGCAACCAAATTTATTGAACACATGCAGCACATCCACCAACAATTCCATGACATCTTCGACAATGCCAATACCATGTTCAACATAATTTAACTCACATCATGGAGGAACTCAGCACAATGGGGACCATTTATTCCTAATGGGAGAGGAATGATATAGGTGGATATTGGTGTCCACCCACATATTCCATTTGGACCCCAACCATCGGTTCTTTTAGTTTTTTAGTTTCAACACATCTTACTATTTTGAGGAGTTTTTTGGGTCATGAACTTCCAGGGCTTTTTTGAGTCCCTAAACGATGTTTTCTGGGAAAACCGTGAGAAACATGGGAGTTCCTTTCATCTTAATCATGTGAAGAGTTGTATTCCTTGGATATATATTTCTAATGAGGTATTTATCACATCAAACGAAGATCATATGCCAAAATTACATCCCTGGGATGTTGATGTACCAATTCACCCAAACGAGGCTCATATTTTTGCGCTTCATCTCGTAGGGTTAGGTTTTTTATTTTTATGGTTTTCCATTGTTTCTTAAAAATAAATAGGCCTTCGAGCCTCATTGTCGCATAGTTCAGCTACGACATCTCTTCTCAAAGACAAGCTACCAGTGCCCTAGCTAGTTTATTTCCATTATATCTATAAGAAAAAATCAGTCATTTGTTATTAATGTAATGAAGTTTTATTTCTGTTGCATATGTGTTTTTATGTCTACTTCCATATTTTATTATGTTCATGAATAAATCCAGATAAGTGGTATCAGATTCATCTTCTCTTTCTCTATTTTTTCTTTTCATGTCGTCTATGAGGCCGAGGTATAAGGAGTCAGGGCTCGATTTGGTTGAAAACTTCCAAGATCAGCCTCGTAAACCCCGACGACCCCCCATTGCAGAAGAAAAGAAATACGAGGGAGTAGGATATCCTATCAAATTATTTCTTGAGGAGGCCCTCGAGAAAAAAATAATTCGATGATGGATAAATTTTCACAGATCCTTCAATGGCTTCCCATCGGTGGCACATTTACGTCCAACAATGACTTGGAGGAACTTCTCCTTTCAAGGTATAGGTCAACTTTGATACTATTTTATTTGAAGGCTAGAAAGCTGAAAATGCCATAGATAGATGGTTTAATTTTCTAGAATGGTATTTCTCATTCTATGATTTCTTTGACCGAGAAAATATTGCCTTTGCACCCCTCAAAGCTGCCCCCCATGTCGAATACTAGTGGGAAACTTACTTTGATGAGAAGGATGAGAGGGAACCCTCTCTGTTCTCGATTGCACCCACTTTGAATTCATTCTGATAGAGAATCAAGGAACAATATTAAGTTCTTGGGAGCTATGAGGACAATTAAATCCAATGGACCACACTGCAGTAGCAAAGGGATCAAGATGTGCACCAATTGACGAATTTTTTCCATACCCTGCACAAAAAGTTTGGAATTAAATATTTAGAGAGACATTTGGTGCTCAAGTACTGTAGATGTTTGTACAGATACATTTAGGAGGAAATATATTTCCTCTAAATTAGCTTGATTGGCATTAAATATCACTATGCTACCAAGATCATGCATAAATTTAAGCACAAGAAGTGAGACTTTGGATCTACGAATCTGAAGCCAAGGAAAGGTGCCCCCAAACTGCAGAACAAGGGGCAAAGCCAAAGCAGGGTGACTCAGGAAATCACCAAAATCCAGGGAAGGACATGGGGAAGTGTTGTAAATTTCAAAACAACCCCACTCATAGCACAAACGAGTGTCGGGCCAAACAATCGCTTATGGCCAAACTGAAGGCACCTGAAACAGATACATGTTCCAAACCTTACTGAGAACCGAAAAAGGGCGATGAAAAAGGGAAAAAGATCATTGATGTAGATCCCAATGCCATTGTTTCCACCACCTAGCTTGAGAAGGAGGATCCCAAAGAACCATAGGAGGGGGATCGCCTCTTCCATTCATAGTTGTGGGTGAAGGGTTCTCCACTGCAATTCCTTATCGATATCACAAGCCAAAAGAACCTCATTTTAGTAGAGGTTGTGAAGTATCTCGACCTACTTACCATAGCACACCCACAACCATATACCATTGGGTGGATTCATGAAGGAATAGATCTTTCCATCCAACAACAATGCCGCCTTCCAAACATCATCAAGCCATTCATGGATGAGGTATTCTATGATGTTGCTCCTCTTGATGTGTCTGATGTATTATTGGGCCAATCATACTTATGGAAGCAACATTTTTTATGAGTCTAGGCCTCGTTCTACTATAATTACTTTGGGAAATACATTATACAGGATACTAGGGGTAGTACCGCCTCTTGTCATCTCTTTGACTACTGCAAAACAATGCAGTAATATTGTTTCCCAAACCAGAAAATTATTTTCATTAGAATTACCCCATAGGGAAATAAGAAGATGGTGGTCATAGCCTTGAAATAGGGCTCCCTTACACGACAACAATATATGGAAAAATTCGCAGAGGAATACGAGGACATTTTCTCCTCGCCAACAAAGGTTCCTCTACACTATTAGATCAAGCACTCCATTGACCTGACACTAGCAACATCATCACCTGATGTTTCCATAAATACTGCGAACACACAGAAAAAATCCACTCATGTACTTCTTCAGGTTGATAAAGAAACCAAATTTACTGAATGCATCCAACACATCTGCCAGTAGGTCCATGACATCTTCAACAAATTCAATGCAAACTTCAGCAGAATTTTCCTCATCTCATGGAGGAACTAAATGAAATGGGGACCATTTCTTCCTAAAGGGGGGTGAATGATCCATTTAGACCCCCACCATCGGTTCTTTCAATTTTTCACTTTCAACACAGATTACTATTTTAGCAGTTTTTCGTGTCCTAAACTTCCTAAGCCGTTTTTAGGTTCTAAAAGATGTTTATTTTGAAAACTGGGAGAAACATGAACATTTATTCAATGTTTCTCATGTAAAAAGTTGTAGTCCTCAAATATATATTTCTAATGAGGTATTGAGTGCATCAAAGAGAAATCATGTGCCAAAGTTACGTCCCCGGGAAGTTGATGTATCAATTTACACAAATGAGGCCCATAGTTTTGGCGATTCATCTCCTAGGGTTAGTTTTTGGATGTTTAAGGTTTTACATTGTTTCTAAAAAAAAAATGGGCCTTCAAGCCTCATTGTAACACAGTTCAGAGGCTTGTTGTGGCCACATCTCTTTTGAGAGATAAGCTACCAACACCCTACCTAGTTTATTTCCATTATTTCTCTAAGAAAATTTCAGTCATATGTTGTTAATGAAATGAAGTTTATTTCCAATGCATCTCTATGTTTATGTATATTTTTATATTTTCTACACAACATTTTCTCAGCATCCCTGCAATTCCCCATCCCACACATTGGAGGGCTTCTCCCGTGACCTGTGAGTAGTGACATGACCTGAAACCACTTTTATGGCATCCCCCTTGATAAGGACAATCATTCCCTTGAAGAAAGTTTCCTCTGCAAAACCCTGAAAACTAATCTTTTGACCTTGGCGCGACTAGCTAATTCAGCCATCATGCCAATGGGGAAAATCCACCATAAAGGGTGTTGTGCTCAATTTAGTGTTCCTAAATTGAGGTCATAAATTATCAACCAGGTTCAGTAAACTGATGAAGTGAGGTGCACTATATGTGCCTAGGTATATCTTTCTCACTACGTTGTGTTTAGTGTTTTTATGATGTTTTTGGTTTTGTGGTTTTATTTTAAGAAGGAAAAGAACTAAATGTTGAAAAAGAACAGTTGTTGGTCACACGAAAAACAGAGCAAAACCTACACTAAAGAACAGAAAATGCAAAGTTTGATAATGACTCATAGCAAGAAAATAAATCACAACATGAACTCAATAACTCATAACATAAACTCATCCAATTCATTCATTAGAAATATGTCAGAATAGCTTGAGAAAAGGACAATTTTAGTAAAAATTAGGTTCTCCTAAGTAAACAACCATCTTACAATATTGCAAAGAATCTCATCCATGGCTAAAAGTTTATTGGAACACAATTGGAAAAATAATATTTGTAACACAATAAGATTTCTACTCTGAATTAACTTGTCATGCTAAGATCAATTCATTCTGCGGCTCAACTTGTCACCACTAAACCTTATTCGAAAGTTAGAGATTTTATGAAATAGTTTTTGGGAAAAAGGCTTAATTGTGAAATTGCAAAGGATTACAGAACAATCAAGGCCTTAAAATGATATCACTAACTCATTCCTGTTCATATGATGATGCATTAATAGAAAGTCAGAACAAGATTAGTTTGTAAACAATGAAGGTCGTGAAGTCTAATTTTGATAGTTAATACAACTTAAAGAACAATGGATAACACTGAACTAGAATGCAATTGATCGAGCTTGAAACACAGTGATCACAACTAAACTAGAATTCTTTTAGCCTAACGTTGAAATACAGTGAATTGGAACTGAACTAGAATGTCACTAATCTAACTTAAAGTACAGTGAACAGAGTTATACTAGAGTTCCATTATAAAACTTGAGACACAGTGACAGAATTAAACTAAAGTGACATCTACCTCCGAAGTACTACAACTAGACTAAAGATGCAACTAATCACTAAAATGTATCAGCTCTGTCACATTCGGAATTAGTGGTATTTTGGAATAATTTATGGAACAGGACTGGCTGCAACATGTTATGTAAATGAGCATAAAAGCATACAATTCAAAAAAACACAACAAAGATCTAAAACACCACAGCTATGTCTCATCTAGAGTTAGTGATATTTTGGAAGAGTTTATAAGATCATGACTAGCTATAACAACTGATGTAATCGAGCACAAAATCATAAAGTTCAAAGAAATACAACTAAATCCTAAATACTACAGTTATATCCCATCCAATGTGAGTGATATTTTGGAAGAGTTTGTAAGGATAAGACTAAATGTGGCATCCGCTACAAGTAAGTATAAAAACACAAAGTTCAGAAAATTAATTAAACTAAGAATGAAACAAGGCTAAGTTACTTATCTAAACCATATGAACAAAGCTTCTCAGGTAGCAGGGGCCCTCTACCACCAGATTAACACGCAAATATACTCAAGATTGACTCATCTCTTGCAATAAAGTGATGCTTCTTTCATTAAAGGAGAAATTCTTCAAAACAGAGTATTTACGGTCTTCTGAGATCTAACAATAAAACATAAATCTAGCTAAGTTGTTTCTCGGTCTCCCGAGCCATACTTATAACAAAATTACATAATTGTCTTTGAGATAAAATAGGAGTAATTGTCTTTCCAAACTAAAATCAAACTAGGACTCTGGTGGTGGCCTCGTTTTATGATTAAGGACATATGTATAGTCCTTGTCCTATTAGAAGTCTGTCACCTAGTTTTGGTTTCCCACGTGCATAACCGCCTGTAGATTTGAGCTCAGACTTCGTGGAGAGCAAGAAATGATGGGGGAGTGATGTGGAATACGACCATATGCATTTTTCCTTGAGGTGACACCTGGAACCTGTGTAAACATGAGAACGGCTGCGGAATAGGCGACTGGCTACAGAATGACTGTGTTTTGTAGCCGAGTCTAGTAAAAAATTTCTACAATAACAAAATCATGAAAACATAGCAATTCAGTCATTATATACATTCTTAAAGTAATCCTAATCAATCCTATTGATCATTTAAACCTGTAATTGATGAAGGAAAAAGAAAATGAAGTGAAATGTGGTGGAAAAGAAGGACATCTTTGGGGCTCAACAAAGGGCATGCCAACTGGTGCTCTGTCCCAATGTCTCACTCGTGCCAAGATTAATAAGGCATGTTTCTTAAAAATAAATGGCAGAAGTTTGATTAAAAAAAACTCCTGAACGAGTCGCTAAATTGAGTTGGGAGGTTTGGCTCCATATCTCCATGTATGGGAGGTGGTTTTCCACCTATCATGGAAGCTTTCTTAGAGATAGGGCTAATCCCATGATTGTAGGGATCCCAACTCCCCATCCTCCATCTATATAAGATTTCCTTCACCCTTAGCAAGCTAGAGCTAAACTTGTAGCAATGAGACTATAGACAGACAGCTTTTGAGAGCCAAGACCGAAGAAAGAGAGCTTTGTCCCATTTCCAACAAGCTTTGTTGAGAAGTGCCCCACTGTCAACCCCACCGAAGGAGTATCAAGCATCAGAGCTTTGGGTTGTATCTTTCATTTGTTCTTTTAATGATAAGAAACTTTGATTATGGTTTCATTCATATGTATTTTTCTTGATGCAATGAATTACATCCTCTCTGACTGATGTATGGTTACACACCTTATATTTTACGTTGTATTTCGTTGTTTCCATGCATGTGTGTAGGTGTTCGGATGTGTCAAGCGAAAGGATCATGATATACCAAGCAAGGGATGGGAAGCGTCACCCTTTCTTCAATGACCACTATGTAGGATTTGAGGTAGGAAACTCGTTATGATTTTTTTTGTTTTGTAACTAGGAACCTGTGTCACTGCATGACTTGATTGTTGCTAGACCCAATCTAGGCTAGTAGGGATCGCCTCTTTCCGCAAAGGGGATTTACCTCTCCAAAAAATTGGCGAGTCTGTTGTGGAGTTAGTTGGAATTAGTCTCGTCTCTTTTGGTTGTTTTTTGCTTGTGATTGATTGACTTGCTCTTCTGGTTTTCCTCCTTTCGGTGTAAAACCTCTGTTCAGCCTCTAGAAGACCTGATCTACTCTTGGTTTGCTCTTTTTTACTTCTTTCCATAGTAAACTCCATTGGCATGGTTTATAGCCTGACAGTCGTGCCAACTGGCACTTGTTGCTAGTTAGGCCCCTGTGCCAATGCTGTTTTGGTGCAGGATACAACCAAACAGTCACACCAACCCTGTTTGGTGTTAGGTTTTTCTTGTTTTTGAGCCCTCCGAGTCTAATTTTTGGTTCTGGTGTCATTTTTCCAACTGCTTGAGTGCCTTGAAGTCCTTTTTGACTATGTCCGACCCTGATCCTCTGGTTGTTTTCCCTTTACTATCATTTTTTCATTCTAGCCCTAGGGTTTCTAGGTGCTATAGTGTGTTGAGCCTCCCATGGAAGTTTTTGGTTTTCGCTTGTTTAGTCAACTTCATTTTCACTTCTTTGCATTCATTTTGTTGGATCCCATTGTATTATTGTGTTAGTTGAGTGATTGCTCTCTTTTTCATTCAATTTTCACTTTGTCTCATTTTGAGCCTAGATTACACGGTTTGTATGAGTCTTTTGGAATTCTTCTTCGATTTGGGGGACTTCTACATCAGTTTGATTTCTGATTGTGTGTTTTGATTGAGTGAACTTTCTTGTTTCGACTCTTTCACTATCATTTCTCGAATTGGTTTCTTCATTAGATTTTCATTTCATTTGGTGCATTTGCTCTAAAACATTGAAAAATTCAAAAACAAATCTCTTCGCTTTTTGATTACTTAGTGAAAATTGAAATCTTTTTCACATTATTAGTGTCATATGACTTTAAGAATAAATTTTTTTAGTTTCATTAGCGTGCATGAGAGAGAGTAGTGGATGTTTTGTGATCATTTTTTTTTTTAATTTGAAAAGCTCTCAACCTTCTCGTAGTTATCTCTTCATCAAACAAATCGATATATTGTGGCACGTAGTGTGCATTTAAGATGATTTTTGAGATACAACATTCGATAGGGCTTGAAATTGAAACATAATTTGAAGATCAACTCTAAAATTTATTCAATTTACCTTAAGGCAACATTGAAATATTAACGAAATATATAGAGGTCTGGGCTAGTGATGTGTTTCGGCATCGTTAAACCTAGTAGTTGTCATTCGCCATCTGGCTTTAGACATCTCTAGTACGAACTTGTGCTCCTCGTACCGTCGCATATATAAAGGGAGACCCCACTAGGTTGTTATCCTTTATCCGTAAGAAGCCGAGTCTACTGCCTTATACCCGTGATACACCGGACACATCATTCGGGGAGATTACCTGCACGTACGTCAAGTCCTTGGTTGATTTCTCTTTCATTTTTTAACCAAGGTGTATATGGCAGTTCACAGATATCTAGTACACCCATCTGCCTAGATTACCAGAGTGGTCATTTCGATCTTTTTTGACTCATTAAATTTGAAAATATCATCAAGCGCTTGTCCTTTCACGCTTGTTTCCAAATTGAAAGAGATAGAGTCATCTTTTACTTGTTTCTAGACTCTTAAAACATGAAACAGTAAAATTTCCAGTTTCAATGTGGTAAAATTAATCACCTACGATCACATGCCCATTTAGAGTTTTTTTTTGGACCGTTGATTGTTTGCCTTGGTTTTTCATGTGTATCTTTCTTTTGATCTCTTCCTCTTTTTGTTACTGTCATAGTGGCGGAACCCTCAATTTCGTCTTCCGGTAGCCCTTACATAGACGATTCATCAGAGGTCTCTCATTCCTCTGCTGAGTACCAGCAGCCTATTGTGTCTGAGTTTCCCAATGGGGGACCGGTTATATCTAAGCTTCCCTTTGGAGGACTAGTTGAGTTAAATTGGCCCTTGTCCAATGCTTGGTTTGGATTTGGAGTAGGGGAACACTTCCCTCCTCTTACATCGGGATTGCCTTTTTTGGCTTCCATTATACCTCCTAGTCCTTGCCATATTTTAGAAGATATTACAGCAGGGTTAGATATGGACTCACCCAGTCCTTCTCCTAGTGAGGAAATTCCTACATTTGGTGAAGATTACCAGCTTTTACCAGAAAACATTCCCGAGTCTTTTGTCATGTCTTCACCTGGTCCTTTTCTTCGAGCGGGATATAGGTCCTTAAGTTAGGTCATGGCCACTATGGCCTCTATGGGAATATCAACTCCATCCATGAGGCTGATTATTCCTCCATTGGGATGTCACCATCAACACCTCTCACGTCATCTCCTTTTGTCACATTAGTACCTGTTAGGCCTACTGTTTGCATAGCTATGTCTATGCCCGCTGTCACTACTTAGTTGAACAGGACCTCGTCGGTTCCTGAAGACGTTTACATAGCTTCTGCTATTCTAGAGAATATTTCTTGTGAGGAGTATCGATTGTCTTTACAGCCATCGAACCCCGAGGTTGGTCAGTCCTCTCAAGATCCCAACCATCCTTACTTTTCCCACTATGGACCGGATGGTACCCTAATCTATGTATTTCCTTATCAATACGATGAGCAGGGAAACCCACTTCATTTTCCTACTCCTGAGGCTTATCAATATATCCATGGTTTTCTATCTGCCCAGGCTGGGCAACCTTCCAACCCGCAAGGACAACCCTTCCAGGGTCAACCTTCGGGCTAGCCTGGCTATATCTACGACCCGCAAGGACAACCCTTACAGGGACAACCTTCAGGCTACCAAGGGTTGTTTTACAGTCCACAAGGGCAGTCCTACAACCCTCAAGGTCAACCTCTATAGTCTCAACCTATGGTCCAACCATGGCAACCGCAAGGACCCACAAGCCAACTAGGGTATCAAACCGGACCGTTGTATGGTCCTGGGGGGAAAATACATCCTTCTCAACCTCTGGTGCAACCTCAGCAACCTCAGTTTCAAATTGGTCCGAAATTTGCACAGCCAGGGCCATATTATGGTCTTGTCACAGGTCAACTTGGTTATGAGGCACAACCTGGCCCTCTTCTGCTATCAGGCCAACCTGCTCAATCGGGCCAGCATGGTGTCCTTCATCATCGAGGTCAACCTGTTCAACCAGGACAACCTGTTCAACTAGCCCAAAATGTTCAACCAGGGTAGCCTACACAGCCAGGTCAAGCTGTTCAATGAAGACAAACTGCACATCCAGTTAACCCTACTCAACGACCGATCTATTCCATACCACAACCGAACCTGCCTGTGTGCCCGACTTATCAGGCTCAGCAGGGCCCCACTTACTAGCATCCCACTCGACCCCAAGGCGGCTATTGCCTTCAAGGTTAGTCTCAACCAGTTTACAACCTGCCCCAAGGTTTTTGTTATTACCTTCAACATCCAGGCTATACCTATACTCAGTAGTCGAATCCATATACTGCTCAAATGGGACCTACATATAATCAGGGTCACTACCATGGTTATCAACCCCCATACACTAGTTATCAGCAACTGTATCAACCCAATTATATGGCTTGTACCCCCTATGGTTAGAATCCTCTGGGACAGAACCAATGGGTGAAAATTTATGCTCAACCAGGATGGATTACAGGTACAGGTCCTTATCAGGGACCTGGCATGTCGTTTAATCCTGAGTTTCTTTTCCTTGCCACGTTGGAATTTCTGGATGTATCTAAATTGACCAATGATCTAATTCTCCATAATCCATATTGGCCTCCGATTCCGACCAAGGTGCCTGGTGACTATCCCAAGTTTGAGGGTAAAGCTGGAGAACACCCCCAAACACATGTCATGACCTACCACTTGTGGTGTTCTTCGAACTCTTGAGTTGATGACTTGATTCGTCTACATCTTTTCCAGTGCACTCTTACCGGTGCTGCTACTAAGTGGTATATAGAAGTACCACACAGTATTTTTCAAGACTTTAATACTTTAGCTATGGCTTTCCTAACACATTTCCAGTTACCGGTTCGTTATGAAGCTGGGACGCATCTCCTGACATCTTTGAAGCGGGATAAAGCCACTCATATTTCAGATCATATTCATGAGTGGCACCGTCGTCATTGTCTGATCAAGTTAGATATTCCTTATCAGCTTCTAAATCGCTGGTTCACTAACTCCTTTCTTAACAAGATTGCTCAAAATATTGCTATGGGGGCGTGTGTAATCGAGGATCAAGCCATCGCTCATGCCCAGTACCTCGATTTGGTGTACTCTTAGTCTGGCACATTATATGATATCTTGACTGATGCCCCACGGCCAGTGACCTCTAAAGCACCACCTACCCCATCGGTGGATGATGTTATTGGTTCTGTCTCTCAGAATTCTCGTAAGTCTTCTAATGGGAAGCAAAAGTTGAATTCTTCCAATAATTCTGCTCCTCTCGCTACTCTCGATTCTGGTAAAACCGTAGAGGTCAATGTCGTTCAGGCCAATCTTGCGGATAAGACTTCCAAAGGGAAGAAGAAGGGCAAAGGCAAGTCCAAATCCGATGCCCCGAAACCATAATCCTCCAAACCATGGGCTGATGATGGTTCCCAATGAAAAACAAAGTACACTTTCCTGATCTGTGACAGAGACCACTACACCAAAGATTGTCCCCGATGATTCGAGGTTAATAAACTTATAAAAGGCTATAAGGTAACTCCGACGGTTCTTAAGGAACCTTTCCCATCTCAACGGACCCAAATGGTCGAGCAGCCTTTGCCATCTACACAATTTGGGTCCCAAGTTTTCATGATGAATGGTGCTGCACCTGTTTTGATTGCCACTCATTCGAAGGATTATGCTGGATCACGCCAGGTAGCTGGGAAGGAAGTCGTTGATGGTCTGCCTCCCCCACCTACCTCTGGTCCTTTAGAAATTGAAAATCCCAGCACTGAACCGGTTGTAAGGCCACCTTCCAAAGGTGTTCTTCGAAAATTTTATTATAATCCGAACGCCCATGCTGCTCAGCATTATAGCATCGTTGAGGATTTAGCATAGAATCCTTCTGCAATGTCTGTGATGGAAGTGATTCAAAGTTTCCCATCACAACGGAAATCTCTGTTATCTACAATCTGTGGAATTGATCCTGCCGATTCTAGTCTTCTCACCTTCGATCTAGAGAATTTTGTTCCCCAACTTCCGCATCAAATCTCCCTTGTTATACAAGTCGGTATCAACGGCATCAACATCCATAGAGCCATTGTGGAAGAAGGTGCCTCCACCTATGTTATTTCATCTGCCTGTTGGAAGTCCATTGGCTCTCCAGCTCTTACCTCATCTCCCAATTCCCTTAAGGCATTTGATGGAAGGGAATCAAAACCGCTGGGTGTTCTTGCAAGTCTACCGATCACATTACAAGGTAAGACAGTCAATGTTGAGTAGAACAGGTTGATGCCAAACTCAACTACAATATTCTACTTGGTTGCGGTTGGACCTATGCCATGCTATGCATTCCATCCACCCTATTTTGGCTTTTAAAGTTTCCACATGAAGTCAAAATTGTTACTGTCAATCAGTTGTCTTTCTTCACCTCATCCTCCGCAAACAACATGCAATACGTGGATCAAATTCTCAATCCCCCCGACAGTGTAGGACCTGGTCTTTACAAGGACCCCGTTCTCATGGGTATTTTTTCCATGCCACCACCGAACACCATTCAAGTCAACATGATCTCTATGTTACATGACCCGTGGATCATCTCTTCTCCTGAAAAAGTGACCTCTTTTGGAGAATCGATGCCTTTGACCCTAGTTGAAATTAATTATTGCAAGATCGTTGCTACATCAGATCCTCCTCCTCATAAAAATTCTCCTTTGAGAATGGCTCTAGATGTTTATTCTCAATCCCCTTGGCTTGGAGATGTATATTTGCCTGATCCGTTGAGAGAGGTCTTTTCGTCTAACAAAGCTATCATTGAGACGATGTCTCTCGAAGAGCTTCCATGCGGCGATGGACATCATTGTTCGTCATTCATGCCCGGCCTAGGGGAAATGTCTAATTTTCTAGAGTGCTTTTCATCTCAGGCTCCCTCTCCACCTCTCCAAATTCCAATATTGACTCATGAGGTTATTTCGAAAGGAAATTTGAGTAACATCACCCAAACAATGCCTATCGACATCTCTGTTAAACCAGGGGTCGTCGAGAACATTCACGTTGGAGTTACTTGTTGTCTCGAAGAGATTCATGTACACACGAGAATTTTTCATGAATTCCGATATTTTTTCGCATGCTCATATGAAGAGATGCCTGGGATTGATCCCAATATAGTCGTGCATGAAATTCCCACCTATACAGGTGCGAAGCCCGTGCGTAAGCATCTGCGCCTAGTGCATCCTCGAAAATCCGCAGCTATAAAGGTAGAAGTTGAGAAACTTCTTAACGCGGTCTTCATATATCCAATCCCCCTCACAGAATGGGTTTCCAATATTGTCGTTGTAGATAAGAAGCAGGGTACCATACGGGTGTGTTTTGACTACAGAGACATTAATCGGGCTTGTCTTGAGGACAACTATCCCACTCCCTTTATAGATCAGATCATCGATGACTGCGCAGGATGTGAGATATATTCCCTTATGGACGGCTTCTCGGGTTACAATCAAATTAATATTTTACCCACCGATCAACAAAAGACTACCTTTATCTGTCCGTGGGGCACAGTCGCCTACAAGAAGCTCTCGTTCAGCTTGAAAAATGTTGGAACCACCTTCCAACACGCTATTTCCTTTGCTTTCATGACATACGTCACATTTTTCAGCCGTATCTGGATAACCTCCTGGCTCATTCAGCTTAGCGTGAAGACCATCCTGAACACCTTCACCAGATCTTTCTCCACTGTAGACGTTACAATATCAGTCTCAATCCTCACAAGTGCGTCTTCTGCATTGATTCTGGTCATCTTTTGGGATTCATTGTCTCTAAAGATGAAATTTTCCTTGACCCCTCAAGGTCGAGAACATCATTAATCTCCCATCCCCATCCTCATTGCATTAACTTCAGAGTCTTCAGCGGAAAGAAAATTTCTTACTTCGCTTTATCCTGAACTATGCAAAAGTGGCCAAAGGATTTACACGACTTCTAAAACAGGGCGTTCCCTTCCATTGGGACGAGATTACTCAGCAACCATTCGATAAACTTAAAACATTGCTCGTCAACACTCCGTTAATACATCCTCCCAAATCTCATCGTGAATTTACCCTCTATTTGGCTGCCGCATTCATCACGATTGCCATGGTTCTGGTACAGGATGATGATGATGCAAATGAACATGTGGTTTATTCTCTGTCTCAGAATCTTCTCGACACTGAAATGTGCTATGATCACGTTGAGAAGTTGGCCCTTGCCGTGGTTCAGGTCATTTAGTGGTTCCGCCATTACATCCTGTTGCGCATAGTAACCATGATTTCCTACTACAACCACATGACTTACATCTTGTCTCGAAAATTTTTCGGGGGCAAGTACTCCAAATGGATTGTCATCCTTCATGAGTACGATTTGGAGTTCACTACTGCCAAATTGACGAAGTCATTGGTTTTTGTTGATCTTATATGCTCTCTTCCTTCCGACTTTGTTCCATCCCAATCCGAGGATCATATCCCAGATGAAACACTCTTTCTTATCAGCACTCACGATCCATGGTATGGTGACATCATCGTGTACCTTTAGACATCCACTTTTCGGTCTAACTTTACGAAGGATGCTTGACGTCGTGTTCGGCATCAATCTCAACCATATCGCATTGTTGGAGATACCTTATATTGTGTCAGAGTCGATTCCATGCTCCTCCAATGTTTGACCTTGTAAGAGGCTGAGAAAGTCCTGAATGACTGTCACAGTGGCGCCTGTGGTGGTCACATGTCCGGATATGCTACCGCCCAGAAGATTCTGCATGCAGGTTAGTTATGGCCATCTATATTTAAAGACTGTATTGTTGCAGTAAGGAAATGTCATGCGTGCCAGATCTTTCAATGCAATATGCATGAGCCAACCCTCCCTTTGCATCTTGTCATTACCGTAGGCCCTTTTGCCAAATTGGGCATTGATTTTATGCCATGTAACCCTCACTCAGCCGGGGGGTATGCTTATATCATCGTTGCCATGGAATATTTCACCAAATGGGCCAAGGAAATGCCTACATTAGTTGCCGATGGTAAGACAGCCACTCAATTCATTTTCAATCATGTGATCACGCATTTCGGAGTTCATCAAGCCATTGTCATCGATCATGGCACTCAATTTCGGGACTACATGATGGCAAAGCTGACATCGAAGTTGGGCTTGCGTCACGACATCTCAACGGCATACTACCCTCAAGCAAATGGCCAGGTTGAGTTTGTGAACAAAGTACTTTTCACAATGCTTCAACAAACAATTGGTATTCACAAATCCAACTGGCATCTCCAATTGTTCTCAGCTCTCTGGGCCTACCGAACGTTAGTAAAGAGCACGACCAGATTCACACCTTTCTAGTTGGTGTATGGTCTGGAAGCAACTCTTCCGGTTGAATGTGAGATCCCTTCGCTGAAGTTGGCTATTGAATTACTGCCCAAAACTTGCCTGGAGGTAGAACGTCTCCTGTATCTAGAACGATTGGAAGAAACCTACTGCTTGGCTACTTTGGTTATTGAGGCACATAAAAATTGAGTTAAAGCTCATTTTGATCAAACGGCTTCTCCACGTTCTTTCATAGAAGGGGACCTCGTCCGCTTGTATGATCAAGCACATGATAAACTTGGGGTGGGAATATTCCATCCCATGTGGCATAGGCCCTATATCGTTAAACATGTATTAAAAAATGGGGCCTATGAGCTAATCGACTATGAAGGTATTCCTTTGGCACAGCATAGAAATGGGTTGTACCTGAAGAAGTACTACGCTTGAATTATTCTTGTGTGGTGTGTGTACATAAGTGAGTGATTTCATTTTTGTGCATGTGTGGTGTGGTGTGCTTTGTAAGAATCTTTCTGCTGATTGGGTCTTCTTGATTGTGCAGATGTCTATTACCCCTTTTGTCAGTTTCGCGGATGGTGCCTCCTGCAATATCAAGATTCTGTCCTTGGCATCCTGGGTAATCTACAATCCTGCTAGTGAGTTAGTTAATTTACAAAGTGTTTTTCGAGGGCCCGCTACAAATAATGTTGCGGAATATAGTGCCATTTTATAATTACTAAATGAGGTCATTAACCTCGGTGTTCATGCATTACTTGTATATCTGGACTCACAGCTTGTAGTGTTACAACTCAACGGTCATTATTCAGTTAGGAACCCATCTATTTTAAGATTGTAACTACGTATTCATTCACTAGAAATAATTTTTGATTACATCACATATCAGCATATAACTAGACACATGAATGAGTTAACAGATGTAGTACCTAACATGGTATTAGATAGACTTTTACGCAACTTGTAAAAACATCATCATATGCGAAAAATATCCATCCAGAAATATATATATGTCAAATGTTTGTATTTTATGTGCATCACATAAAATCCAAAAAATATACATGTCTATTTTAATAATATCCGGAGACAGCATGTCTCTCAAAAATATGTATATAAAAGCCTAGGCGACTAATCAGCATGGTGCTCATGGTAGCATGTCACTGCCCGCACCAATCGCCTCAGTAAATAATGAAGGTGACTAGGCACCCCCACGGTGTGCCTTTGATAAGCCATAGGGACATCTGCTAGAAGATCATAATCTAGAATCCCACGGGAGATTCCCTCCAAGTTCTGAACTAGCTCACTCCCCTTGCTCCCCTTGCCCCCCTCACCTTGAGGGTCATAGGTGAGAGGGGTCCTTCATGCGATTGGTGACATCCTAGAGGGCCTCTCTGGGCCAAAATCTACATACATATAGGATCATTTTCTAGAACATAGATGTATACAAAAAAATTCGCAAAATTCACAAAATCAAAACGAGTCTTACCCAACTCCTCATCCCAGTCCTCTCCCAGTTCTTCCCGGAGTGGAAGGTCTGGGTCTCCCATGAAATCAATACCATCATATGGGTAGTCCTCTACAACAATCAATTGTCGTCGAAGCCATACGAAGAACTCGGGCCTCCATGACATTTTCTAGCCCCCTCCTACTCTGGGCATCAATTCTGCGCATTGAGCCATCCGTGGCTCTCTCAACGGTGGATCTGTGACTGTCGCCCCCTGACCCTGGAAAATAGGTAGTCGTTCGAGGACAAACGATACCAAGATAGACCCATACCCAAACTGCTTCAGTTTGGTCTTTTTACACTTTGTCAATTATCGTTTGATATTCATGGTTACAGCTGTAGCCCAATCAAATAATGTTGGGTTCATACATTTTGATGCCAAGAGGAGCTGTGTTTTAGTAGCCTCATATGGCGCCTGCGACCCTGCGGCTCGCGTAATGGTATGGAGCACCACTCTGAGTGCTAGATTGGAGATAGTGTGAATGTCAACCTTCCTGTTACCTGATAGTTCGTGCCCCTGGGCAAACTCTTTCCATAACCATTGACATTTGTTCACCAGAAGGCCTAGTACCTGTCAAGATCGAGACTAGATCTCTCCGAGACAATCCAGTGATGAAGTAAACATCGGATACTTCGAGATCCAACACTTGATCTTGAAGCCTTAACTTCTCTTCGTTCTCATCCTAGATACTGATCAAGTATTGCAACAATTCAGGTTGTGCCCTGAGACATAGTGTCAAGAAGAACTTCTTCAAACCGAAATCCCGGAGAGAATTCATGCATTCGTCATTCCCCATTTCCATTTTGTCTTCTTCACTCTGCTACCTTTCTTTCCATTCGATCACCATTATGGTTTTGTACATGCACCAAGATGGTCATAAGCACTCCATTAGATCCCTTGAGCATTCAAAAATCAAATTGAGTGGTTCATTTTTTGTGAAAATTAAGCAGAAAATGAAGTTGCATGGTTGGCATGACTGTTTTGCTAATAGTCATGCTAGCTGGCGTGACCCATTTGCAAAAAAGACTCGATTGGCGTGGGTTCATGCCCCATACCCGCGCCAATTGTGCGAGCCCTAAATTTGAAAATGTCCCATCAAGGATCTCAAATCGTAATGGAAAACTATAAAATATGGATTAAAACATAGCTAACGTAAGTGCCTCTTACCTGGAAAAGACGAGATCTGAAATGATGCACCGGATTGTCCACAATCATCACTGCAAGTTCGCAACGAAAAAACTCACTGTTGCTCTCCACAAGAGGTAAAAAGTAAAAGTAAATATGTTTTTACTATTTTGGTCATATTTATAACTTTTCAAAATCAAATTAGGTTTTGAAGCTTATTTTTCCAATATTTTATTATATTTCGTCGAAAAATGGGTTTTACACTTCTTTTCGTGTGCAGCAACAAGTTTTCACGCTCGGACTCGGTAAATACGCGAAAAGGTCACTACTGGAGTAATCTTTTAGCTCTTTTCTGACTCTCTAAACATGAAAAGATTGCCTAGTTTCTTGTCGTTTTTATCTCATTAAATTGGTTTTGAAACAACATCTACCGAATATACGTCTATCCCTTTTTCAGGCTGGGATGGATTATTTACGAAAAAGGAATACCCTAGCCTATCGCGACTAGGAGGTTTTCTCAGACACCGTTTTCTACCTTTTCGGATCTAAGGAACTATCTACGAAAAGGGACTGTTGGAGTTTACTTTTCTACTATCTTTTCAAACTCTCTAAACATGAAATGAAGTCGATTTCTTCCTTTGTAAGACTCGTTAAAAATTGATGACATCGGATTCCGTCATCATGACGATACTCAATTTCCTCCTTCGTAGGGCTCGTTAAATGTACTAGGTTGGATTTGTCCGAAGGACAAAATTATATTGCAAGCATATCATATCCCCTTCAAGCTTGTTTTCAAAAATAATTGGGCTACTCGGAAGAGATGGTGGGGGAAAAATGGAACCAGTATCATCGTCATGTTGGCAGTATGTCGCTCTTGAACATGGCACTTGTCTGCATTCATGTCAGGTTGGGGACATCTCATTTCATTTTCCGCTTCCCTCCATGGGTTTGGGTAATCATTTTTGACTTCTCATCTACTCTTTGCCTCGTCATCATGACCTTAGATCCTTTTATGTCAAAATTTTCCAAATCCATTGTCGTGCCACCAATATGTTCAAGAGAAGCTAGCCTCTACAGTTTTCGACCCCCCCTGATTCTCTACTGATCCCGATTCACAAAAATTATGTTCCTCTGTCTCATGTCGATGATGTCGGAAACACTATGGCCCACCTTCAATCAAGGTCACTTCCTACCAACTTTAACTCATTATCCAGGAAGCTGATCTAAAGACTCCCTTCCAGTACCTTGGAGCTTGCATGCCTTAGTGGCAGGTTATTCGCATTCAACGCAAGGTTTTCGTCACTGGCCTTCGATCGAATGCTTCTGTGGGTGTTTGATGTCAGCTCACTGTTCACATTCCATGGATTGTACCTATAGTACCTTGAGGGCCATCCTCATTATTGGTGGTACCTCTCCCGTCTGTTAACGACTTTAATTATTGGCCAGTAATCAGACGATCTTCCTGCATGTTTGACTTCAGCTCAATTATTCACATGCTAGGACTTGTACTCTATTCAGGTCAAGATGGAGCGCAAGAACCTCGATTTTTTCTGATGAAATCCAGGCTGCAAGTTTTGTGGATTATCATGATTAGCTACATGACTCATTTTATTGGATTGTTGTGACCATACCTGAGTCTACTTATTGATCCTTTCTAGATGGTTGCGTCCATACCTTGGATCCTGATTATCGTATACTCTATTATGGATGGTTGTGCCCATACCACATATCATGTATCCGAGATATCAGTTGTACTTGGATGAAGGTCTTCCAACGGCAGTATTTTCAGTTGGGTACGTTCTCATAAAGCATTTCACCCCTCTCTCTCTCTCAGGCCTCATGCTTTAGGAGGCATTTGTTACACAAAATTTTGTCACTGTCCCTGCAATTCATCATCCTGCACATTGGAGGGCTTCTCTCATGACCTATGGGTGGTGACATGACCTGAAACCACTTTTATGGCATCCCCCTTGACAAGGACAATCATTCCCTTGAAGAAATTTTCCTCTCCAAAACCCTAAAAACTAATATTTTGGCCTTGGCGCGACTAACCAGTTCAGCCCTCGTGCTAATGGGGAAAATCCACCATAAATGGCACGCCAAATGGTGCTCTTTCCTAGTGTCTCACTTGTTCCAAGCTTAATAATGCATGTTTTTTAAAAATAAATGGCGGAAGCCTGATCCCAAAAAACTCCTGAACGAGTCACTAAAATGAGTTGGGAGGTTTGGCTCCGGATTTCCATGTATGGGAAGTTCTTTTCCACCTATCATGGAAGATTCCTTAGAGATAGGGCCAATCCCATGATTGTAGGGATCCCAACTCCCTTTCCTCCATCTATATAAGCTTGCCTTCACCCTTAGCAAGCTAGAGCTGAACTTGTAGCAAGGAGACTATAGCCAGACAAATTTTGAGAGCCAAGACCAAAGAGAGAGATCTTTTTCCTATTTCCGAAAAACTTCGTTGAGACGTGCTCCGCTATCAGCCCTACTAAAGGAAGATCTAGTGTCAAAACTTTGGGTTGTATCTTTCCTTTGTTATTTTAATGATAAACGACTTTGATTATGGTTTCATTCATGTGTATTTTTCTTGATGCAATGAATTACATCCTCTCTGACTGATGTATGGTTACACGCTTTCGATTTTATGTTGTATTTCATTTTTTCCTTGCATGTGTGTATGTGTTCGGACGTGTCGAGCAGAAGGATCATGATATGCCAAGCGAGGGACAGGAAGTGTCATCCTTTCTTCAATGACCACTGCGTAGGATTTGAGGTAGGCAACTTGTTATGGTTTTTTTCATTTTTTAACTAAGAACCTGCGTCACTGTGTGACTTGATTGTTGCTATAACCGATCTGGGCTAGTAGGGATCACCTCTATCTGCAGAGGGGATTTACCTCTCCAATAATATTTTATTGTGTTCCTACATATATCTATATTAGTGGTATCAGAGCAACATGTTCTTTCTATGTTTTTCTTTGCGTGTCCCCAACGAGGCCAGGGTATAAGGAGTTAGGGCTTGATTTGGTTGAACCCTTGCAAAATCAACCTCGCAAACCCTGACGACCTCCCATGGTGGAAGAAAAGAAAGGCAAGGGAGCATGAGATCCTATCAAATTATTTTTTCGTGGCCCTCTAGAAACAAATGTACATGATGATGGATAACGTTTCCCAAATCCTTCAACGACTACCCACTGATGGTGCATCTACATCTAGTAGCCACTCTAGAGGGGCCTCTCCTTTCAAGGTACAAGTCAACTTCGACATTCCTATATTTAAAGGCTAGATAGATGCAGATTTTGCAGATAGATGGTTTAATTTTCTGGAAGGGTATTCCTCGGTCCATGATTTCTTCGACTGAGAAAATATTACATTTTCACTCCTCAAAACTGCCCCCCATGTCAAATACTCATGGGAAACTTACTGTAAGAAGAAGGACGAGATGGAACCCTCTCTGTTCTCGGCTGTAGCCACTTGGAATTTGTTCTGAGATTAAATCAAGGAACAATATTACCCTGTGGTGAGCTATGAGGACAAGTATGTCTAATGGACCACACTACGGCAAAAAAGGGATCAAGATGTGCACGAAATCATGAATTTGTTCCATACCGTGTGCAAAAAGTTGGGTATTAAAGATTTAGAGAGACATTTTGTGCTAGAGTACTACAGATTTTTTCATAGATACATTTAGGAGGAAATGGAGTTCTTTGATATTACCTTGCTTGGCACCACATATCACTATGCCATCAAGATCGAGCATAAATTTATGCAGAAGAGGTGAGAATTTGGATCTGTGAATCTGAAGCCAGGGAAAGGCACCCCCAAACTATAGAAAAAGTGGCAAAGCGAAAGTGGGGTGACTAAGAAAAATATCCCAAATAAAAATAAGTACATGGGAAAGTGGTGTAAATTTCATAACAACCCCACTCGTAGCCCAAACAAACGTCGGGCCAAACAGTCGCTGGTGGCCAAACTTAAGGCATCTCAATCACATGCATGTTTTTATCTTGAGTATAAACAAGACAAGGGTGATGAAAAAGGTAATAAAATCATTGATGTGGATTTTAGTGACATTGTTAACACCACCAACATCCAGAGGGAGGATCTTGAGGATGCAGAGGATCTAGAGGAGGGGGAGTGCCTCTTCCATTCACAGAAGTGGATGAAGGATTCTCCACTGCGATTCCTTGTCGATAGTCGAAGCTAGAAGAACCTCATTTGAGTAGAGGTCTTGAATTGGATTAGCCTATTGACCATAACATACCTGTAGCCATATACCATTGGGTGGCTTCACCAAGGAAGAGATCTTTGCATCCACCAACAATGCCACCATTCGTACAGCATTGAGCTATTCACGAATGAGGTATTGTGTGATGTTGCTCATATTGATGTGTTTGATGTATTATTGGGTGAACCGTACTTGTGGAAGCGACATGCTATGCATGATTCTAGGCCTCATTCTATTTCTATTACTTTGGGAAATAAATTGTAAACGATACCGAAGGTAGTACCACCTCTTGCCATCCCTTTGACTAGTGCAAAACAACGCAGTAAGATTATTTCCAAAACCAAGAAATTTATTTTAATTACAATTCATCCATAGGGAAAGAAGAATTTCATGTCCACATCCTCGAAACAGGGCTCCTCTACACAGTAGCAGCAAATGGAAAAAGTCATGGAGGAATACAAGGACATTTTTTGCTCACCCACATAGGTTCTTGTACACTGTCACGTCAAGAACTCCATTGATCTGCCCCCAGGTGCATTGCTGCCCGATGTTTCCATACCTCATGCAACCACACAAACATAATCCACACATGTACTTTCTGATAAAGCAACCAAATTTATTGAACGCATCCAGCATGTCCGCCAACAAGTTCATGACATCTTCCACAAATCAACTACCAAGTTCAACAAAATTTTCCTCATCTCATGGAGGAGCTCCATGAAATGGGGATCATTGCTTTCTAAGGGGGGACGAATGATTGAGGTGGATATTGGTTGTCACCAAACTATTCCATTTTGATTCCCACCATTAGTTCTTTCAGTTTTTTTGTTTCAACACAACTTACTATTTTGAGTAGTTTTTCTAGTCCTAAACTTCTGGAGCATTTTTGAGGCCCTAAACAATGTTTTTTGGATTTTCAAGATCAATATTGAAATTCCTCCAATGTTTCTCACACTAAAATTTGTATTCCTGAGATAGATATTTCTAATAAGGTATTGAGCACGTCAAACAAAGATCATATGCCAAAGTTACGTCCCAAGAAAGTTGGTGTACCAATTTACCGTAACAGGGCTCATAGTTTTGGCACTTCATATCCTAGGTTAGATTTCTAGATTTTTAGGGTTTTCCGTTGTTTGTAAGCAATAAATAGGCATTTGAGCCTCATTTTAACACATTTAAGAGGCATGTAGCTGCCACATATCTTCTGAGAGGTAATCTACAAATGTCGTTGCTAGTTTATTTCCATTGTGTCTGTAAGCATATTTCAGTCATTTGCTATTAATGAAATGCAGTTTTATTTCTTCTCCATGTCTGTTTTTATGTCTATTTATTGATTTTATTGTGTTCCTGCATAAATTTGGATCGCAAATGTAAGTAAATAATTATTTTTATATGTTTTAAATTTTAAATGTTACTGTTATGTATTTTGAGATTTAAACTTATGATGTTTCTGTAGATGTTGGATTGGAAAGACTTGTCATTATGTCTCTAATTTCTAGGAAAGTGGCTTGCCAAATTGAGGATTCTCCCTATGAGGAGGCGGAAGACCCACTAGCAGAGGTGGAGTGTAATCTGGCAGGTCTGACTAGAGGCATATCAGAATACACAAATTTTGATGATATGCCACTATGCTATCAGAGGAATACCGTGGGGGTCCTAGGTTGACTGCGTCGTTTACTCTGGCGAGTTCTCCAAGAAGTCACATTATATCATGAGAATCATGTGGGCAGATAACAACTTCTAGTTTATTTTTTCACTAATGTAGGCTTCTAGAGCCATTGTGTCATGAGACACATATTTTTTTGAGATTTTGATGTAACATAATATGCAAATGTCGATCAAAAACATAATTTTCTAATGTCGATCTCATATGATGAAAATGTTGATCTAAAACATAATTTTCTAATTTTTTTGTTAATGTATTAAAATGGAATGGAATGTGTTGATATGAAATGTAATCAAATTTCTTTCTAGTAATTGAACACGTAAATACATGCGAAAAATATGAGGGTTTATTACTGAATATTTACCATTTAAATGTTACACAACGATTTATGAGTCCAACTTGACAACCAAGTCTCTAATATCAAGATAAATTGCATCTAATAATAGTTCAATGACCACACTATATTAATCAATAGTATTATTTGTTTGGTCCAGACATTAACCTTGTATTAACCAACTTCCCATTAGGGGAAAAGAGTGCTCATGCTGCGAAAGATAAGTTCTGTGTGCTACGACAAGAACATCAGCAAAACTGACATAATGGTTCGATGACATCTGCAAACGAAGAGAAACACAAGGTAAGTGGAGGAAACGTGTCTGAAAAGCAAAAAATTACACCAAAAAAGATAAAATCACACTAATGAATGACACGCCAATGTACAAATTATCATACTTTGAATCAAGCATATTATTCCTTCAGATAAAGCCCATTTAGAGGCTTAAAAAATTGATTACCCTCATAATAGAATAGCTCATAGCCACCTATTTCTAATACTCGTTGAATAATGTATGAGCCATGCCAAATAGGGTCTAGCTTCCCAACCCCTAGGTTATTCTAGGCTTGATCATACAACAAGATCAAGTCACCTTCAGAGAAAACATGAGGAGTGACAGACTTATCATATTGAGCTTTAACTCATTTCTTTTGTGCTTTAATGAGTAAAGCATTGATACGTCAAGTCTCATCGAGACATTCAAGATAAAGTAGACGTTCCTCCTTCGGTGAAGTACCAGGAAATAGTTCGATAGCTAGTCTTGGAGAAGGGATTTCAAACTCAATCAAGAATGTAGCTTTTAAACCATACACTAGTTGAAATGGCGTGAATCTGGTGGCAGTCTTAGGAGAAGTTCGGTAAGCCCAAAGAGCTGAGAATAACATGAGGTGCCAATCTCTTTTCTTTATCCAAATTGTTAGTTGAAGCATTGTCACCAAAGTTTGTTAATAACTTTGAATTTGACATTGGCATATGGATAATATGGATTGGAGCTATCGTGGCATAGCCCCAGCTAAGCAGTAAGCTCTTTCATCATATGATTGTGAAAGTGGGAGCCATGGTCAGTGAAATTCCTTTTGGGACACCAAACAGAGTTATGACATTGTTGAAAAGAAATTGTGTCGCAATCGTACCTTCATTATCATATGTAGGCATCGCTTCTGCCCATTTTGTAAAATAATCGACAACAATAAAAACATAACCATGCCTCCCAGCCAAGAGAGGTTTACAAGTCATGAAATCGATGCCCCATTTTGCAAATGGCTCGACGATCACACATGGGTGCAATTGAGAGGATGGGGCACATTATTTTTGGGAATAGATTTGGAAATAATGACATTCGTAGGAAAACAATATGCAGTATTTAAAAATAAATGGACAAAAATATCCTGAGCACAAGATTTTTTTAGCAGTAGCATAGCCAAAAATATGACCACCATAGGCCCTGTAGTGGAAGTCATTAAGGAATTTATCAGCTTCCTCAAGAGTTAGCATTAACATAGGATCAAATCAACACCAGTGTGACATAAAGTATCTCCAATCACGCGGTATGGTTGAGACTGGTAAGGAATATTTTGTCTCTTGGGGGAAGAGAGTTCTGAGATTTTTGTTTGTTTTTGGAGATAAAAAAATGATATCTCCATACCATGGATAGAGAGTACTGATGAGAAATAACGATTCATCTGGAATTGATTCTTCAAAATGGGTAGGACCAACTACAACTGGAAGGTCACAGATCAATTCAGAAAAGACTATTGATTTCTTAGACTTAGCAGTAGAAAACTCCAAGTTGAACTCATAGAGAATGACAATCCATTTGGATTAATTCCCCCAAGTAACTAACGAGTATAATGTAGGTCATGGGGTTGCATTCAGAAATAATCGTAATCTTGCGCAAGATAATGTAATGGCGGAAGCGTTGAACATCATTGAAAAAAACTAAGGTGATTTTTTCTACATGAGTGTAATGAGTCTCGACATTGTAGAGATTTCAGCTTATGTATTAAATTACATGTTTGTGACCATCATCATCATCCTTAACCATCACCATACCAATAGAGTTGTCTATGAAGGCCAAATATAAGAAATAATCATGATGATAATCAAGAGGATGTAATAAAGGAGAACTGACGAGGGATTTCTTCAAAACATCGAAAGAGGTTTGAAAATTTCATCCCAAATGAATGGGACTCCCTTTTTCATTAGATGAGTAAATCCTTTGGAAATATCGAAGTAATTTTGGATGAATTGATAGAGAAAATTAGCTTTTACTTGTAAGCTTTTCAACTGATGTAAAGAGAAGTGAGGAGATATATTGATGACTGGATAAAATTTAAGAGGATAAATCTGGATTCCTTCTTTAGAAACCATGAAACCTAAGATATGACCTGTTTCGATACAAAATAAGAATTTTTTAGGATTCAACCACATGTTATAGTGTCAAAAGTGAAGTAAAATCGCTCGAACATGTTCAGGGTGATCTTGACGTCTCGTAGAATGAGATCGAAGGTCATCAAGATATGGCTAGACTATGTGCTTAATATCGTGAAAATCATAGGACATAGCACATTGGAAGGTAGCCTTGACATTTTTTAAACCAAATATGGATTTCTTATAGGAAAAAGTTCCCCAAGGATAGATGAAGGGGGTCTTGGGTTGATCAGATGAAAGAATATTGATGTCGTTATAGTCATAAAAACTGTCAATAAAAGATAATATCTCACTCCCCGCACATTCATCAATAATATGATGTATAAAAGGAGTGGGGTAGTTGTCTGTCGGAAAAGCTCGACTTATATCATGGTAATAAACACACATGCGAATGGTCCCTTGACTTTTGGTAATAGCGACGATGTTAGACACCCAATCTGTCAATGATATGGGATATATGAGACCAGCCTTGAGACGTTTTTGACCTCTCCCTTAATGGAAATAGCCTTTCTATGGTGCACATGACGAAGTCGTTGATGAGTAGGATTTGAGTTCGGATATTTAGGGATATCATGCACCACAATACTAGGGTCTATGCTAGGAATTTATTTGTAATACCATGCAAAGACATGACAATTTAAAAAAAAAAAATCAGTGTAAATATTGATCTCATCAGGAGAACAAGATGCACTGGTATGGAAATTCTCAAAAACCCCTGGTTTAATAGAGATTTCAATAGGAATGGTAGCATAATTTTTTCCCATGTTTCCTTCAGACAACACTTCATGAATCAAAATGGGATGCTGAAGTGGGCCAGTCAATTCAGATGGAACATGAGATTTTAGATAAGTATAAATGTCATTGAAGCTTGGGAGAAACTAGGAACATCAATGACCATCATGCAAAGGTGTTTCTTCAAGAGACATCATCTCCAAGATACTCTCCTCAGTGGGGAATGTCTCATTCAAGAGATCATCTTAATCCAAAGAATGAAACCAAGGGGACTGTGAATATGTGTCCAGAGATAAAACTAGATTGTCATGGGCTTTAGAAGTAGCCCTAGAATCGAGAATAATGTGTTTATACACCTATTCTACAAGGATGAGAGGCATAACGTCACCAAATATTTCAATATGGTTTGGAATAGAAACCATCCATGGGTCGTGATTAGATAGTATCATGTTAATAGAGGTGAAATTAGGAGGTGGGAGTGAGAAGACACCGATTAGGAGCAAATCCTTAAAAATATTTGGCTCAACATTCTCATAAGGAGTAGAATTATTCCCAACATATGGAACATTTCCAGTTGAAGAATCAAAGGAAAATAAATAAAGTTGATCGACGGTGACAATTTTCCCTTGACAAGGGAAGTAGAGAATGTGGAAAAGTGTGGATACCACGCAAACCATAGCAATATGAGTCCATCTATGCCCAAGTAGAAGGTTGTAGTTGAGGTTAGAATATATCACTTCTACTTCTATGTTCATTGTCTTACCCTCCTATAGAATTGACAAGGATTTGAGAATACCATACGGCTAAGAGCCTCTACCGTCGAAAGCTTCCAAAGTGTTAGGGGACTAAATTAATGTAGGAGATTCGATGGCTTTCCAAAAGGGAACATATATGATGTAGGTGGAAGAGTCTTCATCAAAAATAGTCTGATGAATGGTTTTACCCATATTAATGACTTGAATTAGAAAATTAACTTGATATGGGAGCCAAGGAACAAAGTTATTAAGATCGAAAGTAATTTGGTTGGAATCCACAGGATCAATCCCTCGGATAGCAGACAATAGTGCCTTCCATTGTGATGTACACGAATGAAGAACTTCCAAGGTTGACATTGTCGAAGGTGCTTGATATAAATCCTTTATAATGTTATAGTGTTGAGAAGCTTTCACGTTCGGATTATACGATGAATTTCCACGAACACCTTTTGAAGGTGGTCAGATGATGGAATTACTAATAAGTTTCTCAATTTGGAGAGGAGCGGAACTAGGAGGTATAGAAGAGCAAGGGATATCTGTGGCATCTCTTTCCATGAGAGATTTTGAGGGATTCAGGTAATATTTCAATCGGGTGGTAACATAAATAGGTTTTGTACCAGCCATAACGACCTGGGAGCTCATGGAATATTGGGTTTGATCTACGATTTTAGTCTTCTGTGTAGGGAAAGGTACTTTAAAGACAACTAGGGTTCCAGGTGCACCTTTAAGGAGACAAGAAAATTTGACACGTCGATGAAAATCCTTGATATAATGGTCGTCATCACATATTAAGAAAGGATACTTGGTCTTACACTTGGAAAAATCATTAGCAGACAGCTTAGTGGAATCCTATTTTGGGTTGTGGGATTTGGCTTTACCTTTCCCCTTCTTTTTACCTTTTGAGGATTTTTTTGTTGTGGTATATTGGACAACATTAACCTCATATGTTTTATGAGGATTCTCTGAATTGTTCAAAGGAGTAGAGGGAGTAGTGGTAGAATTATAATTAGGCTTCAAAGATGTCTTGGGTGTACTATGATCAGTATGGGCCACTGACCCAATGACACCATCAACAGGAGCCGTAACAGGAGATTTGGATGATGTCGGATCAGTTGAAGGACATGATGCGTCAAGTAAGAGATCATGTAGAGATCTAGATTGGAAATATACCAAATCGAGATACTGAGCCTGGGCAATGACCACCTCTTCTATCACACAACCACACATAGCATGATCTTTGGAAATTTTTGGAATAAAATACTTGGCGAAGAATTTAGTCAGCAGTTGATCAAGGATCACGAATTTAATGAGGTGATGCCTATGCCTCCATTCGTGAATATGATATGGAATATGACTAGCAGCTGACTGTTGTAAAGATGTAAAGGGATGGGTGTCAGTCTCATACCATATATACAGCTGGAAGTGGGTGAGGAAGGCCATGGCGAAGATATTGAAATCATAGTATACACCATGTGGAAGTTCAATGTACCATTTAATAACGGTACCTGTCAGAGTATGCTGGAAAATATGCAAAAGAATTGAATCGTCGACCCAAGAATTGGAAGAACACCATAAATGGTAGGTCATGACATGGGTTTGGGGGTCTTCCCCATATTTTCCTTCAAACTTCGGACAATCACCGAGAATTTTAGTTGGAAATGGAGGCCAATGCAATATGTGTTGTATGGGGTCATTTTTCAGCTTAGACACATTTGGCAGTTCCAAAATAGTTAGAAATGGAAAGGAGGGGTGATGAGGAGAAAATTGTCAACCTGATTGGTACAGGTTCTGCCCCCAATGGGGCTGATTTTGACCTTGATACGCATATTTCCCCCATGGTTGTTGGTAAGGACCCGGTTGCAACTATTTCTCAATGTAAGGACCCTGATAAGCCTATTAATAAGGCCCCAACTGGGTTGGAAATTATAGTCCTTGCTAGACATATTGTCCAGGTTTAGGTCCATTTTGGGCTTGCTAGTACTAACCTTGCAGAATTTGTTGGTGTTAACCACTAGGTTGATTGAGGTAACCACCGGCTTCATGACCCTGCTCAACTTGCTGGTACTCATGCTAAGGAATTTGGTCGTATTGATTACCAGGCTACTTAGGGTATATGCCAGCTTGAGGCCCATGTTGGGGTTGCTAGTATTGACCCTGAGGAATTTTCTAGTATTGAATACCAAGATGGTGAGGGTAACTACCAGCTTGACCCAAAGGAGGATTTGGACTAGTTTGGGTTTGAGGACCAAATTGAAGGTTCATTGCAACAAGACCTATTGTATTTTGGGATTGTTGGACCTAATGTTGTGAAACGTTTGGTCACAGAACATAATGATATTTTATTTTCGGTTGTTGAAAATATGGATAAGATACGTTATGTTGTTGAATGTATTGATATTGTGTGTTCGGATGTTGAACATGTGGATATTGTATGTTCGGCTGATGGACATGGGGTTGTTGAACCTAATAATACTTAACGTGGCGTTGTTGATAAACGATTTGACCTCAAGTAGAGTGACCACCTATTATAGTGGTTCCTATGACAATACTTGTTGGTTGTGAAAGAAATGTTCCACCTAGATTAGCATGAGGTTGTCCCACCCCTGAAATGGGTCCATAGTTCATATTTCCCCCACTCAAAAGGGGAGGTATGTATGGAGGATTTTATTTCCCTGAAGCACAAACAAAACCATATATTTTCCACTAAACATTGGAAATACATTGATCGTAGATAGTACCAAGGGAGTAGATAGAACTACTAAAACGGTCATTTGTCCTATAGTGATTATAAGCGGAGAAATAGGTTGGGAATTCGTAGCCGCCTTTGAAACAAATGGGAATGAAGATGAAGGAAATTCCATTGATCAAATGAGATTATGAAATGGAGATGATGCCCCAGAGGCTCTCGAAATGAGACTCCCAAGAGAAGTATACCCATGCGGAAGCGTAGATGCGACTTGACTAGAGGGAATAGTCATCCCACTTCCTACATCATGAGGAGTGGTGACCTAGGGAAAATATTCAATAGGGAACATAGACTCAATTTCTACCTCCAGGACATGAGTTACACTAGTTTCCTATGAAGTACTTTTGGAAGTACTCACGAATGGAACATCGTCAACATTTGATGCCATCTCTATAGGAAACAATTGGAAAATTGTAGTGGGAGATGATACAGGAGAAGAACGATAGGGCACTCTAGGATCATTAAAAGGACTGTATTCACATTGAGGCGAGACCAAAAAAGAATGAAAGAGAAGATTAGGAGGAAAGACTATAAATTGTGCAGACAGTTCATGACTTTCGAGCTCAGTATCCTGAGATGATGATGAAAGAATATTGTCAGATGGTGGTCGAGACGAGATTGGTTGGACGCTTATGAAAATTCCGTGTTCATCACCTTGAGATTCAAGGGGTCTAACTGGAAATTGCGGAATATTAGGAGGAGGCTCTTCAGTTCATTCAGAAGTGGAATGAGGCGAATTCAAGGATTTAACCACGATGAATTTTTAGAAAAAATCAACAAAGGAGAAAAGGTGAATCAATTTTTTGAGCAATCAAGACTTATAATTAATTATGTAAGATGAGTCCAGAGAACTCGACAGGTATGATTCTATCATGTGAAGTTAATTTTTAAATTAAATACAAAAAAGAAGAAGAAGGGTGAACTAGGCATAAATGATTATCAATTATCCATTAAATTAAATATACACCCTGGTAATAAATGATAGAATACATTACCAAGGAGTTAACATACTACAAATAATATCCCTAAATGTTGTGTTCTATGTATCACGTATACAAGGAGGTGACTTGGTTACCAATGGCAGGTTTGCAACCTAGTGGGGTCTCCCCATATATACTCGACGGTACGTGGGAGTCTAGTCCATAGTAGCATTGTCTAATGTGTAATCGTATGATGATAGTGTCTGCTTATACTTTTTATACATGGAGCATAGTCCTATATACTTCCATACATGGGACGGGGTTTCACCTCTAGAATGTAACATAGACTGTTAGTGAAAACTGCAACACTTAATGACGTCGGACCGCGTCTTTAGCCTAGAGCTATAAATTTTTGCATTAATTTCAAATTCTCCTCAAGGTTAATTGAATAATTTTTAAACATGATCTTGATTATGTTTCATTTTTTGGCTCAAAAGCGATGTCACCTTAATCTTAGAATGCAACTAAATGCCAAAAAAGAATCCATTTTTCTTCGATGAACTTCTAAACTAATGAGGGAAGAAATGGGAACAAGAGTGAAAAATTCAAGCAATTCAATAAGCATTCATGCCCCCTAACTAGTTTAAAATCACTAAAATGGATTTTTTATTGAATTCTCTTTCACTATCCCTCAAATGCAAAATTATTAAAATATGAAATCACTCCTCTTTCCCGTAAGATGCGTTAAACATATTTTTTTTTAAATTTTCTTTTACTTTTATCCAATTTCAAATAAAAGAAAAAGTAATCAAATGAATAAAGAATTTGCAAAAAAACCCACTCTTCACTTTTCTTTCTCAAATGGAAGACAAATTGTTCCAAAAATAATTAAATGAAAAATGAATTTCACTCTTCTTTTCAAAATGAAAAGAAACCAATTCAAAAGTTCGAGATAAAAACGGCTCTCAATCTAATCTTTTGAAATGGGGAATTAGATCAAAACACACACCTTCAAACTTGTGAATCAAAAAATTGTAATCTATGTTTGACAATTAATGGAAGGTAATTCCAAAGTGTGGTGATGCCACAGTGCAAAGGGAAACAACCTCAAACGCAAGCTAAAAGTAATGTGAAATGGTGTTTGTAATTATGGAAACAAAAATATGAAACAAACACAGTTATATAATGACAAACACAAGTGACAAGTGAAGATCAACTAACCTCGGAGACCTAGAAGATGTTTGAACTCCACTCAACCACAAGAAAAGTCAAAGTGGAAAATTAATCACTTAAACAAAGTGAATCAAACCAAACACATTGGTAGAAGGTCATTGAAACTTGAAAGACATTGTAGAGGCCAAGAAACACAAGAAATTTAAAGGGGAACCTTATATTTTTTTCCTATCTCTAGGATCAGTGCATCTGTGGGAAACAAAATATTACTGAAAGGAATATCAGCATGGTTGTGTTACAGAAAAGAACACTGGAAGTGATACTGTAAGAGAAAAAAATAATTGGGCGAGAAATACAAGGAAAAATAAAAGATAATTTCCACTCTCAAACCAAACTTGACACCCTAAAGCAAGGACCAAATATTGTGCAAACCTACATAGATCTAAATAGACTGATCGGTAAAAATGATAAAGAAACAAACTATAAAAGGGAAGGAAAAGAGGCTAAAGATCCCCAACTAAGTCACCTTGTGAAGACAATCCCCTGTGCAGATAGTGGTGATCTCGCTAGCCCTAGAGTGGGTCTATCAACTTACGATACTATCTAATAAACACTTTCTTAATTAACATTCAAAGCTAGATGAGAAAGGTAAAATTTCTTACCTCTTCCTGATGCTATGATCAACTCTTTCGTGAAGGCCTTAATCCAAAACACTTCAAGCTCGATCCTCACTCCTAGTGGCATTAGAATGCTATAAGTGATCAAGATACAACAACAAATCCGATCCCATACAAACCATACATTAAACATCAATTACCTTACAAATCAAGGAGAAATAGGCTACTTGTATGAATATCCAAACAAATATAGGAAGTGAAACACCAGTAGTATTATTTATAATATAAAATAGGAATCTTACAACCATAGCATTTATGTTGGAGACATCCCTTTCATTTAATTTGAGTCAAAACCAAGACACTGAAGCGATCCTTCTCCCGAATGAAAGATTAGGAATTGATACAGCATAGGGATGCAAAGGATGAATGGTTAGACCATCTAAACAATGACGAACTAGTCGTGGGGTGATGGTGATCAATTTATAGGAAGGGAGAGGGAGTTTGGATCCCATGAAAGGAGGAAGGCACACTTCTCAATGTATAATCCCCTACTGATAAGATCAAGAGCCCCAAATGAGAGAGCTCGACCCTATCTCCAGCAAAAAATATCCAGCTTGTTGTCCTGGAAACATATAGAGGTCGAAGATTCTCCTCCATCTGAGGAAAGGCTGCCATAAAGGGTTTAACATGATTTTTTCCATTCAAAAAACTATTGAAATCACTAGGTTGGAATAGGCAGCCTGCCATCATCATGGCCAGGTAAGTGGATAAAACCATTGACCCAAAAATTTAGGGTTTGATCTAAGATTCTTCATGAACTATTTAAGGAAACTTTCTTTTAGTCTTTAGAGGATATATTGATTTACTTTTTGAAGGTGGATATACTACACTGTATTCATCATAGGGCACTTTAGGATCAGAGATAGGAAGTGAACAGGGTGATAAATTACAATGTAACAATCCTCTATGTTTATTTTTATGCTGGAGCTTCCCTTGGTATCAAATCAATGGAAAATTCTACCTCTCTATGTGGTGGAAACTCTAATACAACCTAAAAATGCCACATAACTGGATACCTGTTCAACACATCTGCATTCTCAACTTATTTACCTTTATCAATAGATATGTGAACTACAAATATAGCACATACTTTCATTCGAATGTGCTTGACCTACATAACTGTCACCACCCTAACTGATGTGAATTTATTATTTCCTTGTAGGACTCTTGGTTACCCATTGTCATCCAAGAATTCAATATCTTTGTCATATAAATCTACCTTATTCCTATGAAGATACATCCAATCCATACTCAATAGAATATTTTATGATCTCAAAGGCAGTATGTTCAAGTGTGTTGTTGTAGGCATACACTTTAACTCAAATGCACAAGCTCTTAGCCAATGGTGAACTCTTTTCTTTATACTTGTGTCCAAGTGAACTAACCAATATTCTGCATGAATTTCATTATTCAAATAGCACTTATCCACCAAGTCAGGACTAACATATCTACAATTATATCCAGGGTGAATCAAAATAGAAATAACTTGATCACAAACCTTACCGTTGATCTCAATGATAGAAGCCTCGTTATCTCAATGTTTGCTGTCCATTATTACGTAAATGTGTGGAATGCTCTATCCAAAATCCCCAACAATCTCTGCCTCCTATGTATTGTATACCTTAGGAATACCTCCCTGATTATATGGACAATATATATTAAGATGCTCCTCATTTCATGTCTATCACTCCAATTGTCCCATACAATTACCTCCATACTTCTACTATGATCTATATTGTTGTTGTGGCCTATGTCCCTATCCACTTGCATTAAAATTATTTCGCAATGTCACATTTTCTTTATCTTCTAAATTATAGGGACTTCCTATCTTAGGCTCCCATTTACATTTACCCTTCTCCTTCCCTTGCCATCCTTGGCGAGACTCATTCTTGCGTTTTTACAGTTCATAGTAATGCTTCAACTTCCCAATGACTTCCTCAAGTGATCGAGGCTCATCATAGTCAATATGCTCTTTGAATGGTAATGGAAAAGCACTAAAAAATGGCTAAAATTTATCCTTCTCATCCTCAACAATGGTACATACCTTAATAGCTCCAATAACTTTTTCGTGTACTATTCATCTGTCACATATCCCATTCTTAGCTCATAGAACTCTTTGGCCTTGTTTTCATAATTCGTCTCTTACAAGTAGTTCTTCCTGAAAATCCTCTTGAACTCATTCAGGTAAAGTCATCTATCCTGATCTGACTAACCCATTTCACATCTTCCCAAAAGATGCGTTTGTTACCTGTCAAACTTAAGATAGCAATCGTGGCCTTCATGTTATCTAAGTACTCATGCAACTCAAAGAACTTCTTCATCCCAAGTATCCAAGCTTCTTCATGTTCTAGGTCGCTTTTCCTTCTTAAATTCATCAGGCATGTATCACCTATCAATCCTATTATAAGGTTGATACCAATGACAATCATGATGTCTATCCAATCCAGAAATGTAATTGTGCCTATACTCATCACCCCGCCTATTTGAAGTGTCCAACAACCTTCCATCTCTCACTATGTCTGATCTATCTCACATGTGTCTACCATGAGACCTACTGCTACATGCCCCATTAGTTTTGTATCCATGTCCATAACCGATTCATAATGTCCCTTGTTTCTCCAAATATGATAACCTCCGAAGAGGTATTGCATTCACCTATGCTTTTTTTTATTGTGCTTGTATGAGCTTTTCATTGCCTTCCTTACAACTCCTTATTTCTTCCTTTAGGCTTCATAATGTGTGTGCAAAAATAGAAGAATGCCTAGCATGCTACTAATATGACTCATGGTGGGATTCATTGTAGCCTACCATCTTTCTATCCATATTGATCTTTCTCCTGCAAGGTATAATATGTCATCTAATCCAAATAACAATAAAGAAACATACCTTAGTGTACTTTGCGGAGGATATTTCTTGCAATATCAGTCGATCAGTGTAATACGTGTATAGATATAATAATGAAAACATATAAGCATATAATTTATAATAATATAAACATACAAATGTTGTTCTAGTTGGAGTCTAGTCATCCATGCATGACCATACCAAATTCACACCAATGTAAGCTTGACCACACACAACCATAAGCACAAACCGTTACATGAGCATAAGCAACATGTAACCTAAAATTATCAACCAATGCATAATCAAAATATAACTTTACACAAGAAAGCATACACAACTAATAAAAAAACATGATCGAAATGCAACCTAGCATAACCAAGAAATGCATATACATAATGTAACCATATGTAAGGAAGAGTGTACACATAATACATAGAAAAGACAACACACAACCAATCACACATTTGTGACAACATGTTGAAAATAAAATCATCAACACTTCCATGGTGACACCATTGCCACCATGGACACCACAATGTGGATGCATCAACCAAATACAACATAGGTATGAAAATACATAATAAATCTACATTAAAGCATGACTAACACACCAACCATCCATCCGAGAGATGAACCATCCTCTGATACCACTTTGTAACACCCTCTTCCCACCTTTACCGAAGTAACCAACCAACCAGGCTAAACATGCAATGAGAGGCCACTAATATGGGATTAAACCTCTTTGATGACCTTAAGGAAGTGGAGTCGATGGAAACTTGAGAAACAAACATTATATTGCATCATTAACATCCCCAAGAGTTAACCCAACCATTTAGGGCCCTGTTCCTTGAGGGGAGACTAAATATTTTTCCCATTTGAGGCTTAGAAATGGGCATGTAAGGGAAATATAGTGTCTATGTACCCTTAGATACAGTATTTACTTGTTAAGGTAGTGGCTAAGGCCCAAAACATCAATTATGTGCTTGCAGCTCTGAGATTTGTGCCACAGTTTTATCCCCTGAGCCCAGGTCACTGCCCAGAACTTTCTAAAAATTCGGGATACGATACGTAACATTAGAGACAAGGAAGAAATGAAATTATTAGGAAATCATTCAACCCCACCTATTCATGATAGGAATTTCATCAAACGTCTCACCAATATTGCATCTATAGGTGTAAACAAAAAAATTAAACATATGGGTCTAATACTTATCTAAGAACCACTAAGAAGTATTGATCCCTTACATAATAATATACAATATGATCTATTTAACCATAGATATATACAAAAACATAGATAGATCCATACATCATCATTGATTGAATGAAATCTTATAACCAACATAATAGCGACATAAATACCATGGATAAATCATCAATGAAATCCATAAAATAACAAGTGCATTTGCATACCAAATACCAAAGTAATGATCTCTTCAATTTTTGAATGTGAAAACCAACCGGAGATGGGACTTGCATGTTCCAAAATACCATAGATTGGCTGAGCCAAATATTACTTCAACCAATCGCCCTCATGCCATATTCCAAGCATGAATGTGGGATTCAAAACAAAAGAACCAAGAAGGGCATCTTGGAGCTAAAACACCTCACCCTCATAAAATGGGAATAAGGCTTTACCATGATCCAACCCAGATCAGTAGGCCAACACAAGCATGGATATAATTGAATTATATCTGCCTAAAATATGAGGAATTTTTTTGTCTCCTAGTCTCGCACGATTTACCACAACCCATAGTCTGAATGAGGGGTCATTAGGCCCTAAACTGAGACATACCCTTTAGCCTCTACTACAATCCCAAACTTGGTATTCTTAGGCTTGAAATGTAGAGTAAACCACCATGTCTCAGTATTTATCCCAACCCACAGTCCGAATCAAGGGTCCCTAGGCCCTAAACAGAGCAAACAAATGAACTGGTTCTATAATCATTCAGAGACACACCTCACTCAGCTTTGAATCCACCTGTTAATCTAGATAAAACAAAACATGAGAACACAACAACACCATGGCTATATAGAAATTGCAATTTTAGGATTAATACACTGTCACACCTGGAAGAACCCATGCCAAGACAAAAAATATCCACATGCAATACCATGCATGTCAAACCTAGCAAGGAAATAATATATGAAAAACAATACGTTCAAAGAATCCTATTGTAGGTGCTTGATTTATTCTCCTCCTTGCTTGCGTCCTCCTTTTTCATGATTTCTTTCCTTTCTTGCTCAAAATTCCAAAGTTCTCCAAAAACTGCAAGTGTCGAAGAGTAACTAAGAGAGAGAGAATAATGAAAGAGCTCTAAAACTGAACTCACAAAAGGTTCCAAATCATCCTCATAAACCCTTTTATAGATAAGGCCTACATTCTCTTCATTTTCCATTATTTTCGTTCATTTTCCTCCTCACATACAACCTATGACCTTTCGTCTCCCTTTTCTCCTAATTTCCATTATTTTCATAAATAAATGTGCCAAAAATTCCATTTTTCCTTTCCAAATCCTTTTCCTTTACGTTTGCAAATTTCCTTAGCCATAATAAACCAAATTAACACCCACTAGGATGTTTTACCAACATTCAGCTCCGAATAAGTGTCCCATCAACCATGGTTATTATTTTAGCTTTTATTACGTGGAATTTTCACGAGGGTCGTTACAACATGAAAACTATTATGAGCGCACATGTGACTAGGTAAGGCTAATTTATATGCCAGGTCCAATTCTGACCAAAATCTGAAAGGGACCACAAAATCGGGGATCTAGCTTCGCAAAACATTCCAAGCATCGAGTATTTTTCATAGATTTCACCCTTACATATATGTGGTGTTCCACCTAAAATTATTGATAAGTTATGTTTTTACTGACGTACATTTTTTTCGATCTTAGGAATCCTTCAAATTCACTCGCACCCTTATTACAACTTCCTTCATCTCTTGTAGCATCTCAGTCCCTCACATAATTTTTTCATCGGGACCATTCTAATTAACAGGTGGTTTACATTTGCATCCATACAATACATTGAATGGAATCATCTTTAAAGAAGTATGGAAATTGTTATTATAAGAAAAATCCACTAAGTGGATTTAATTTTCCCTCTTAGTTGGTTGTTGCACTACATACATCCTCAACATATCTTCAAGTACTTTATTTACTCATTCTCTCTGCCCATCGGTTTGAGGGTGATATGCATTGATAAACACCTTTTGCGTGCCTAATCCTTCAAAAAAATCCTTCCAAAAGGTGGATTTAAACTTAACATCTCTATCAGATATCACTACTTTGGGTAATCCAGGCAATCTAAATATTCTTTCATAAATCTGTTAGCGATCTCTACTTCTTTATAAGTATATTGCACAAGAATAAAGTTTGTTCACTTACTGAACTTATCTAACACTACCATTATTCAATAATTTTTTTCCTTGGTATTGGGTAAACCAGTTATGAAATCAAGTGTGATGGTTTCCCATTTCCATTTGGGAAAGGGAAATGAGTGATGTAAACCAGACGAGTTTCAATGTTCTTCCTTCACTTGCTTAAATTCTAGGCACTTATGTAGATATTAAACTACTTACCTATTCATACCTAGCCATAAAGACTATTTTCTTAAGTCAATGACCATATTTTTATAACCCAGATGGGCTACATATGGACTTTGGCGGTACTCATTCATAATTGTTTGTTTAATGTTTATTTGAATAGGTACATATATTTGGCTCCGATAAATTAACATATTCTCTGCATTTACCACATATCCAAGGTGGATTTCATTGTTGTTTAGGTATTTGGCTTTCTTCCATATGAATTGATATTCCGGGTATTTCTTAGCATATTCTTTAATCTGTTCTTTGAAAATTGTGTCTACGTCCTTGAACAAGATTTCATACACACAATATGTTTTTGTGCTTAAGGCATATGCGACCTGATTTGTCCTTCCCTTTGAATGTTTAATTTCAAATTAAAATTCACTCAAAAAATAAACCCAACATTTCTATTGAGCACTCAAGGTAGGTTGTTTAAATTAATTTGTTAAACTGTTGTGATCAGTCAACAGTAAAAATCTTTTTTTGAGCAAGTAATGCCACCACATTTTTAAGGTGTGAATTACGACTACAAATTCTAGATCATCAGATGAATATATATGCTCACACTCTTTCAAATTTTGAGATTCATATGCCACAACCTTTCCCTCCTACATCAAAAATCTATCAACGCCCTCCTTATAGGAATTTATACAAACAGTAAATTACTTATCTAGATCAAAAATTTTAAAATATGGGTAGTGCTAAGTAATTTTTTTAATTGATCAAATCTTCTTTCACATTATTTTATCTAATGAAGTTTTTTCCCTTTTTATACGATGAAGTAATAGCATAAGCCACCCTTTGAGAATCGTTCAATAAATCACCTATAATATCCAGCAAGTCCCATGAAGGATATGATGTCCATTACATCCTTAGGTATCAACCATTCCACTATAGTATTTATCTTGTATGGATCTACAAATATCCTATCATTGGTAAAACATGCCAACGGTGCAATTTTTTCTCCCTAAATAATTCACATTTTCTAAATTTCAAATAGAGTTGGCACTCCCTCAAAGTTTGCAATAATATTATCAGGTGCTCTTTATGTTCCACCATGTCTCTTGAATAAATAAGTATATTATCTATAAAAACCAACAAAAAATTATCTAAATATTATTGAAACACATTGTTAATGAGACAAAATTTTTGGGTGTGTGCTATATTATTTCCATGAGTAGCCCCATGCACGAAGTGGGGGGCAAGAGAGGGGGAAACCGACCCCCCTTCATTACTTCGGGCACAGAAAGGGTGTCATAGGGGGGCGTAGCCTCGCCAGTCGGGGGTTTGGAGGGGGGAAAAATCCCCCCTACATGGGGTGTGGGGCAACACCCTCAGAAATTTGTTTGGACCATATTTTAGGTGGGTGCGCCTACCTATGCTTTTGTGCATGGGTTTGCACATTGTTTTGGGCATGGTGATTTTCTTTCAATGGTATTTTGTAGATCCGGTCAAGTGAGCTATGGTTATGTTCTAATATAGGGTTAATGGATTGGGGTTTATAAAATATTTGGCATGTATATATATGTGGTTTAACACTAAAAGTAATATAATGAAAAATCAATCTCGTAGTCCTGGTTTTTGGATCCAAGGGAAAATATTTGTGTATATTTGTTTTATGTTTTATTCTCTCATCATTGTTTATTTTCTTTTTTAAGAATTCATTTGTAGATAATTTCAATAAAGGGTTAAAACCTACATTTGGTATCAGAGATGTTTCGGTTTTAAGGTGATGCCTTTGTTATTGAGCATTTTTTAGAATGCCTATGGTATACCCTATTTAGTAGGAGATCCATGCAATCGATTCTTATAGTGAATGAAGGCCACAAGTAGTGGAAATATAAATATATATAAATTTAATGGTAAATTTTTTTAGTTTTGGAAGATCAATATGGAGGATCTACTGGTGGTTAAATATCAGTTGATCGCAGTATATCTGGGGACTAAACCAACAACAGTCTCAGATGAAGACTGGGAAAATTTGGATCAGAAAGTAAATAACACAATATGGTTATGTATCTCAAATTCAGTATTTTTAAATGTATCAGGGGAAGATACGATGAAGGCTTTGTGGGAGAAGTTAGGGACTTTATACCAATCTAAGTCTTCGGTGAACAAATTGTTCCTGCGAAATTTTTTTTATAACCTAAGGATTAAGGATGGAGACTTGGTGAAAGAGCATTTGAATGCCTTCAATACTATAGTAAGTACATTGTTATATGTTGATATTAAAATTTTAGATGAAGATAAGTGCATTAGTTTGTTGTTTTATCTACCTAATTTGTGGGATAGTCTGGTTGTTGCAATAGGTAGCAATACAACTACCTTGAAGTTTGATGAAATAGTCTCATCCTTGTTGTCAGAGTATATGAGATGGAAAATTATGGAGGCACAAAATGGATATGCCTTGTATGTCTGAGGACGGTCCCAGAATAGAAACAAAAATAAGTCTTCAACTGGGAGATCTAAATCTCCAAGAAGTCCTATAAAGGTGTGCTAGAAATTCTTAAAGGAAGGAAACATCAAAAAATATTGTATATCTAAAGCTCCTATCAAAGGAAAGGGATCTGATGATTCTCCTTCTGGAGAGGCAAAAACCACCTCAGATGAAGGTGGATATGTGTACCTGGCTTCTTCTTCAAGTGCACATGTAGATCATAAGGCATGGTTGATTGACTCAGGTGCATCCTTTGACTTCACTCCCCATCGGGTTTGGTTCCTTGAGTAGGAGAAATATTACGTTAGTGATGTATTCATAGAGGATTAGAAGAAGGAAAAAATCATCGGACACGAAGAACTAAATTTGAAGCTGTAAGGTGGAAGGATTAGAAAACTTATTGATGTTTTGCACATTCATGTATTGGCCAAAAATATTATTTCTGTCAGCAAGGTGGATGATGTAGGTGTAAAAACAATGTTTGAGAAAGATACCTGCAATATGGTTTGGGGAGCACTAGTACTGATGTGGAGAGTTCAGATTGGAACTTTGTACAAGATTCTAGGTAGCACGATTATGATGGGTGCAACACTTATGTGGTTCCTGAAAGTGGAGCAAAAATCCTTGTGGTCTCTGGATAAAAGACGATGCTATAGCATTAAAGGCTTGGACATGTTGGAGAGAAGCGACTTGAAATACTGCATGGTAATGGTATAGTAGCATGTATGTATAGTTTCTCATTGGATTTCAATTTTTGTGAATATTATTTAGGAAGAAGAATCAAGTTAGTTTTCCTTCTGGTGCAAAGAGGGTGAACAAGATATTATAACTTCTTCACAATGATGTGTTTCGACCTGTGTTAGTTCCATCACTAGGTAAGTCTGTGTACTATGTTTCATTTATGGATGACTTATAAAGGAATACATGGATATATTTCCTCGGGAAGAGATTTTAATTTTTTTATAGGTTTAAAGACTTGAAGGTTCTGGTGGAAAATCATACAGAAAAGAAGATCAAGGTGTTAAGGACATAAAATAATGGAGAGTTCTGCAATAAGGAATTTGAAGAGTTTTGTAAGAAGTGTGGTATATCACATCAGAAGAATACTCCATACACACCCCAGAAAAATCGAGTTGTAGAAAGAATGAAAAAAAATTTGATGGAAAATGAAAGAAGCATGCTCAGTGGTGCCAAGTTAGGATGAAAATTTTGGGCAAAGGAAGTGGAGACTCCATGTTACCTAGTTAAAAAATCACCTTCATCATTGTTCACGGACAAAACTCCACATGAGGTATGGACTAGTAAGAAACCCTCTCTTTCACATATTAGAGTATTCAGATGTGATGCATATGTACATGTTCGAAAGGAGAAAATAACCAATTTTGATAGTAAATATGAAAGGTGCATCTTTATTGGGTATACAAATGGCTTAAAAGGTTAGAAGCTTTGGAACCCAAAAAAAAAGGACACTTGTGTACAACCAAGATGTTTTTCTTGGAGAGGTGAAATATGTTATTAAACATGAAGTCCTACCAAAAAAAAGTGAGTAGATAGAGTTTTAGATAAAGGAGGAAGAATATGACTCTCCGACAAAAAAAGAATCAAAAGAGGAAGAGCCACAAACTCCAACTTTAAGAAGATTGGATCGAGAAAGAAGACATCCAAAAAGGTATAGTCCATCTGATTTCTCTTAAATTTTTTCTTTATCGATATTTGATGATGATGATCTTAGAATTGTTAGGGCAGTAGTTCATTTAGAGGATGGAGAACTATGAAAGGAAGACATGGTTGATGAATTGGCATCCTTGCAAAAAAATGAGGCATGGGATCTAGTGGAGTTTTCTACTGGAAGGAAACCCATTGGCAGAAAATGGGCGTTTAATAAGAATATGAATGTAGAAGGAAATATGAAGAAATATAAAGCTTGCTTGGTTGCAAAATATTATTCCCAAGTTTCGAGAATTTATTTTGGTGTTATTTTTTCTCTTGTTGGCAATTTAACTTCTATTAGATTACTTTTATCTATTTCCCTTTCTTTTGACATTGAGGTAGAACTCGTGGATGTGAAGACAACATTATTTCATGAGGATCTAGAAGAAGAGATCTAAATGAAGCAACCTGAAGGCTTTGTAGTGAAGGGTAAGAAAGAACTAGTATGCAAGTTAAAAAAAAATACTTTGTATGGTTTAAAACATTCAACAAGGATGTGGTATCATAAATTTGATACATATATATGGGTACATGGATTCACCAGAACCAAAGCAGATGAGTGTGTGTATTTTAAATTAATTGGTGACTGTGTTATGTATTTGGTCTTGTATGTGGATGATATGTTGTTGATTGGAAATGACAAGGAAATTATCTAGGATTTAAAGTTCGAATTGTCCTCCAAATTTGACATGCCAGGATATTGGTGTTGAAGAGGTAGATCCCCTCTGCAGACAGAGGCGATCCCTACTAGCCCAGATCAGGTCTAGCAACAATCAAGTCACGCACTGATGCATGTTCCTAGTTACAAAATGAAAAAAAAAATAATGAATTGCCTACCTCAAATCCTACGCAATGGTCTTTGAAGAAAATGTGATGCTTCCCGTCACTCGCTTGGCATATCACGATCCTTCCACTCGACATGTCTGAACACCTGCACACATGCAAGGAAATAATGATGAATAGCATAAAATCTAAAGCATGTAACCATACATCAGTCATAGAGGATGTAATTCACTGCATAAAGAAATAAACACATGAATGGAACCATAATCAAAGTCGCTTATAATAAAATAACAAAGGAAAGATTACAACCCAAAGCTCTGATGCTTGATCTTCCTTCTGCAGAGCTGACAGCGGAGCACGTCTCAACAAAGCCTATCGGAAATGGGACAAAGCTCTCTCTCTTTGGCATGGCTCTCAATAGCTATCTGGCTATAGTTTCCTTCCTACAAGTTTAGCTAGCTTGCTAATGGAGAAGGAAAGCTTTTATAGATGGAGGAAGAGGAGTTGGGATCCCTATAATCATGGGATAGGCCTTATCTCTAAGGAATCTTTCATGATAGGTGGAAAACCAGTTCCTATACATGGAGATCTAGAGTCAAACCACCCAACTCCTTTTGATGATTCGTTTAGGAGTTTGTTGGAATCAAACTTCTGCCATTTATTTTTAAAAAAGATCCCTTATTAAGCTTGGCGCGAGGGTTGAACTAGCTAGTTGTGCCAAGGCTGAAACATCTTTTTAGGGTTTTTCAGAGAAAAATTTCTTGAGGAGAATTCTTATCCTTATGCAAGGGGATGCCATGAAGGTGGTTTCAGGTCATGTCACTACTCACAGGTCATGGGAAAATCCCTCCAATGTGCAGGATGAGGGATTGCAGGGACGGTGACAAAATGTTGTGTAACAGATGCTCCCTAAAGCATGAGGTCCGAGAGAGAGGGAGGGGTAAAATTCTTTATGAGAATGTGACCAACTAAAAACACTACATTGGAAGACCTACATACAAGTACAATTGATATCTCTGATACATGATATGTGATATGGGCGCAGCCATCCATAATAGAGTGTACAATAACCGAGATCCAAGGTATGGGTGCAACCATCCAGTAAGAAGGATCAACAAGTAGAATTAGGTATGGTCATAGCCATCTAGTCAAATGATTCATGTAACTAATCATGATAATCCACAAAGAATCTGCAGCATGTATTTCATCAGACAGAATCCAGGGTCTTGCGCTCCATCTCGACTTGAACAGAGTACAAGTCCAAGCATGTGAATAAGTGAGCTGAAGTTGAACATCCAAGAACATCGTCTGATTACCAGCCAATAATGGAAGCCATTAACATATGTGAGAGGAACCACCAATAATAAGGATGGCCCTCAAGGTACTATAGGTACAATCCACAGAATGTGAACAGTGAGCTGACGTCAAACACCCGTAGAATCACTCAGTCGATGGCCAATGATGAAAACCTTGCATCGAATGTGAGGAACTTGCCATTGAGGCATGCAGGCTCCAAGGTACCTGAAAGGAGTCTCCAGATCAGCTTCCTGGATAATGAGCTGAAGTCGACAGGAAGTGACCTTGATTGAAGGTGGGCCAACTTCTCTTGAACATATCGGCAACACGACACTGGATTTGGTAGTATTTGACATCAAAGGATCTAAGGTCATGATGACATGGAAAAGAGCAGATGAGCAGTAAAAAGGGATTACCTAAACCCAAGGAGGCAAGCATAGAATGAGATGGGATGTCCCCAACTCGACACGAATGCAGACAAGTGCCATGTTCAAGAGTGACATACTGCTGACACAACGGTGATACTGCTTCCATTTTTCTTCCACCATTTCTGGCGAGTACCCAAATTATTTTTTGAAACAAGCTTGATGGGGATAGAATATGCTTGTGATATAAGTTTTTCCTTCGGACAAATCCAACCTAGTACGTTTAATGAGCCCTAGGAAGGAGGAACTCGAGTATCTTCATTATGACAGAGTTCGATGTCATCAGGTTTTAACGAGTCTGACAAAGGAAGAACTTGACGTCTTTTCATGTTTAGAGAGTTTGAAAAGACACAAAAAATAAAACTCCAATGGTCCCTTTTCATAAATAGTTCCTCAGAACCGAAAAGGTAGAAAACTATGTCTGAGAAAACCTCCTAGTCATGATAGGCTAGGGTATTCCTTTTTCATATATAAACTATCCCAGCCCGAAAAAGGGGTAAACGTATACTAGTTAGATGTTGTTTGGTAGCCAATTTAATGAGATCAAAACGACAAGAAACTCGGCAATATTTTCATTTTTAGAGAGTCAGAAAAGAGCTAAAAGATGACTCCAGTAGTGAATTTTTTTTGTTTTTACCGAGTCCAAAAAAGTATAAAATACAACTCGTATCATCGTCCTAGTGACATGAAAACTTGTCACTGCACAAAAAGCAAGCATAAAACCCACTTTTCGACAAAATGTGATAGAATATTTAGAAAAATAAGGTCCAAAACCTAATTTGATTTTGAAAAGTTATAAATATGACCAAAATAGTAAAAACACATTTAATTTTTACTTTTTACCTCTTGTGCAGAGCGAAAGTGATTTTTTCCCTGCGATCTGGCGGTGACGATTGTGGATGATCCAGTGCATAATTTTAGATCCCGCCTTTTCCAGGTAAGAGGCACTTACATTAGCTATTTTTTAGTCCATATTTCATAGTTTTCCATCATGATTTGGGATCCCTGAGGGGGGACTTTGCAAATTTATGGCTTCAGAGATTGGCACAGGTATGAGGCACGAACCCACACAAATCAAGGGTTTTTTGCAAAGGGGTAGCACTAGCTGGCATGACTGTCAGAAAAATAGTTGCGCCAACTGTGCAACCTCAATTTCCGCTCAAATTTGACAAAAAATGAACCAATCAAATGAATTTTTGAATGTCCAAGGGATCTTATGATGTGCTTATGACCATTTTGATGTAGGTATAAAGCCAAAATGGTGATCGAATGGATAGAAAGGGAGTACAGTGAAGAGGACGAAATGGCAATGGGGAATGAGCAATGCATGAATGCTCTATGGGATTGTGGGTTAAAGAAATTATTCTTGACACCATGTCTCAGGGCACAACCTGAATTGTTGCAATACTTGATCAGTATCTGGGATGAGAATGAGGAGAAGTTTAGGCTTCGATATCAAGTGCTCGAACTCGAAGTGTCTGATTTTTACTTCATCATTGAATTGTCTCGTAGAGATCCAGTTCCGATCATGACAGGTACTAGGCCTTTTGGCGGAAATATGTCAATGGTTATGGAGAGAGTGTGCCCAGGGGCACAAACAGGATTAGGTAGCAGTAAAGTTGACATTCACACTGTTCCCGACCTAGCACTCAGAGTGGTACTCCATACCATTACGTGGTCTGCGGGGTCGTAGGCGCCGCATGAGGCCACCAAAACATAGCTCCTCTTAGCATAAGAATGTATGAACCTAACATTGTTTGACTGGGCTACAGCCGTAACCATGAATATCAAACGGAAATTGACTAAATATAAAATGGCCAAACTAAAGCAGTTTGGTTATGCGTCAATCTTGGTATCGTTCATCCTAGAATAGTTACCTATCTTCCAGGGCCAAGGAGCGATAGTAGCAGATCCACCTTTGAGAGAGCCATGAATGGCTCGATGGACAACACTGATGCCCAGAGCAGAAGGGAGCCAGAAAATGTCATGGAGGCCCGAGTTCTTCGGATGGTTTCAACGACAGTTGACGTCGTAGAGGACTGGCCCTATGCCGGTACTGATTTCACACGAGACCCAGATCTTCCACTCCTAGAAGGAGAGGATTGGGATGAGGAGCTGGGTAAGAATATTTTTGATTTTATGAGCTTTATGATTCTTTCTAGTATACATGCATGTTCTAACAATCGATCCTATATGTATGCATATGTTGGTCCAGAGAGGCCCACCGGGATGTCGCCGATCACGCGGAGGACCCCTCTCGCCTACGACGCTCAAGGTGAGGGGGGCGAGGGGAACGAGCTAGTTCCGAAATTAGAGGGAATCACCCATGGGATTCCTGATTATCCTCACCTAGAAGATGTCCCTATGGCTTATCAGAGGCACACTGTGGGGGTTCCTAGTCGCCTTCATCGTTTACTGAGGTGATTGGTGTGGGCAGTAACATGCTACCATGAGCACCATGCTGATTAGTCACCTAGGCTTTTCATTTGCACATTTTTGAGAGACATGTTGTCTCCGTATATTGATTAAAATAGACATGTATATTTTTGGATTTTATGTGATGCACAGACCCTGCAAAAATTCGACATATATATATATATATATATATATATATATATATATATATATATATATATATATATATATATATATATATATATATATATATATATATATATATATATATATATATATATATATATATATATATATATATATATCTATTCCTGCATGGATCTTTTTCTCATATGATGATGTTTTAATAGGTTGCATAAATGTCTATCTAATACCATGATAGCTACTGCATCTGTTAATGCATTCATTCATATGGGTATATGTTGATATGTGATGAAATCAAAATTTCTTTCCAGTAAACGAATACGTAGATACAGTCTTAAAATGGATGGGTTCCTAACTGAATAATGACCATTGAGTTGTAACACTACAAGCTGTGAGTCCAGATATGCAAGTAATGCAAGAATACTGAGGTTAACGGCCTCGTTCAATAATTCCAAAATGACACTATATTCCGTGACGTTATTTGTAGCAGGCCCCAGACAAACACCTTGTAAATTAACTAACTCACCAGCAGGATTGTAGATTACCCAGGCTACTGAGGACAGATTCCTGGTACTGCGGGAGGCACCATCCATGAAACCAATGAAAGGAGTAATAGACATCTGCAAAATCAGGAAGACCCAATCAGCAGAAAGACACTTGTGAAGCACACCACACCACACATTCAAAAAAATTAAATCACTCACTTATGTACACACACCATAGAAGAATAATTCAAGCATAGTACTTCTTCAGGTACAACCCATTTCTAGGCTGTTCCAAAGGAATACCTCCATAATCGATTAGCTCATAGGCCCCATTTTTTAATACACGTTTAATGATATAGATCCCATGCCACATGGGCTAGAATTTTCCTGCCCCAATTTTACACTAGTACATTTGGCGGAAATTCCGACACTTTGGTTCTGACACTTTTGACCAAATGTTGGAAATTTCCCCAAATTTGATCAATTTTTCGAATCTCACCCACAACTGTTGCAACTCCGATGCTTTTCTACAAGTGTTGCAATACCAAAACTTAGAGGTAAGTGTCGGTATTGCGACACTTGTAGAGAAGTGTTGTAATTGCGACAGTTTGGGCGAAAGTGTCGGAATTGCGACGACTAAGAGAAAAGTGTTGCTATTGCGACGATAAGAGGCAAGCGTTGCTATTGCGACGGTCTGGGAGAAAGTGTCGCAATGGTGACAATAAGAGGCAAGCATTGCTATTGCGACGGTAAGAGGCAAGTGTCGCTATTGCAACGGTAAGAGGCAAGCGTTGCTATTGTGACAGTCTAGGCAAAAGTGTCACAATTTCAATGGATAAAAGCTATTGCAACGGTTTGATTTTGAGCTTTTTAGACAATTATTCCTTTGTGTTTTGTTCTTTAGCCATTTTTCAACAAATTCCCATAACAATTCTATAGTTATCTCATGTTTGAGTTGAATGGTAAAGGAATAATCATCAATCTCCTTTAGTTCAAACAAAATTTTACGCATTGTAGTTTCTTGGTATTTATTTAAAAAATTTTTTAGGGATTTACATTGGTGACACACTTTTGTTACAAAGAATTTATTCAACACATAATAAGGAAAAAGTACAATATTTCCTTTAAAGCCAAAAATCCCTATGTATGAGAGTTTTTCTTGACACTTAAAAAACCTTTCTCAGAAAGAAAGGATATACCTTCTTGAGATTATTTGTCAATGATTGAGCTAGCTGAGAGAATTTTCTTAAAACTCTATTATGAGATCATTCGATCAGGCACATCATGTCGCGCCGTGTGAGGTCGCTCGACCGAGCTCATTCAGGTCAGGCCATTTCATTCGAGGGTGCTCGTATCAATTTTACTAAGTTGTGACTGCCCAGGTGCCTTGTACTACATGTTTGGGTGGCCCGTTTATCGTAATTTGATCCCTTGTGGCATAGTTCATTTGCGTGCGTTGGGTCGCACTGTGTTAGGTCACCTGACCGGGTGCGTTTAGCTTGGGTCATTTCATTCAAGGGCACCTATATCAGTTTTGCTAAGTTGTGACTGGGTGTGTTCGAGGGCATCCGTATCAGTGTTGCTAAGTTCATGTGGCCACTCGAGTTCCGTGTGCACATTCGAGTGGCCCGTTTTCCCTTTGTTGCCTTATGGCATCGTTCAGTAGGGCGCGTCGTGTTATGTCATACAAGGTCAATCAACTAGGTGCGTTAGGTTCATGTTATTTTGTTCGAGGGTGCCTGTATCAGTTTTGCTCAGTTGTGCCCACCTACTTTCCTTGTGCATGTTCGAGCGGCCCGTTTGTTGTTTGCTCTCTTGTGGCATATTTGTTTGGTTAGGCACGTCATGTCGCGGCATGTGAGGTCGCTCGACCGGGCACCTTTGGTTAGGGAAGTTTTTTTCGAGGGCACCCATATTATTTTTGCTAGGTTGTGACCGCTAGGGTGCCTTGTGCATGTTTAGGTGGCCCATTTTCCATTTTTCTCCCTTGTGGAATCGTTCGGTCGGGCGCGCCCTGTCACACCATGTGAGGTCGCCCGACCGGGTGCGTTCAGTTCAGGCCGTTTCATTTGAGGCCGCCCATATCAATTCTTCTAAGTTCATGCGACAAGCCAAGTGCCGTGTGCACGTTCAAGGGGCCTGTTTTCCATTTGCAGCGCCCTTGTGGCATCGTTCGGTCGTGCGCGCAGTGTTGCGCCATGTGAGGTCGCCCGACCGGACGCGTTCGGTCCATGTCATTTTGTTCAAGGGTGCCCATATCAGTTTGGCTAAGTTGTGATTGCCCTGGTGCCTTGTACATGTTCAGACAACCAGTTTTCTCTTTTCTCCCTTCTAGCATATTTGTTCAGTCAGGCGCGTCGTGTCACACCATGTGAGGTCGCCCAATCGGGCATGTTCAGGTCGGGTCGTTTCCTTCAAGGGAACCTGTATCAGTTTTGCTAATTTTTAACCGCTCGGGTGCCTTGTGGATGTTCGGGCGGCCCGTTTTCCATTTTCTCCCTTGTGGCATCGTTCGGTCGGGTGCGTGGTGTCGTGCCATGTGAGGTTGCCCAACCGGGTGCATTCAGTTTCAGAAGTTTCGTTCGAGGGCACCCGTATCAGTTTTTCTAGGTTATGACTGCCAGAGTGCCTTTTGCACGTTCGAGCGGCCCGTTTGTCATTTTTCTCCCTTACAGAATCATTCAGTTGGGCGCACCCTGTCGCGCCATGTGAGGTCGCCCGACTGGGCGCGTTCGGTTCAGGAAATTTCGTTCGAGGGCGCCCGCATCAGCTTTTCTAAGTTCATGTGACTGTCAAAGTGTCAAGGGAACATTTGGGTGGCCCGTTTTCTGTTTGCAGCTCCCTTGTGGCATTGTTCTGTCAGTCGTGTGGTGTTGCGCCATGTGAGGTTGCCCGACCAGGCGCGTACGGTTCGGGTCGTTTTATTCGAGGGCACCCGTATCATTTTTGCTAAGTTGTGACTGCCCGGGTGCCTTATGCATGTTTGGATGACCCATTTTTTGTTTGCTCCCTTGTGTCATATTTGTTCAATCAGGCGCGTCGTGTTGCACCATGTGAGGTCGTCTGACCGGGCGCATTCAGGTTGGGTCGTTTCGTTCGAGGGTGCCCATATCAGTTTTTCTAAGTTGTGACCACTCGGGTGCCTTGTGCACGTTCGGGTGGCCTATTTGCCATTTTCTCCCTTGTGGAATGGTTCTATCGGGCGCGCAGTGTTGCACCGTGCGAGGTCGCCCGTATCAGTTTTTCTAAGTTGTGACCGCTTAGGTGCCTTGTGCACATTCAAATGACCCATTTATTGTTTGCTCCCTTGTTGCATATTCCTTCAGTCAAGCAAATCGTGTCGTGCCGTGTGAGGTCTCCCAACCAGGCGCATTTGGGTCGGGATGTTTCATTCGACAGCACCCATATCAGTTTTGCTAAGTTGTGACCGGCGGGGTGCCGTCTGGATGTTCGGGCAGCCATTTTTCAATTTTATCCCTTGTGGCATCGTTCATTCAGGCGTGCGGTGTCGCGTCGTGTGAGGTCGCCCGACAGAGTGTGTTCGGTTTGGGTAGTTTCGTTCGAGTGTGCCCGTATCAGTTTTTCTAGGTTGTGACTGCTAGGGTGCCTTATGCATGTTCAGGTGGTGCGTTTGCCATTTTACTCCCTTGTGGAATCGTTCAGTCGGGCGCGCCGTGTGAGGTTGCCCGACCAGGTGCGTTCAAGTCGAGTCATTTCGTTCGAGGGCGCCCATATCAGTTTTGCTAAGTTGTGACCACCCAGGTGCCTTGTGCATGTTCAGGTGGCCCATTTTCCATTTTCTCCCTTGTGGCATCATTCGTTCAGGCCCGTCGTGTCGCGCCATGTGAGGTCACCCGACCGTGCGCGTTCGGGTTGGGTCGGGTCGTTCCGTTCGAGGGCGCCCATATAAATTTTGCTAAGTTGTGACCACTTGGGTGCCTTGTGCACATTCGGGCGGCCTGTTTTCCATTTTCTCCCTTATGGCGTCGTTCGGTTGGGCCTGCCATGTTGCACCGTGCGAGGTCGCCCGACCAGGTGCGTTCGGGTTGGGTTGAGCCGTTTTGTTCGAGGGAGCCCATATAATTTTTTCTAAGTTGTGATGACCCAGGTGCCTTGTGCATGTTTGGGTGACCCGTTTTCCATTTTATCCCTTGTGGAATCATTCGTTCGGGCGAGTCATGTCACGCCGTGTGGAGTCGCCTGACCAGGCACATTCGGGTCAGGTCGGGCCATTTCGTTCGAGGGTGCCCGTATCGGTTTTGCTAAGTTGTGATCGCCTGGCTGCCTTGTGCACGTTTGGGTGCCATGTTTTTCATTTGCTCCCTTGTTTCATCATTTGGTCGAGCATGCCGTGTCGTGTCGTGTGAGGTCGCGTGACCTGGCGCGTTTGGGTTGGGTCGGGTCGTCTGGTTCGAGGGCGCCCATAACAATTTTGCTAAGTTGTGACTGCCCGGGTGCCTTATGCACGTTCGGGTAGCCCGTTTGATATTTTATCCCTTGTGTTATCATTCATTCGGACGTGTCATTTCGCACCGTGTGAGGTCGCCCGACTGGGCGCATTCGGGTCGTGTTGGGCCATTTCGTTCGAGGGCGTCCGTATCAGTTTTGTTAAGTTGTGACCACCTGAGTGTCTTCTGCACATTTCAATGGCCTATTTTCCATTTTATCCCTTGTGGCATCGTTTGTTTGGGCGCGCCATTTCGCGCCATGTGAGGTCGCCCAACCGGGCGGGTCTGGGTCGGGCCGTTTGGTTCGAGGGTGCCCGTATTAGTTTTGCTAAGTTGTGACTGCCCGGGCGCCTTGTGCATATTCAGGTGGCTTGTTTACCATTTTCTCCCTTGTGGCATCATTATTTTGGGCGCGGTGTCGTGTCGTGCTGTGTGAGGTTGCCCAACCGGGCGCGTTCGGGTCGAGTTGGGCCATTTCGTTCGAGGGTGCCCGTATGAGTTTTGCTAAGTTGTGATCACCCAGGTCCCTTGTGCAAGTTTGGGTGCCCTGATTTTCATTTTCTCCCTTGTGGCATAGTTCGATTTGGCGTGTTGTGTCGCGTCGTGTGAGGTCGCCAGACCGGGCGCGTTCGGGTCGGGTCGGGCCATTTCGTTCAAGTGCGCCTGTATCATTTTGCTAAGTTGTTACCGCCCAAGTGTCTTGTGCACGTTCGAGTGGTCTGTTTGCAATTTTATCCCTTGTGGCATCATTCGTTTGGGCGCGCCTTGTCGCGCCATGTGAGGTCGACCGACACGGCACGTTTGGGTCGAGTCGTTTCGTTCGAGGGCGCCCATATTAGTTTCGCTAAGTTGTGACCACCCAGGTGCCTTGTGCTCATTTGGGTGGCCCATTCTCCATTTTCTCCCTTGTGGCATCGTTCGTTCGAGCCGTGTGAGGTTCCCCGACCGACCACGTTCTGGTGGGGCCATTTCGTTCGAGGGTGCCCGTATCATTTTTGCTAAGTTGTGACCACCTGGGTGCCTTGTGCACATTCAGGTGGCACGTTTTCCATTTTCTCCATTGTGGCATCATTCTTTCTGGCGCGTCGTGTCATGCCGTGTGAGGTCGTCCGACCCGACACGTTCAAGTCAGGTTAGGTTGTTTCGTTCGAGGGCACCCGTATTAGTTTTGTTAAGTTATGACCGCCAGGGTGCCTTGTGCACATTTGGGCAGCCCATTTACCGTTTTCTGCTGTGTGGCATCGTTCAGTCAGGCGCGCCATGTCGAACCATGTGAGTTCGCTCGACCAGGCGCGTTCGGGTCGGGTCGGGCCATTTCGTTCTAGGGCACCCGTATCAGTTTTTCTAAGTTGTGACCGCCCAGGTGCCTTGTGCATGTTCGGGTGGCCCGCTTGCCATTTTCTCCCTTGTGGCATCATTCATTCGGGTGCATTATGTCGGGCCTTGTGAGGTGACTTGACCAGGCGCGTTCTAGTCGAGTCGGGCTATTTCATTCGAGAGTGCCCATATCAGTTTTACTAAGTTGTAACCGCCTGGGTGTCTTGTGCATGTTCGAGTGGCCTATTTTCCATTTTCTCACTTGTGGCATTGTTCATTCGGGCATACCGTGTCACGCCGTGTGAGGTCACCCGACCGGGTGCGTTCAAGTCTGGCCATTTCATTCGAGGGCACCTGTATCATTTTTTCTAAGTTGTGACTGCTCGGGTCCCTTGTGCACGTTCGGGGGGGCCGTTTTCCATTTTCTCTCTTATGGCATCGTTCGGTCAGGCACACCGTGTCGCGCCGTGTGAGGTCGCCCGACCAAGCACATTCGGGTCGGGTCGGGCAGTTTCGTTAGAGGCCACCTGTATAAGTTTTGCTAAGTTGTGGTTGCCTGCGTACTAGCCTGTGCATGTTCCGGTGGCTTGTTTTCCATTTGCTCCCTTGTGGCATAATTTGGTTGGGCGCATCGTGTCGCACCGTGTGAAGTCGCCCGACCAAGCACGTTCGGGTCGGGTCATTTTGTTCGAGGGTGCCCGTATTAGTTTTGCTAAGTTGTGACCACCCGAGTGCCTTATGCACGTTCGGGTAGCCCGTTTACCGTTTTCTCCCCTGTAGCATTATTCACTGTGTCACGCCGTGTGAGTTCACCTTGTCGTGCTATGATCAGGTCTTGTCATGTGAGGCTGCCCAAGGAAACACATTCGTAGAGGTCAGGTTGAGTCGTGTGATGGCGCCCAATTAGTTGGAAACGAGTTCGGGTTAGGTTAGGTCGGTTCGTGTTGTATTGTAATTAAGGGCGCCCAAAGAAACACGTTTGGACAGGTCAGGTCAGGTGGGTCGTGTGGTGTGAGGTCACCCAAGGAAATGCGTAGGTAGGTAGGTAGGTAGGGTGCCCCTATCTCCCATCTCCATATAGAGTAATTTTTTCACATATTATTTCTTCTATGATACTGGTTCCATCTCTCTCTTAAGTCCTATCTCTTGTCCTTCTTCTCTCTCCCTTTCTCTCCTTATACATCCCTCTCTCTTCCAAAATCTCCCTCTCTCTCTCTCTCTCTCTCTCTCTCTCTCTCTCTCTACCCTCCAATCCTCTCACTATATCCTTATTACATTGATATGCAAAGAATAAGCAACTAATGTACACAAACAAAGAGCATTGAAACTATCATGTTAATCCATAACCCCTTAAACACTAATTCCCAACCCTTAACCCATTTAACTCCTTAAAGCTCTAAACCCCTAACCCATTTAACCCCTAAACCATTAACCTCTAAACCCTTAACCCCTAACCCCTAAACCCTTAACCCCTAACCCATTTAACCCCCTAAACCCCTAGTAAACCCCTAACCCATTTAACCCCCTAAACCGGCCTAAACCTATAAACATTTAACCCCAAACCCCTTAAACCCTAAACCATTAAACCCTAAACCCTAACCCCTTAAACCATAATTCCCGACCCCTAACCCATATAATGCCCTAAAACCTAACTCCATTAGCCCCTAACTTCTAACCCCTAAAATCCTTAACTAATAAATCCCCTAACCCCTAAACCCCTAACCCATTTAACCCCCTAAACCCTAAACCTATAACCCCTAACCCATTAAACCATAATTCCAAACCACTAACCCATTTAACCCCCTAAACCATAAACCTCTAAATCCCTAACCCATTTAACCCCTAAAGCCTAAACCTCTAAACCCTTAACCATGAACCCTTAAACCCTTAACCCCTAACCCATTTAACCCCCTAAACCCCTAACCCATTTAAACCCCTAAACCCTAAACCTCTAAACCCTTAACCCCTAACCCCTTAAACCCTATTTCCCAACCCTAACCCATTTAACCCCCGTTTTGTGGTTTCTCCCTTGTGCCTTTGTTCCATCGTGCACACCGTGTTGTGCCCTATGAGGGCGACCAACCAAATCTGTCACACTCCTTAAGTACCTCTTGTGACCGCATGGGTGCCTTGTGCACATTCGCCTAGCTAGTTTTCATTTTTCTCCTTTGTGCCTTTGTTCAGTCAGGCGTGCCATATTGTGAAGGCGTCGGCCCAAACACGTTCAGGTTGAGTAGGGTCATTTCGTTTAAGGGTGGTCGTATCAAATTTGCTAAGTTGTGATCACACAGGTGCCTTTTGCATGTTCATGCAGCCCGTTTTCCATTTTCTCCCTTGTACCTTCCTTCGGTCGTGCGCGCTGTGTCGCGCCATGTGAGGGCGCCCGCCCAATTGCGTTTGGGTTGGGTCGTTTCATTTGAGGGTGGTCGTATCAAATTTTCTAAGTTGTGACTGCACAGGTGCCTTGTGCATGTCCCTGTGGCCCATTTTTTGTTTTCTCCCTTGTGCCTTCATTCGGTCGAGCACACCCTGTGTTTCGTTTGAGGGCACCCGCCCAAACCCGTTCACTAATCCCTAATCCCTTAACTACTAACTCATTATTCAACCCCTAACCCCTAAATGCACCTAAATCCCCTAACCCCTAACCCCCAATCCCCTAAGCCCTCCAAATTTGATGAATTAGCTTTGAAGAAGTAATTGTTTTCTGCAATATGGTTTGTAAGTTATTTAAATAGAGGTATCTTCTCTAGAGTTCTTTTTTAGATCCACAATTTCATTTACTCGTTTTTGAACAAGGCATATGACACTCTTCATGTCTATTGGATTTTTATCTTGAAGCTCATTATCTATACAAGTATTTGTCGCTTCAAGGGTTTCCTAAACCTCTAAACCCCTAGCCCATTTAACCCCTAAACCATAAAATTTTTAACCCTTAACCATTAACCCCTAAACCCTTAACCCCTAATGCGTTCAACCCCCTAAAACCTAAAAATATAACCCCTTAACCCCTAACCTTTTAAACCCTAATTCCCAACCCCTAATTGTGATGGAATTGTGACGTAATGGCTAACCACGTTTTGTCCATCCTCAAATTGTCGCTCTTGCGACGACTATGTGTCGGAATAGCGACGAAATGGCCATCGGAAATTAGGCCAAATTTTCTAGTGGATGTCATATAAGATGATGATCATCTTCAAGGAAACAAGGGTTTCCTGAATATACTTGGGAAGTGCATGAGGTACAGTAACATCAGACTTGAAATAGGGATCCAATAGAGTATAATATCTATAATTTTCTCTCTCCCTTAGGCCATACACATGAGGGGCTTTTATACTCCCTCAAAGTAGTTTTAGCAGTTGAAAACCATTGGGCCACAGGATAGGGTGGTTGAATTATGGGAATAACCATCACCCTGTCACAAAAACAAGGAATTTATATATTTTTTAATGATTTAGATGGCATACGTGGAAAAGTATGAACAGACTCGTGTATATACATGAAAAAGTCTAGGCATAATCACGTATGGGAATTTTAACATTGCTTTTATGAATTTGTTCAAGTCTGGAAGGAAAGGGTGCCTAGGGACAAAGAAGCAATCATTATTCACATGAGGGTGAAAAATGATGCTATAACAGATGCCCCCTAATATATGAGGTCAGAAGGGATACATGATGGCTAAAATATATTATGTGCATAGAAAGAACCTTGCGAAGACAAGAGAGGACGTCACCAGATTTCAGCCTGTCAAAAAACCAATGAAAGAAGTCAGAGAGTCAACTCATGTCTAAGGCGGGCATCCCCATGCTTAGTGAAAGAAAATCATGTCTATAGATCCAAAATGTATACAAGTACAACTGAACTAGAAAGTACATAGTGAATCATCTGAGCACTGCCCGAAAGTACAAGTCAAAAATCAAGTGCAAGTATCACATATAGAATATTGATCAATGATGTTGTAGTAGATATCTGATCACTCAAGTAACTGAATCTCCAGGTACCAGATCATAAGAGGTGGAAAAAATTGTACAATCACGCAACTCGGGGACCAACATATAAGATGCTGCTGTACTGAAACTGCAACATATAAGGGTGAACGGTGTCATTGGCAGAAGCTGGATGAAATGTCAATAGTGAATCGAAGCATGTTGATGCAAACCCGAGGTCTTCACCGATCACTATGGCACAATTCTACGCAATGGGAATGAATGAGATGAATTCGACCACGTGAGAAATCATTTGATTACAGGTCAATAATGTAAACTGTTAACAAACGCAAGACAACCCACCAATAATTATAATGAGTTTCAAGGTGCCCCAGTACAATCGAACAAGTGTAAATGAACGATTTGAGGTTGAACACTTGTAAGAATCTATCAATCAGGAGGAAATAATGAATCCTCATTGTAAATAATGAAGAGTCTGCCACTAATGACCGCAAACCCTAATGTACTAACAAAACAACTCTAGACCTTATTCCCAGAGCAATGAGTCAGAGTCGATGGGAAAAGATCTGCTGGAAGGAAGGCATTGAGGCATCCCACATCAGTTCAGCACGAGTGTAACCCATAGGCTAATATTTGGAAGGATTCAGACGAAGTAGAGTGAAGGAACCAACCTGAAGTATGTTTCCAACATGTACAAGATGAAGCTAGCACATGGAAGAAACCCTCTCAACCAACCAATAATGAAAGATGACAAAGAGGCGAGATATCCACCGATAGGGTCAAATGGAAATCAAGGTACTGAATGAATCCTAAGTGTGATAATGTATGCTGACGTCAAACACAAGGAAAAACACTCAGTCAAAGACCCATAATGATAATCAAATTTTGAGCACAAGGACACCTATCAATAATGTAAATAGGGCTAGGGTGTGGCTCTAGGTTTACTCTCAGAGGAATATGTCATAGTCAATAGGAGACAAACCCACCAGCAAGAAGTTAATGGAGACCTTCTCAAACCAACATGAGCATAGGACCAAACATCTGATGTGATAGTACAAGATACTGAAAAAACCAGGGAGGCCTGAAGAATAAGTTAAGAGACACTTAGAGGTAAGCGCCGGTATTGCGAAACTTGTAGAGAAGTGTTGGAATTACGACAGTTTGGGCGAAAGTTTCGGAATTGCGATGACTAAGAGCAATTTGTCACAATATCGACACTTAGAGGTAAGTGTCGGTATTGCGACACTTGTAGAGAAGCGTCGAAATTGCGACAATTTGGGAAAAAGTGTCGGAATTGTGACAACTAAGAGCAAAGTGTTGCTATTGCGATGGTAAGAGGCAAGCATCACTATTGCAATGGTCTGGGAAAAACTGTTGCAATTACGATGGTAAGTGGAAAGTGTCGCTATTGCGATGTTAAGAGGCAGTGTCGCTATTGCGACGGTAAGAGGCAAGCCTTGCTATTGCGATGGTCTGGGCGAAAGTGTTGCAATTGCGACGGATAAAAGCTATTGCGACGTTTTTATTTTGAGTCTTTTAGACAGTTATTCCTTTTTGTTTTCTTCTTTACCGATTTTTCAATGAATTCCCATAACAATTCTATAGTTATCTCATGTTTGAGTTGAATGGTAAAGGAATAATCATCAATCTACTTTAGTTCAAACAAAAGTTTATGCATCGTAGTTTCTTGGTATTTATTTTAAAAGTGTTTTAGGGATTTACATTGGTGACACACCTTTGTTACAAAGAATTTATCCAACACATATTAAGGAAAAAGTACAATATTTCCTTTAAAGCCGAAAATCCCTATGTATGAGAGTTTTTCTTGACACTTAAAAAAGCCTTTCTCAGAAAGAAAGGATATACCTTCTTGAGATTATGTGTCAATGATTGAGCTAGCTGAGAGCATTTTCTTAAAACTCTATTATGAAATCATTCGGTCGGGCGCGCCATGTCACGCCGTGTGAGGTCGCCCGACCAGGCGCATTCAGGTCAGGGCGTTTCATTCGAGGGTGCTCGTATCAGTTTTGCGAAGTTGTGACTGCCCGAGTGCCTTGTACTGCATGTTTAGGTGACCCATTTAATGTAATTTTATCCCTTGTGGCATCGCTCATTTTGGCGTGTCGGGTCACGCCATGTTAGGTCGCCCGACTGGGCACGTTTTGGTCGAGTCGTTTCATTCGAGGGCGCCCGTATCAGTTTTTCTAAGTTGTGACTGGGCGCATTCGAGGGCACCTGTATTAGTTTTGCTAAGTTCATGTGACTTCCCGAGTGCCTTGTGCACGTTCGGGTGGGCCATTTTCCCTTTGCTCCCTTACGGCATCGTTCGGTCGGGCACGACATGTTGCGTCGTGCGAGGTCGCCCGACCGGGCGCGTTCAGTTCGGGCCATTTTGTTCAAGGGTGCCCTTATCAGTTTTGCTGAGTTGTGACCGCCTGGGTTCCTTGTGCATGTTCGGGTGGGCCGTTTTTTTTTTCTCCCTTGTGGCATATTCGTTCAGTCAGGCGCGTCGTGTCGCACTGTGTGAGGTCGCCCAACTAGGCGCGTTCGGCTCGGGCTACTTCGTTCGAGGGCACCTATATCAGTTTTGATAGGTTTTGACCACCAGGGTGCCTTGTACATGTTCAGGAGGTACATTTTCCATTTTTATCCCTTGTGCAATTGTTTGTTCAGGTGCGCCCTGTCGTGCCGTGTGAGGTCGCCTGACTGGGCGCATTCGGTTCGGGCCGTTTCGTTCGAGGGCACCCATATCAGTTTTGCTATGTTCATGTGACCACCTAAGTGTCGTCTGCATTTTCTGGTGGCCCATTTTCCATTTTCATCTCGCTTGTGGCATCTTTCAGTCGGGCGCGCGGTGTCGCACCATGTGAGGTCACCCAATCGGGCACGTTTGGTTCGGGTCGTTTTGTTCGAGGGTGCCCGTATTAGTTTTGTTAAGTTTTGACTACCTGGGTGTCTTATCCATGTTCAAATGGCTGATTTTCTCTTTGATCCATTGTGGCATATTTTTTCAGTCAAGCGTGTCGTGTCACGCCATGTGAGGTCGCCCGATCGGGCTCGTTCGCGTCGGGCATTTTTGCTTGAGGGCGCTTGTATCAGTTTTGCTAAGTTGTGACCACCCGGGTGCCTTGTGGACGTTCAGGCGGCCCATTTCTCATTTTATCCCTTGTGGCATCATTCATTCGGGCACATGGTGTCGCATCGTGTGAAGTCGCCCGACCGGGTGCGTTCGGTTCGGGCAGTTTCATTCGAGGGCATCCGTATAAGTTTTGCTAGGTTGTGACCTCTAGGGTGCCTTGTGCACATTTGGGTGGCCCTTTTTTCATTTTTCTCCCTTGTGGAATTGTTCGGTCAGGTGCGCCCTGTCGCGCCATGTGAGGTCGCCCGACTGGGCGCATTGGGTTTGGGTCGTTTCATTCGAGGGTGCACGTATTAGTTTTGCTAAGTTTATGTGACCGCCGGAGTGTCGTGTGCACATTCGTCGGCCCATTTTCTGTTTGTAGCTCCGTTGGGGCATTGTTCGATCGGGCGCACGGTGTTGCGCCATGTGAGGTCACCCGACCGGGCGTGTTCGGATCGGGCCGTTTTTTTCGAGGGCACCTGTATCAGTTTTGCTAAGTTGTGACCGCCCAGGTGCCTTGTGCACGTTTGGATGACCCATTTGTTGTTTTCTCCCTTGTTTCATATTCATTCGGTCAAGCGAGTCGTGTTGCACCATGTGAGGTCACCTAACCAGGCGTGTTCAGGTCGGGACATTTCGTTCGAGGGTGCCCGCATAAGTTTTGGTAAGTTTTGACCGCCCATGTGCCTTGTGCATGTTCGGGTGGCCCGTTTTTCATTTTCTCCCTTGTGGCATCATTTGGTTTGGTGCGCTATGTGGCGCCGCGCGAGGTCACCCAACCGGGCATGTTCGAGTCGAGCAGTTTTGTTCGATGGCGCCCATATTAGTTTTGCTAAGTTGTGACCACCAGGGTGCCTTGTGCACGTTCGAACGACCCGTTTATTTTTTGCTCCCTTGTTTCATATTCCTTCGGTCAGGTGCATCATGTCACGCCATGTGAGGTCGCCCAACTGGGTGTGTTAGTGTCGGGTCGTTTCGTTTGAGGGAACCCATATCAGTTTTGCTACGTTGTGACCACCCCGGTGCCTTGCGGACGTTCGAGCAGCCTGTTTTCCATTTTCTCCCTTATGCCATCATTCAGTCCGGCGCATGGTGTCATGCCGTCTGAGGTTGCCCGAACGGGCAGGTTCGGGTGGCCCATTTGCCATTTTTCTCCCTCATAGAATTGTTCGGTCAGGCGTGCCCTGTCGCACTATGTAAGGTCACTCAACCGGGCACATTCGGGTCAGGCTGTTTCGTTCGAGGGCACCAGTATTAGTTTTGCTAAGTTGTGACCACCCAGGTGCATTGTGCACGTTCGGGTGGCCCATTTTTTGTTTTCTCCCTTTTGGCATCGTTCGTTCAGGCGTGTTGTGTCGCTCATGTGAGGTCGCCCGACCGGGCACATTCGGGTTGGGTCGGGCCATTTCATTCGAGGGCACCCGTATATGTTTTGCTAACTTGCGACCACCCGGGTGCCTTGTGCATGTTCGGGTGGCCCGTTTTCCGTTTGCAGCCTTGTGGCATTGTTCGGTCGGGAGCGCAATGTCACACCTTGTGAGGTCGCCCGACCGGGCACGTTCGGGTTAGGTCAGGCTGTTTTAATTGAGGGCGCATGTATTAGTTTTGCTAAGTTGTGACCGCTCAGGTTCCTTTTACACATTCGGGCGGCCCGTTTTCCATTTTATCCCTTGTGGCATCATTTGTTCAGGCACGTCATGTCGCTTCGTGTGAGGTCACCTGACCGGGAGCGTTCGGGTTGGGTCGGGCCGTTTCGTTCGAGGGTGCTTCTATCAGTTTTTCTAAGTTGTGATCGCCCGAGTGCCTTGTGCATGTTCGGGTGGCCCATTTCCTGTTTGCTCCCTTTTGGCATCGTTCGGTTGGGTGCGCCGTGTCGCGCCGTGTGAGGTCGCCTGACCGGGTGCGTTTGGGTCGGGTCGGGCCGTTTCATTCAAGGGCGCCCGTATCAGTTTTGCTAAGATGTGACTACCCGAGTGCCTTGTGCAAGTTCGGGTGGCCCGTTTTCCATTTTATCCCTTATGGCATTATTCATTCAGGTGCGTCGTGTCGCGCCATGTGAGGTTGCTTGACCGGGCGCGTTCGGGTAGGGTCGGGCCATTTCGTTCGAGGGTGCCCGTATCAGTGTTGCTAAGTTGTCACCGCCCAGGTGTCTTGTGCACATTTAGGTGGCCTATTTTCCATTTTCTCCCTTGTGGCATCGTTCATTTTTGCACACCGTGTCGTGTCGTGTGAGGTCGCTCGACGAGGCGCGTTTGTGTCGGGTCGTTTCGTTCGAGGGCACCCGTATTAGTTTCGCTAAGCTGTGACTGCCCAGCTACCGTGTGGATGTTTGAGTTGCCTGTTTGCTATTTTCTCCCTTATGGCATCATTCATTCAGGCACAGTGTCATGTCGTGCCATGTGAGGTCGCTCAACCGGGCGTGTTCGGGTCGGGTTGGGCCGTTTTGATCGAGGGCGCCCATATCAGTTTTTCTAAGTTGTGACCACCCGGGTGCCTTGTGCATGTTTGAGTGGCATGTTTGCCATTTTATCCCTTGTGGCATCATTCAATCGAGCACATCGTGTTGTGCCACATGAGGTCGCCCGACCTCGCACATTTGGGTCAGGTCAGGCTATTTCGTTCGAGGGTGCCTGTATCAATTTCGCTAAGTTCTGATTGCCCGAGTATCTTGTGCACGTTCAGGTGGTGTGTTTGCCATTTTCTCCCTTGTGGCATCCTTCCTTCGGACGCGTCGTGTGACACCGTGTGAAGTTGCCCGATCGGGCGCGTCCGGGTCAGGTCGTTTCGTTCGAGGGTGCCCGTATAAGTTTTGCTAAGTTGTGATCGCCCGGGTGCCTTCTGCATGTTCAGGTGGCCTGTTTTTCATTTTCTCCCTTGTGGCATTGTTCGTTCGGGCACACCATGTCTCGCAGTGTGAGGTCACCCGACCGGGCGTGTTCGGGTTGGGCTGTTTCATTTGAGGGCGCCCGTATCAGTTTTTCTAAGTTGTGACCACCTTGGTGCCTTCTACATGTTCGGGTGGCCCATTTTCCATTTTCTCCCTTCTGGCATCATTCGTTTGGGCGCGTCGTGTCGCACCGTGCGAGGTCGCCCGATAGGGTGCATTCGGGTCAGGTCGGGCTGTTTTGTTTGAGGGCACCCATATCAGTTTTGCTAAGTTGTGACCACCCAGGTGCCTTGTGAATGTTCGGGCGGCCCGTTTGCTGTTTGATCCCTGGTGGCATCGTTCAGTCGGGTGCACCGTGTCGCACCGTGTGAGGTCACCCGACCGGGCACGTTTAAGTTGGGTCGGTCGTTTTGTTCGAGGGCGCTTGTATCAGTTTTGCTAAGTTGTGACCACCTGGGTGTCTTGTTCATGTAGGGATGGCCCATTTTCTCTTTGCTCCACTGTGGCATATTCGTTCGATCAAGCGCGTCATGTCGCGCCGTGTGAGGTCGCCTGATCGGGCGCGTTTGTGTTGGGTTTTTTTGTTCGAGGGCGCCTGTATCAGTTTTTTTAAGCTGTGACTGCCCGGGTGCCTTGTGGATGTTCAAGTGGACCGTTTTCCATTTGATCCCTTGTGGCATCGTTCGGTTGGGCACGCGGTGTCGTGCCGTGTGAGGTCGCCCAACTAGGTGCGTTCAGTTTGGGCAGTTTCGTTCGAGGGTGTTCGTATCAATTTTGCTAGGTTGTGACTGCCAGGGTGCCTTCTGCATGTTCAGGCAGCCCGTTTGTCATTTTTATCCCTTGTGGAATCATTCGGTTGGGCGTGCCCTATCACGCCGTGTGAGGTCGCACGACCCGGCGTGTTCGGTTCTAGCCATTTCATTCGAGGGCACCCATATTAGTTTTGCTAAGTTTATGTGACCGTTGGAGTGTCGTGTGCATATTCGGGCAGCCCATTTTCCGTTTGTAGCTCCATTGTGGCATCATTCGATCGGACACACAGTGTCGTGCCATGTGAGGTCACCCGACCGGGTGCATTTAGTTCGGGTTGTTTTCTTTGAGGGCACCCGTATCAGTTTTGCTAAGTTGTGACCACCCGGGTGCCTTGTGCATGTTCGGACGAATCGTTTGCTATTTTCTCCCTTATGTCATATTTGTTTGGTCAGGCGCGTCGTGTTGCGCCATGTGAGGTCACTTGACCGGGCGCGTTCGGGTTGGGACGTTTTGTTCGAGGGCACCCGTATCAGTTTTGCTAATTTTTGACAGCCCCTGTGCCTTGTGCATGTTTAGGCAGCCTATTTTCCATTTGCTGCCTTGTGGCATCATTCAGTTGGGACGTTGTGTCATGCCGTGCGAGGTTGCCAGACCGGGCGCGTTCGAGTCAGGTTGTTTTGTTCGAGGGCATGCGTATCAGTTTTGCTAAGTTGTGACCACCCAGGTGCCTTGTGCACGTTCAAACAACCCGTTTATTGTTTTCTCCCTTGTTTCATATTCGTTCGGTCAGGTGCGTCATGTCGCATAGTGTGAGGTCGCCCAACTGGGTGCATTAGCGTCGAGTCGTTTTGTTCGAGGGCACCCGTATCAGTTTTGCTAAGTTGTGACCACCTGAGTCCCTTGTGGACATTCGGGCAGCCCGTTTTCCATTTTATCCCTTGTGGCATCGTTCGGTCAGGCGCGCGGTGTCACGCCATGTGAGGTAGGCTGAACGGGTGCATTAGGTTTGGGCAGTTTCGTTCGAGGGTGCCTGTATTAGGTTTTCTAGGTTGTGACCGCTAGGGTGCCTTGTGCATGTTTGGGTGGCCCATTTGTTGTTTTTCTCCCTTGTAGAATCGTTCAGTCGGGCGTGCCCTGTCGGGTCGTGTGAGGTCACTCGACCGAGCGCGTTAGGGTCGGGCCATTTCGTTCGAGGGCGCCCGTATCAGTTTTTCTAAGTTGTGACTGCCTGGGTGCCTTATGCACGTTTGGGTGGCCAGTTTTCCCTTTTCTCCCTTGTGGCATCGTTCGTTCAAGTGCGTCGTGTCACATCGTGTGAGGTCGCCCGACAGAGCGCATTTGGGTCGAGTCGGGCCATTTTTTTCAAGGGTGCCTGTATATTTTTTGCTAAGTTGTGACCACTTGAGGGCCTTGTGCACGTTTGGGTGGCCCGTTTGCCGTTTTCTCCCTTGTGGCATCGTTTGGTTGGGCGTGCCATGTCGCGCCTTGTCACATCGCCCGACCGGGCAAGTTCGGGTCAGGTCGGGTCATTTCGTTCGAGGGCGCCCATATCAGTTTTGCTAAGTTGTGACCGCCCGGGTACCTTGTGCATGTTCGGGTGGCCTGTTTTCCATTTTCTCCCTTGTGGCATCATTCGTTCGGGCACGTCGTGTCACTCCAGGTAACGTCGCCTGACTGGGAGCATTTGAGTTGGGTCGAGCCATTTCGTTTAAGGGCGCCCATATCAGTTTTGCTAAGTTGTGATTTCCCGAGTGCCTTATGCACGTTTGGGTAGCCCGTTTTCCATTTTCTCCCTTGTGGCATTGTTCGGTCAGGCACACCGTTTCGTGCCATGTGAGGTCGCCTAGCCGGGCGCGTTCTGGTCGGGTTGGGCCATGTTGTTCGAGGGCGCCCGTATCATTTTTGATAAGTTGTGACTACCCGGGTGCCTTGTGCACGTTCGGGTGGCCTGTTTTCCGTTTTACGCCTTATGGCATTGTTTTTTCAGGTGCATCGTGTCGCACCGTGTGAGGTCGCCTGACCAGGTGCGTTTAGGTTGAGTCAGGCCATTTCGTTCGAGGGTGCCTATATCAGTTTTGCTAAGCTGTCACCACCTGGATGTCTTGTGTACATTCAGGTGGCCTATTTTCTATATTCTCCCTTTTGGCATCATTATTTTGGGTGTGTCGTGTTGCGTCGTGTGACGTCGCCTGACCAGGCGCGTTTGTGTCGGGCTGTTTCGTTCAAGGGTGCCTGTATTAGTTTTGCTAAGTTGTGACCACCCTGGTGCCTTGTACATGTTCGGGTGGCCCATTTTCTGTTTTCTCCCTTGCGGCATCGTTTGTTCGGGCGCGGTGTAAGGTCGCGTCATGTGAGGTCGCCCGACCGGGTGCGTTCGGGTCGGGTCGGACCATTTTTTTCGAGGACGCATATATCAGTTTTTCTAATTTGAGATTTCCCGGGTGCTTTGTGCATGTTTGGGCGGCTCATTTGCTACTTGCTGCCTTGTGGAATCGCTCGATCGAGCACGCCGTGTCGTACCATGTGAGGTCGCCCGACCGCGCGCATTCGGGTCGGGTTGGGCCGTTTCGTGCGAGGGCGCCCGTTTCAGTTTTGCTAAGTTGTGACCACCCAGGCATCTTATGCATGTTCGGGTGGTATGTTTTCCATTTTTTCCCTTGTGACATCATTCGTTCGGGCACGCCGTGTCACGCTGTCTAAGGTCGCCCGACCGGGGGCGTTCGGGTCAGGTCGTTTCGTTCGAGAGCACTCGTATCAATTTTACTAAGTTGTGACCTCTCGGGTGCCTTGTGCACGTTCGGGTGGACGATTTTCCATTTTCTCCCTTGTGGCATCATTCGTTTGGGCACATCATGTCGCGCAGTGTGAGGTCGCCCGACCAGGTGCATTCGGGTTGGGTCGTTTTGTTCGAGTGTGCCTGTATCAAGTTTTCTAATTTGTGACCACCCAGGTGCCTTCTGCACATTCAGTTGGCCCCTTTTCCATTTTATCCCTTGCGGCATCATTCATTTGGGTGCGTCATCTCGCGCCGTGTGAGGTCGCCCGACCGGGCGCGTTCGGGTCGGGTCAGACCATTTCTTTCGAGGGCGTCCATATCAGTTTTGCTAGGGTGTGACCGCCCAGGTGCCTTGTGCACGTTCAGGCGGCTTGTTTGTTGTTTTCTCCCTTGTGGCATCGTTTGGTTGGGCACACTTTGTCGCGCCGTGTGAGGTCGCTCGACCGGGTGCATTCGGGTCTAGTCGGGTTGTTTCATTCGAGGGTGCCCGTATTAGTTTTGCTAAGTTGTGACCATCTGGGTGCCTTATGCACGTTCAAGTGGCCCATTTTCCATTTTCTCCCTTGTGTCATCGTTCATTTGGGTGCGTCATGTCGGGCCGTGTGAGGTCACCCGATTGAGCACATTCGGGTCGGGTCGGGCTGTTCTGTTCGAGGGTGCTCGTATCAGTTTTGCTAAGTTGTGATTGCCCGAGTGCCTTGTGCACATTTGGGTGGCCTGTTTTCCATTTTTTCCCTTATGGAATCGTTCATTCGGTCGTGCTATGTTGCAGAGTGTGGGGTCGCCCGATGGGGTGCGTTTGGGTTGGGCCGTTTCGTTTGAGGGCACCCCTATCAGTTTTGTTAAGTTGTGACCGCCTAGGTGCCTTGTGCACGTTCAGGTGGCTGGTTTTCCATTTTCTCCCTTGTGGCATTGTTCGTTTGGGCGCGTCGTATCGCGCCATGTGAGGTCGCCCGACCGGGCGCATTCGGGTCGGGTCGGGCCGTTTTGTTCGAGGGCTCCCATATCAGTTTTGCTAAGTTGTGACCACTCGGGTGCCTTGTGCACGTTCGAGTGGCCTGTCTGCTTTTTGATCCCTTGTGGCATCGTTCGGTCGGGGCGTGCCATGTCGCACCGTGTGAGGTCGCCTGACTGGGCGCATTCGAGTCGGATTGGGCCGTTTCGTTCGAGGACGCCCGTATTGGTTTTGCTAAGTTGTGACTGCTTGGGTGTCTTGTGCATGTACGGATGGCCCCTTTTCTCTTTTATCCATTGTGGCATATTCGTTCGATTAGGCGCATCGTGTCATGGCGTGTGAGGTCGCTCAATCGGGCACGTTCAGGTCGGGCCGTTTTGTTCAAGGGCGCCTATATCAGTTTTTCTAAGTTGTGACTACCCGGGTACCTTGTGGACGTTCAGGCAGCCCATTTTCTATTTTCTCCCTTGTGGCATCATTCAGTCAGGTGCACGGCATTGCACTGTGTGAGGTCACCCGACCAGGTGCGTTCAGTTCAGGAAGTTTCGTTCGAGGGCGCCCGTATCAGTTTTGCTAGGTTGTGATTGCCAAGGTGCCTTGTGCATGTTCGGGTGGCCTGTTTGTCATTTTTCTCCCTTGTGGAAATGTTCGGTTGGGCGCGCCCTGTCACGCCATGTGAGGTTGCATGACCGGGCGCGTTCAGTTCTATCTGTTTTGTTCGAGGGCACTTGTATTAGTTTTGCTAAGTTTATGTGATCGTCGGAGTGCCGTGTGCACATTCGGGCAGCCCATTTTCCATTTGTAGCTCTCTTGTGGCATCGTTCGGTTGGGCGCGCAGTGTCGTGCCATGTGAGGTCGCCCGACCGGGTGCATTTAGTTCGGGCCGTTTTGTTCGAGGGCACCCGTATTAGTTTTTCTAATTTGTGATTTCTCGGGTGCCTTGTGCACGTTCGGACGACCCGTTTGTTGTTTTCTCCCTTGTTTCATATTTTTTCGGTGAGGCGAGTCGTGCTGCGCCATGTGAGGTAACCTGGCTGAGCCCATTCAGGTCGGGACATTTCGTTCGAGGGCGCCCATATCATTTTTGCTATTTTTTGACAGCTCGTGTTCCTTGTGCATGTTCGGGCAACCTATTTTTCGTTTGCTCCCTTGTGGCATCGTTCGATCGGGTGCGTTGTGTGGCGTTGTGCGAGGTCGCCCGACCGGGCACGTTCGGGTTGGGCCGTTTTGTTCGGGGGTGCCCATACCAGTTTTGCTAAGTTGTGACCACCCAGGTGCCTTGTGCATGTTCGAACAACCCATTTATTGTTTTTTCCCTTGTTGCATATTCGTTCGGTCAGGCGTGTTATGTCGCGCCGTGTGAGGTCGCCTGATCGGACGCGTTTGGGTCGGGCCGTTTTCTTCGGGGGTGCCTGTGTCAGTTTTTCTAAGTTGTGACTACCTGGGTGCCTTGTGGATGTTCAGGTGGCCCATTTTATCTTTTCTCCCTTGTGGCATCATTAATTCGGGTGCGCGGAGTTGCACGGTGTGAGGTCGCCCGACCGGGTGCGTTCGGTTTGGGCAGTTTCGTTCGAGGGCGCTCGTATCAGTTTTTCTAGGCTTAGACTGCCAAGGTGCCTTGTGCATGTTCAGGCGACCTGTTTTTCATTTTTCTCCCTTGTGGAATCGTTCGGTCGAGCGCGCCCTGTCTCGCTGTGTGAGGTCGCATGATCGGGCACATTCGGTTCTGTCCGTTTCGTTCGAGGGCGCCCGTATTAGTTTTGCTAAGTTTATGTGACTGTCGGAGTGCCGTGTGCACATTCGGGTGGCCCATTTTCCATTTGTAGCTCTCTTGTGGCATCGTTCAGTTGGGCGCGTAGTGTCGCGCTATGTGAGGTTTCCCGACCGGGTGCGTTCAGTTTGGGCCGTTTTGTTTGAGGGCGCCCATATTAGTTTTGCTAAGTTGTGACCACCCAGGTGCCTTGTGCACGTTTAGATGACCCGTTTGTTATTTTCTCCCTTGCATCATATTTGTTCGGTTAGGCGATTCGTGTTGTGCCATGTGAGGTAGCCTGGCCAGGCACGTTCAGGTCGAGACATTTCGTTCAAGGGTGCCCATATCAGTTTTGCTAATTTTTTATGGCCCGTGTGCCTTGTGCATGTTCGGGCAGCCTATTTTCCGTTTGCTCCCTTGTGGCATCATTCAGTCGGGCGTGTTGTGTCGCGCCATGTGAGGTCGCATGACCGGGTACGTTTGGGTCGGGCCGTTTTGTTCGAGGGCGCCCGTATCAGTTTTGCTAAGTTGTGACTGCCTGGGTGCCTTGTGCACGTTCGAACAACCCATTTATTTTTTTCTCCCTTGTTGCATATTCGTTCGGTCACGCGTGTCATGTCGCGTCGTGTGAGGTTGCCCAACTAGGCACGTTAGGGTCAGGCCATTTTGTTCGAGGGCACCCGTATCAATTTTGCTAAGTTATGACTGCCCAGGTGCCTTGTGGACGTTCAGGCGACCCATTTTCCATTTTCTCCCTTATGGCATCATTCGGTCAGGCACGCGGTGTCACGCAATGTGAGGTAGCATGAACGGGTGCGTTCGGTTCGGGAAGTTTCGTTCCAGGGCGCCCGTATCAGGTTTTCTAGGTTGTGACCACCAGGGTGCCCTGTGCATGTTTAGGTAGCCCATTTGATATTTTTCTCCATCGTAGAATCATTCGGTTGGGCGTGCCCTGTCACACCATGTGAGGTCGCTCGACCGGGTGCGTTAGGGTTGGGCATTTTTGTTCGAGGGCGCCTGTATCAGTTTTTCTAAGTTGTGACTGCCCGGATGCCTTGTGCATGTTCAGGTGGCCCATTTGTCATTTTCTCCCTTGTGGCATCGTTCGTTCGGGTGAGTCGTGTCACACCGTGTGAGGTTTCCCAACCGAGCGCATTCAGGTCGGGTCGGGCCGTTTCGTTCGAGGGTGCCCGTATATTTTTTTCTAAGTTGTCACTACCCGGGTGCCTTGTGCACATTCAGGTGGCTCGTTTGCTGTTTTCTCCCTTGTGGCATCATTCGGTCAAGCGCGCCATGTTGCGCCTTGTGAGGTCGCCCAACCGATCGCCTTCGGGTCAGGTCAGGCCATTTCGTTCGAGGGCACCCATATCAGTTTTTCTAAGTTGTGACCGCCCGAGTGCCTTGTGCACATTCAGGTGGCCCATTTGCCACTTTCTCCCTTCTAGCATCATTCATTCGGGTGCGTCGTGTCGTTCTGTGTGAGGTCGCCTGACTGGGAGCATTCAGGTCGGGTTGGGCCATTTCGTTCGAGGGCGCCCGTATCAGTTTTGCTAAGTTGTGATTTCCTAGGTGCCTTGTGCATGTTCGAGTAGCCTGTTTACCATTTTCTCCCTTATGGCATCGTTCAGTTGGGCACACCGTGTCGTGTCGTGTGAGGTCACCTGACTAGGCGCGTTCGGGTCCGGTTGGGCCGTTTGATTCGAGGGCGCCCGTATCAATTTTGATAAGTTGTGACTGCGCGGGTGCCTTGTGCACGTTCAGGTGGTCCGTTTTCCATTTTCTCCCTTATGGAATCATTTTTTCAAGCGCATCATGTCACACCGTGTGAGGTCACCCAACTGGGCGCATTTGGGTCTAGTCGGGTCATTTCGTTCGAGGGTGCCCTATCAGTTTTGCTAAGTTTTCACCGCCCAAGTGTCTTGTGCATGTTCAGGTGGCCTATTTTCTATTTTCTCCCTTGTGGCATCGTTAGTTTGGGCATGTCGTGTCGAGCCGTGTGAGGTCACCCGACCGGGCACGTTCGTGTCGGGCTGTTTCGTTCGAGGGCACCCGTATTAGTTTTTCTAAGTTGTCACTACCCTGGTGCCTTGTGCATGTTCGGGTGGCACATTCGCTATTTTCTCCCTTGTGGCATCGTTCGTTCAGGCGCGGTGTCATGTCATGCCGTTTGAGGTCACTCGACCGAGCACGTTCGGGTCAGGTTGGGCCGTTTTGTTCGAGGGCGCCTGTATCAGTTTTTCTAAGTTGATTGTGCATGTTCGGGTGGCATGTTTGCTATTTTCTCCCATGTGGCATCGTTCGATCAGGCGCGCCATGTCGCACTGTGTGAGGTCGCCCAACCGAGTGCGTTTGGGTCGGGTTGGGTTGTTTTTTTCGAGGGTTCCCGTATCAGTTTTGCTAAGTTGTGACCATCCGGGTGCCTTGTGCATGTTCGGGTGGCCCGTTTGCCATTTTATCCCTTGTGGCATCGTTCGTTCGAGCTCGTCATGTCGGGTCGTGTGAGGTCACTCGACTGGGCGCGTTCAGGTCGGGTCAAGCTGTTTTGTTCAAGGGCGCCCGTATCAGTTTTGCTAAGTTGTGACTGCCCTGGTGTCTTATGCATGTTTGGGTGGCCTGTTTTTCGTTTGATCCCTTGTGGAATTGTTCATTCGGGTGCACCGTGTGAGGTCGCCCGACCGCGCGCGTTCAGGTCGTGCCGTTTCTTTCGAGGGCGCCCGTATCAGTTTTGCTAAGTTGTGACTGCCTGAGTCCCTTGTGCATGTTCGGGTGGCTCATTTGCCATTTTCTCCCTGATGGCATTGTTTAATTGGGCACACTGTGTAGCGCCATATGAGGTCGCCCGACCGAGTGTGTTCGGGTCGGGTCGGGTCGTTTCGTTCGAGGTCGCTCGTATCAGTTTTGCTAAGTTGTGACCACCTGGGTGCCAGCTTGTGCACATTCCGGTGGTCCGTTTTCCATTTTATCCCTTTTGGAATTGTTGAGTCGGGCATGCCGTGTCGCACCGTTTGAGGTCACCCGACCGAGCACGTTTGGGTTTGGTCCTTTCGTTCGAGGGTGCCCTTATCAGTTTTGCTAAGTTGTGACCACCCGAGTGGCTTGTGCACGCTCGGGCAGCCCGTTTACCATTTTCTCCCCTATGGCATTGCTCACCGTGTCGCGCCATGTGAGGTCGTCATGTCGCACCGTGATAGAGTCTTGTCGTTTGAGGCCGCCTAAGGAAACACATTCATATGGGTCGGTTCGAGTATTGTGATGGTGCCCTATTAGCTGGGAATGAGTTTGGGTTAGGTCAGGTCGATTCGTGCCGTATTTTAATTAAGGGCGCCCAAGGAAACATGTTTGGGTGGTTCGGGTCGGGTCAGGTCAGGTCAGGTCATGCCATGTGAGGCCGCCCAAGGAAACGCATAGGTAGGTAGGTAGGTAGGGTGCGCCTATCTCCCATCTCCATATAGAGTAATTTGGTCACATATTCTTTCTTCTATTATACTAGTTCCATCTCTCTCTTGTCCTTCTTCTCTCTCCCTTTCTCTCCTTATACCTCCCTCTCTCTTCCCTAATGTCCCTCTCTCTCTCTCTCTCTCTACCCTCCAATCCTCTCACTATATCCTTGTTACATTGAGACACAAAATATAAGCAACTAATATACACAAACAAAGACCAATGAAACTATCATCTTAACCCCTAACCCCTTAAACAATAATTCCCAACCCCTAACCCATTTAACCCCTAAACCATTAACCTTTAAACCCTTAACCCCTAACCCTTAACCCATTTAACCCCCTAAACTGGCCTAAACCTATAAACCTTTAACCCCTAACCCCTTAAACCCTAAACCATTAAACCCTTAACCCTAACCCCTTAAACCCTAATTCCCAACCCCTAACCCATTTAACCCCCTAAAACCTAACCCCATTAGCCCCTAAATTCTAACCCCTAAAATCCTTAACCGCTAAATCCCCTAACCCCTAACCCATTTAACCCCCTAAACCCTAAACCTATAACCCCTAACCCATTAAACCCTAATTGCCAACCCCTAACCCATTTAACCCCCTACACCGTAAACCTCTAAATCCCTAACCCATTTAACCCCTAAACCCTAAACCTCTAAACCCTTAACCACTAACCCTTAAACCCTTAAACCCTAACCCATTTAACTCCCTAAACCCCTAAACCCCTAACCCATTCAACGCCCTAAAACCTAAACCTCTAAACCCTTAACCCCTAACCCCTTAAACCCTATTTCCCAACCCTAACCCATTTAACCCCCGTTTGTCAATTTCTCCCTTGTGCCTTTTGTTCTGTTGTGCCATGTGAGGGCGACCAACCAAATCTGTCACACTCCTTAAGTACCTCTTGTGATCGCATGGGTGCCTTATGCATGTTTACCCGGCTAGTTTGCTTTTTGCTCCCTTGTACCTTTGTTCAGTCGGGCACGCCATATTGTGACGGCGCCCACCCAAACACGTTCAGGTCTGATTGAGTTGTTTTGTTTGAAGGTGACCGTATCAAATTTGCTGAGTTGTGATCATAGAAGTGCCTTTTGCATGTTTGTGCGGCCCATTTTCTATTTTCTCCCTTGTGCCTTCTTTCGGTCATGCGCGTCGTGTTGCACAGTATGAGGGCGCTTGCCCAAACACATTCGGGTTGGGTCATTTTTTTTGAAGATGGCATTATCAGATTTGCTAAGTTGTGACCACACAGGTGCCTTGTGCATATCCGTGTGGCCCATTTTTCGTTTTCTCCCTTGTGCCTTCGTTCGGTCAAGCGTGCCCTGTCGTTTTGTTTGAGGGAGCCCACCCAAATCCATTCACTAATCCCTAATCCCTTAAATACTAACTCATTATTCAACCCCTAACCCCTAAATTCACCTAAATCCCCTAACCCCAAAACCCCCAATCCCCTAAGCCCTCCAAATTCGATGAATTAGCTTTGAATAAGTAATTGTTTTATGAAATATGGTTTGTAAGTTATTTAAATAGAGGTATCTTCTCTAGAGTTCTTTTTTAAATCCACAATTTCACTTACTCATTTTTGAACAAGGCATATGACACTCTTCATGTCTATGGGATTTTTATCTTCAAGCTCATTATCTATATGAGTATTTGTTGCTTCAAGGGTTTCCTCAACCTCTAAACCCCTAACCCATTTAACCCATAAACCATAAACCTCTAAACCCTTAACCATTAACGCCTAAACCCTTAACCCCTAACCCATTTAACCCCCTAAACCCTAAACATATAACCCCTTACCCTAACACATTAAACCCTAATTCCCAACCCCTAACCCATTTAACCCCCTAAACCATAAACCTCTAAACCCATAACCTCTTTAAGAGCCGGCTTTGTAGCCTCCACAGTCTTGAATGTCACAAATGCAAATCCCCTGGATTTGTTTGTATTCTTATCATATGCAACCGAACCTTCTTCAATCGCTCCATATTTGGAAAAAACTTCTAAAATTTTATCATTGGCCGTGTCATATGAAAGACCACCAATGTAAAGTTTCCTTTGAGCCTGATATGTACTTTGACCAAGACCTATGCTTGCCACGTCTGCCAGATTGCTTACAGTAATCTTGCCATAAATAGTCTTGCTAGGCTCTTTCAATGCCCTTTAAGTAGAATCCATATGCTTAAATGAGTCATTTTCAAAATTGATTGCTTCATTGAGCACAATATGCAGCTTATCTAATACTTTACTAAAGCTAAGAGCTCCATCTTGGGGGCAAGCTGCTTTTCAGCTAACTCCACTTCTTTTAATCTTAATTTTTTCAATTTCCTTCTTCTCTCATATAATACATGAGCCTTTACCTTTCTCTTCCCTTCTAATTCTGTAATAGTGTCATAGCGATGCCAGCCAAATTCTTTGGAAAGCCTTCCTAGCAGACAATACTTGTGCCTGGCTGAAGCCTCAACACTTCAGAGCATCTGAAATGACCATTCTATTCTCTCGGTCATGTGGTGGGGGAACCCCTTCAAAAGCCCTCAGCCTAGAAAGTGCTGCAGCACCACGCTTGGTTTTGTGTGGAATCATTCCTCTAATTGTCCAGTAGTCAAATCCTTCTCTTACTTTATTAGGGAATATCATGGTTCCCCCTACCTACCTAGTAACTACATTACATTTTTTTCATGACAAGACTACCCTACAACCCACCAAATTTCTATCATATCCTTGACGTCAACAAAAATTTGTTGTTAAAGAAATAGCTAAGTTGGAACAAACTTAGCTCTAGAGCTTAGGATATTTTTCCACCTCTAATGTTTATAAACCAATCGATATAAAATTTCTAAAGCATGTGGGAGCCCTTTAAGTATCACCTTTCCTATATTGACTCCCTCTTAAAAATCATGGAAGATGTCCATAGATGAGTTATCCTTACTAAACCAAAAATTTCATTGAAAATAATCATTCATACCGTAACATTACTACTTCCCTTTTAACCACATAAAATTTATTTTAAGTTACCATAATTCATCTCTAATATCACATAATTAGATTAAAAAATAAACCAAAATCCTTAGTTTATGAAATAAAAATTCAACAATTTTATATAATTAATAATTTAAATAAATGTCTTAGATTTAATCTCATTAATAATTATTTATAATCAACAATACCACTTATTTACCCAATCTAGTTTAAATTATTTAATTATTTAATTTTTAATTTCTAAAGAGATTTTTAAGGTGTTTAATTCATATATGTATTCGAAAATTGATTATAAACAATAAGAAATCACAATCTTGATATTGTGAGTTTTCAATCAAAAAAACCATTTCATCTATTAATTAGACTACACTATTATTTATTATATAAAATGTATCTAATTGGAATGAATGAATACATAGATTACTATCATTAAAGAAAAAAAATGTAAATTTCACTTTTAAAGTAATACTTAAAAATAAGGAAAAAATAATACATAAATTATAAATAAGAGAGATATATATATATAAAGAGATTAAAACTCCAAATATTTAAAATACAACATAATTTAATAGTGTAAAGTTTAAAACTCCTTTTAATAAAACATGATGATTTAGTAGGGTAGAAGGATTACTATATGAAAAAATCATCCCATTATTTACTCATATAACTTTAATTGCTTCTCAAAAAGATATGTTTTATTTTTTTGACTGTAAATATTTTTAAACAATAAAAATAAACAAACATTTAATTATTTAGAAATGATTTTAATTATTTAAAAGTGATTATAATTATTAAAAAATATTTATTTTTAAATTAATTTGAGTGGCCTTAATAAAACACACGTGTTTCATTTCAAAATGTAAAAAAAATTCAAATATCAAAAGTTTTAATTTCCCTCGTTCATTTCCCTCCGGTTGCATGGTTTGTCCAGAGAAGGAGGGAGGATCTGATCCAAATCTGAGTTGGATCGATAGCAAAAATGCGAGAGATCCTTCAAATTCACGGGGATCAATGTGGCAACCAGATCGGCTCCAAGTTCTGGGAAGTGGTCTGTGAAGAACACGGGATCGATCCTACTGGGAGATATGAGGGCACTTCAGATCTACAACTTGAAAGGGTTAATGTTTATTGCTTCATGTCGTTAGGAAGGAGGCTGAGGACTCTGATTTCCTGCAAGGTATATGTCTTTTTCATATTCGAATCCTTGACCTTGTTTTTTTGAAATGTAGGATTTCATTTTCTAAAATGATGTGGGTTTTTGTTGTGTACAAGGTTTTTGTTGTGTGGTTTTTTTATTACCTAGATTTCATATTTTTATCACCAATTGGATTTTTAGTTAATATGTCAAATGTATCTTAAAAAAAATTCTTCTTGTGATATTTATTCATCTGCGAAAAATTCTCAGCGTGAGAAGTTTTTCGATGAAGATATTAGGATTGAAGTTTTTCGATGAAGATATTAGGAATGATGTGATTGATGTGAAGATATTATACAACTTGAGTGATACAGGGGAGTGATTATTTTGGGGAAAAAACCCATAACTGACATTCTATTGATCTGTGTGTCCATACAGTTAGTGACTTGAACCACCTGATCTCAGCAACCATGAGTGGAGTTACCTGTTGCCTAAGGTTTCCTAGTCAGTTGAACTCAGATCAAATCCAATGTACTGTAAAACGATCATTCAGTTCCTTCTTTTGGTATCAGGGTAAGGCATTTCCCTTTAAATAGGCTTTTCTTAATTGTCTTTTCATTCTTACCATAAAATATGTTCATTCCCTCTGATTTGAGTTGGATTCTCAAGTTTGAATCTTCTCTGTTCGGAATCCAAGCTGACTTGTTTCTGGATTGGACTCAGCCTCAAGTCATACCATAATGCTAAATCCATTACCATCTTTAAAAAAGAAAGAAAAAAAAATACGCAACAGTTCAAACACTTCCACTATTCCACTATTGATTAAATTTTTTGATAAAAAATTAGCTAAATTCATTCCAGAAAGTGTCGTCTCAGATAGATTGTGACATGAGTAAACAACGCCTTAATAATTGAACAAGGTATGACAAAAGTTCAAATCATATCCTGTAGTATTTGTTGGAGAAGTCCCTAAAGTTGGTGGAGCAGACGAGATTGCAATTAGAACATAATTAAGAACCCCATTACCTCCATAGCCTTTGGCAAGTATTTGAAAAAGGGATGAGCGGTATTAAAAAAAAGTATCAATCTGGTACTGTGTACTTGGTCTGAAGGCTACAATCTAGAGAAAGTATCGATCTGGTACATCCTAAGTTAACCCTCCTCAGGACTTTGCCTTAGTAAATATATCTTGGATCACATAGTGAAGTACTTATATTGTCCCTCTAAAGTTTAGCCTGGAGATTAGCTTCATAATGTAAAGAGTAAAAAAAAACTCTTGAAGAACTAGAACTAGTTCTATTTCTTGGTCTAGAACTAGATTTGAGATGGCAATGCATTGAGTACAAATTTAGGGTTATAGAACTTGGAGAAAGAGTATACTTCAAACCTCCACACAATACTTCGTTCTTCATGTATCTTCAAATAATAGGGTTTTACTTGAGCGAGGGCTACTTCTGTGTTATTGAAAAGGTGTATCTAAAATTTGCATCATTATGTACCTTTTTACATTCATTTTAGCACAATGAATCAGGCCACAAAGAATCATATAAAGAGAGAGATATGTCATAGAACTCAACTACCACATAGGCATAGTGCCACAAATATTTCAAAACTTGTATGTTAGAGTGTCACAAAAAATCAGTATACTATAATGCCATAAATGATTCAGATGCCACCAAAGAAGTCATAGGTTTAGATCTATCGTGAATTCTTCTTGTTTTTTTATATTGTAAACAATTCTCCTAATCTTTTGAGATTATATGCTTCAACAAATTTATTGTCATATGATCTTTGATAGTTCAGATCACATGTCACATATATACGGTACTCTTCCAAATTCTGTTCTGCTTCATTTTCCACCTTCATTTTCCCATAAAATATTTATCCTTTTGTAAAGATGATTATCATAAACTTGACCTTCAACCTTAAGCAAGAGCGAGTTACAATATATGGTTAAGAGGTTTCAAACTTCATTGGATATTCTTTCATCTTCTTCCATAAATCGCAAAGAATATTGTATCAAATGTCAGGTATAGTCACATGTAACTGTTTGGTGTCATCATAAGTGCTTGTTTATGTAACTTAGTCGAGAGATTAGCTTCAAAGAGATGTAGGATTTATTCTTTCAGTCTTGGTCCTAGATTCCTTTAGGATTCAACCTACAGATTTTTTGGAAAGATTCTTTAGACCATAGTCTCAAATTAGGATATAGACTTTTGGAATGCAGACATAGAGCATAGAGGATAACTTACTTGTAAAAGGAAAGAGAATCTATCAAGAGTATTGATTTGACTTCCAATAATGTCTTTCAATGATGGCAACTACAGAGAAGATGATCTTCAAGTCTATTTGTTACAATAGCTAGCATTCATACATTGAGAATTACTTACACAAATAAGAATGACATCTAGGAAGGGATATAACTATAGGGAAGAAGCAAGAGGTTCCTTAGCTTCTCATATGAAAACCAACCATAAAGATGTTTGTCCCAGGACATAAGAATAAGGTCAATAAAGGAACCTTATTTCGCACAAAACTGATACAAAATCTTGAAAATCTTCTCTAGCTCCCCAAATCAATCATGGTATTGTGGATAAACTATCACCCTATCCTTTTCACTTTCTTTGTCTTACAGTTCCTCGATCCTTCTTGAAGCTTTTCAATGAGTCTTTTACCATGTTCTTGACCTGAAGATTCTGAAAATTCAAAAAATTCTTTGGAATTTAGCTCCATGTCCCCTGTTTTGGCCTTCATTTCTTTGACATCCGTGTGTATTCACAGATATTCACATATTACTACTTCCATTATTGATCAAATTCATAGATTTATTCACTGGAGCAGTGGAACAAAACTATGCATTGGTTACCATATCGATGTAATTTTCCTGGAGGCATTGTTCTGATGGTGACCCTTTTCGGGTCGAAGTCTTTACAAAGCTGAATGCACTTGAAATGGAAATAGAAAATGTAGTTTTTCATGCCACAATGTGTCATGGTTATGTGGTAACATTTTATATGGAAGCTTTATGTACTATGCAAGAGTTGTGTTATTCTATTGATGTACTAGAAAATATGTATAATATTATTTTGATCGAAGTGGGTGCACCCCAATGTTTCTATTTTCATGTGTACTGTGTTTATAGAAAACTGAATTTTACTGCTCCATTTAATTTCACGCATTTCCAGACAAAATCAAACAGGTTCTTGAAAATGGTTGCATGATTGGTGTAAACCCCTCAGTTGAGATTTTATTCTTATTTTTCATTCTGGGAAAATTAAAGAGTTTGCATTTATAAAGGGAGTATGTCCATAAGTACAGGTGTGAAGGTGCCAAATACAATTTTCATGTTGGGAAATGTCTCACCTAAAGAAACAATGATGACGGAAATACCCTTACCATTCAAATCACATATATTTTTTGGAAAAATTGATGGATACTGGGAATGTGGATCTTTCCATTGAGTTATCTGATATTCATTCATGTTAATTTCTCAAATTCCCATATTTGTTTGTTGATTGGATGCTATATGTAATTAATCATTATGGTCTCTTCTATGTGGAAATAAATCGATATAGAAGCCCATTATTTATTACTGATGGAGTCAAATCCCCTCTCTAAATTCATAAATATGTTGGTTCAAATGTATTTAACAGGGTAGCCAAATCATGATTTCCCCAGGGATTTACTTTGCTCATGGATTCCAATCACATTCCAGACCTTCAGCACATGTACTCTCTTTTTAAAAGGGTGAGTGCACTTGAGTTGCTTCGGCTGGCACTCAGTGCATACATTAAAGCTACTAGGCAAGGCATTGTATTGGATGAAATGAAATACAAGGACATGGTGTCATCACTTCTACACTTGAAAGCACGACTTGATACAATATGGGAAGAAAGTTTTTTGAAGAATGAGGCCTTTTCTAATACTATCAAGGATGCCTTAGAGCATCTGATAAATCTAAGGTAGGTTAGTTACTATATGTTTATGCTCATTTTCTTTTTGTTTATACAGATTTAATTATATAGGTTAGTTGTTATATGTTTATGCTCATTTTCATTCTATTTCAGTTTCTTTCTATTTATATAGATTTTTCATTGAATTTGTGCTCTTGATTATCAAATTAAGTGAGATAGAAAGTTTGAAAGGATTAATGACAAAACAGCTAAAGGTAAGTAATGAAAGAATGTTTTTAGGCAGACAATTTCATTCATAATATTAGATATATTTTTTTTGCATTTATCTGAATTATGGCCTTTGTCTGTGGAACTGACCAATAGAACTTATTACCAAATTTCTTGATGAGAAACTTTGATCTAGTAACAAAGGTACTTCAGAGGAGGAGTTGGAGAATACACTGGATAGAGTTCTCATTTTTTTTAGGTTTATTCAAGTAAGGGACCAACTGATATTCATTTATAAAAGTCTTATATATTAATTAACCAAAACAAATGATATGTACTAATAGCTTAACATTGCCTCATGTATGCACTATGGTAGAATTTAAAAGTGGTATGAGACCCAAATGTACATCTTCAACCATTAGAATTGGAGCTTAGCGAATCTTGTGCATCATTTCGAGCAGTATATGCACAAGACGAGGCACCAATAACAAGGTTTCCCCAAAATCTTCAATTATCTATGCAAAACAAAGAGTTGTTGGAAGTTTAATTTTAGCTATCTTATGTATGTGATGGATAGATAAAATTGTTATGAGCTGGCTATTGAACTACACTTGGATTGCTCCATAAATATAAGGGTTTCGTGTAACCATATGAAAGCCCTTCTATTGTTTTTTTTTTCTTCCACTAAGTTTCCCAACAAAAAGAGTAGCTGAAACAACTTGGTTACATCACATCTCATGCTATTTCCAAATGAGAGAGGATGATTTAAGAATTGGGAAGTCTCTGATTGCATAGATGTTTCCTAAAATGAATATCTTTGTGATATTAGTGGATGGTCTATTGATGAGGTGCAATAAGAGGAACAAACTGAATGACCAAAGACACCCTATTTTCTGTGAAATTCAAAAAAATTTGAGCAACAGGTTATAGATTTTCTTTCATTTAACTTGGCTTTGAATGCTACCCATTTGGCTGCCAATCTATTATTTGAAACTTAATTATTTGGTAGAGAGGTTATTCTTATACCATCACAAGAGTGGATAGGAATATTTCCTTGTGAAACTAGAGGTCCCACATACATATTGAAGTATTTCCAAATACTAAGCCATATTTGTGTGCATCATTTACATGTAACCCACAACCATATTGCAAAATGAAAACCCATTAATTATCATTCTAGAAAATATTGACTATCTCCTCCACAAAGGTGTCACATAACACACATACAACAAGAAATGGTGTTATGGCCATGATTCAACTTCCAAGTGATTCCTCCCTTCTTGGTTCAATGTTGGGGTGTGATTGTTACTATTCCTAAAATAATTTATAAATTTAAAACCCACAACAATTAAGATATGTCAATGAATAGATAACAACAATGCATCCACAGTAAATGGAATTTTGACATATATTACCAGTATCCCCTATTTCATCTCAAATTTAACAAACACATCTTACCACAACTCCTTGATGTTATATGACCTCATACATCATAGCATAAAAGGTATAGTGACAAGCCATACAAGCCCATCAGGTAAATGTACTTGGTGTATTTATAATTTTTGTGTGCTTCAACTCATTGTCACTTAAATTTTCTCAGAAATAAACTAAAGCAATAAAAATTTATTTTGATGACAAACATGAAACTTTCTTTGAGATAACAAATATTCCATATTCATAGACATCACCAACTTGGTAAATTTTCATTTAAAAAAAAAAAGTTAACCCGCCGTCAGTATACCGACGCTTTATAAGCGTCAGTCTTGTGATGCCTTATGAGCGTAGGTCTTACGATGCCTTATAAGCGTCGGTCTTGCGATGTTCCATTTAAAAAAAAAATTAATTGTTCGTCAGTATTACGACACTTATTCCTGGCATCGGTCTTGCAACACTTTTGCAAAGCGTCGATATTGCGACACTTCGGAAAAGCATCGGTCTTGCGACACTTTTGAAAAGCGTCAGTATTGTGACACTTTAATAAGTGTCAGAAGAGTGATGTTCAAAACATCGGACCACATATCATTGTAATTGTGACAGTTTACAAACATCGAAAGAGAGACAGTTTATGAACGTCGGAAGAGCGATGTTCAAAACGTCGGACCACATATCGTCGGAATTGTGATAGTTTACAAATGTCAGAAGAGTGACAGTTTAGAAAACGTCGAAAGAGAAACGGTTGTTTGGAAACGTCAGAAAAAGTGTCGGTATTGTGACGCTTTGGCAAAGCATCGTAATTGTGATGTAATGGCTAACCACATTTTTTCCGACCTCAAACTGTCGCTCTTGCAACGACTATGTGTCAAAATAGTGGCGAAGTGGCCGTCGGAAATTGGGCCAAATTTTCTATTGTTATTATGTGATTGATCATACAAGAGGATGAGGTCCCCTTCGATAAAATAATGTGGAGAAACCATTTGATCGAAATGCGTTTTAACCCGCTTTTTCTGTGCCTCAATAACCAAATTAGCCAAGCAGCGAGTTTCATCCAATCATTCTAGATATAGGAGACGTTCTTCCTCTGGGGAAGTGTCGGGCATTAATTCCACATCCAAATTCAGCGAAGGGATCTCACATTCAACCGGAAGAGTTGCTTCCATACCATACACCAACTGGAAAGGTGTGAATCTGGTCATGCTCTTTACTGACGTTCGGTAGGCCCAGAGAGCTGACAAAAATTGGAGGTACCAGTTGGATTTGTGAATACCAATTGTTCATTGAAGCATTGTGACAAGAATGTTTTTCACGGCCTCAACCTAGCCATTTTTCTAAGGGTAATATGGCATTGAGATTTCATGACACAAGCCCAAATTTGATGTCAACTTTGCAATCATGTAGTCCCAAAAATGAGTGCCATTATTAGTGACGATGGCTTGGGGAACGCTGAAAAGCGTGATCACATGGTTGAAAATGAATTGAGCGGTTGTCTTACCGTCGGCAGCTAATGTAGGCATCGCCTTAGCCCACTTGGTGAATTATTCCATGGAAACGATGATATAAGCATGCCCCCTGGCCGAGTGAGGATTACATGTCATAAAATAAATGCCCCATTTGGTAAAATGGCCTACGGTAATGACAGGATGTAAAGGTAGGGGTGGCGCACACATCTTGCGTTGAAATATCTGGCACACATGACATTTTATTACTTCAACAATACAATCTTTAAATATAGACGGCCAGAAGTAACCCGCACGTAGAATCTTCTGGGCAATAGCATAATCAGACATGTGACCGCCACAGGCACCACTGTGACAGTCATTCAGGAATTTCTCAGCCTCTTCCAAGGTCAAACATCGGTGGAGCATAGAATCAATTCCAACACGATATAAGGTATCTCCGACAATGCGATATGGTTGCGATTGATGCCAAACGCAACGTCGAGCATCCTTCGTTAACTCATACCAGAAGGTAGATTTCTGAAGGTACATGATGATGTCACCATACCATGGATCATGAGTGCTGATTAGAAAGAGAGATTCATCTGGGATATGATCTTTGGATTGAGACGAAACAGAGTCTGTAGGGAGAGAGCAGATAAGATCAGAAAAATCCAGTTACTTCATCGATTTGGCAATAGTAAACTCCAATTCGAATTCTTGAAGGATCAAAATCCATTTGGAATACTTTCCCCCCAGCAATTGTTGGGACAAGATGTAAGTCATGGGGTTGCAGTCGAAAATCATGGTTACCGTGTGCAATAGGATGTAATGACGAAACCATTGAACGACCTGGATCGCGGAAAGCACCAACTTCTCGACATGGGCATAACACGTTTTAGTTTCGAGGAGATTCTGAGACAGATAGTAAAACACATCTTCATTTCCATCATCGTCATCCTGTACCAGAACCATGGCAATTGTGCTGAATGTGGCAGCCAAATAGAGGGTAAAGTCACGATGATAGTTAGGAGGACGTATTAACGGAGCGTTGACAAGAAACATTTTAAGTTTATCGAAGGATTGCTGGGAAATCTCATCCCAATGGAAGGGAACGTCTTGCTTAAGAATTCGCGTAAACCCTTTGGCCACTTCTGCACAGTTCAAGATAAAGCGACGTAAAAATTATCTTTCCCTTGAAGACTCTAAAGTTGATGCAACGAGGATGGGGATGGGAGATTAACAATAGCCTCGAACTTGAGGGGGTCCAGGCAAATTCCGTCTTTAGAGACAATGTATTCCAAAAGACGACCAGAGTCAACGCAGAAGACGCACTTGTGAGGATTAATGTCTGCAACGGAGAAAAATATGGCGGAGGTGTTCGAGATGGTCTTCGCACTGAACTGAATGAGCGGGGAGGTCATCTAGATACAGCTGAACAATGTGACATATGTCATGAAAGGCGTATGACATGGAACGCTGGAAGGTGGCTCCAGTGTTTTTCAAGAAGAACGAGAGCTTCTTAAAGGCGAATGTGCCCCACAGAAAGATGAAGGCAGTCTTATGTTGATCAGAGGGTAAAATATTAATTTGATTATAACCCAAGAAGCCATCAATAAAGGAATAGATCTCACTCCCCGCACAATCATTGATGATCTGATCTATAAAGGGATTGGGATAGTTGTCCTTAGGACAAGCGCGATTGATGTCTCTATAGTCAACAGAGACTTGAATTGTGCCCTATTTCTTATCTACAGGGAAAATATTGGAAACCCATTCTATGAGGGGGATTGGATATATGAAGCCCGCTTTAAGAAGTTTCTCAACTTCTGCTTTTATCACAGAGGCTTTTCCAGGATGCACTGGGTGCAGACGTTGACGCACGGGCTTCGCACTTGGATAGGTGGGAATTTTGTGCATGAATATACTGGGATCGATACCAGGCATCTCTTCATCAGACCATGCAAAAACATCTTGAAATTCACAGAAAAGGATAGTGTATACTTGAATCTCTTCGAGAGAACAAGTAACTCCCACGTGAATGTTCTCGATGACCCCCGGTTTAACGGAGATGTCTATAGGAATTTTTTGGGTGATATTACTCAGATTTCCTTTCGAAAGAACTTCATGAGTCAATATGAGAATTTGGAGAGGCGGAGAGGGAACCCGAGATGCAAAGCACTCGAGACAATTAGACATTTCCCCCAGGCCATGCATGAACGAGGAACAATGATGTCAATCGCTCCACGGCAGATCTTCGAGAGACATCATCTCCATGATACCTTCGTTAGATGGAAAAACTTCTCTCAAAGGATCAAGAGAATCTGCATCGCTGAGCCAAGGGGATTGAGAATAAATATATAGAGCCATGCTCAAAGGATCATTTTTAGTAGGAGGAGGATCTGATGCAGCAACGATCTTGCAATAATTAATTTCAATTGGGGTCAAAGGCATCAATTCTACAAAAGAGGTCACCTATTCAGGAGAAGGGATGATCCATGGGTCATCTTACCTAGAGATCATTTTGACTTGAACGGTGTTCGGTGGTGGCATGGGAAAAATACCCATGAGAACGGGATCCTTGAAAATACCAGGTCCAACACTGTCGGGGGGATTGGGAATTTGATCCACGTATGGCACATTTTTCTAGGAGGATGAGGTAAAGAAATACAACTGATCAACAATAATAATCTTTCCCTCATGTGGAAACTTCAAAATCTGAAAGAGGGTGGATGGAATGCATAGCATGGCGTGGGTCCAGCTGTGACCAAGTAGAATATTGTAGTTGAGTTTAGCATCAACCACTTCTACTTCAACATTGACTTTCTTACCTTGTAATGTGATCAGTAAACTTGCGGGAACACCCAAGGGTTTTAATTCCCTACCATCGAATGCCTCAAGGGAATTGGGAGATGAAGTGAGGGTTGGAGAGCCAATGGCCTTCCAGTAGGTAGATGACATAACGTAGGTAGAGGCACCTTCATCCACAATGGCTCAGTGAATGTTGAGGCTGTTGATATCGACTTGTATAACAAGGGCAATTTTATGTGGAAGTCGGGGGACAAAATTCTCTAGATCGAAGGTGAGAAGGATAGAATTGGCAGGATCAATCCCAACGATTGCAGATAATAGAGATTTCTATTGATATGGGAAACTTTGAAGAACTTCCAACGCAGACATTGCAGAGGGTGCCTGTGCCAAATCCTCAACAATTCTATAATGCTGAGTAGCATGGGAATTTGGATTATAGGAAGACTTTCGAAGAGCACCTTTGGAAGGTGGCTGTTTAATAGGTTCAGCGCTAGGCTTCTCAATTTATAAAGGACCAGAGGTAGGTTGGGGAGACGAGCCAGCAACGACTTCCTTCCCAGCTACCTGGCGTGATCCGGCATAATCCTTCGAACGAGTGGCAATCAAAACAGGTGCAACACTATTCATCATGAAAATTTGGGACCCAAATGGTGCAGATGGTGAAGGCTGCTCGACCATCTGGGTCTGCTGAGATGGAAAAGGTTCCTTAAAAACCACCGAATTTCCCTTATATCCTTTAAGAATTTGACTAACCTCCGATCGTCGGGGACAATATTTGGTGTAATGGTCTTTATCACATATCAGGCAAGGGTACTTCGATTTTCATTGCGAACCATCATCAACATGTGGTTTGGAGGATTCTGGTTTCAGGGCATCGGATTTGGATTTTCCTTTGCCCTTCTTCTTCCCTTTGGAAGTCTTGTCCACAGGATTAGCCTGAATGGCATTGACCTTCGCGGTCTTACCATAATCTTGATTAGCGGGAGAAGTAGAATTATTGGAAGAATTTGACTTCTTCTTCCCATTAGAGGACTTACGAGAAGTCTGAGAGACTGAACCAATAACACCATAAACCGATGGGGTAGGGGGTTCTTTAGAGGTCCCTGGGTACGAGGCATCAGTCAAGATATCATATAATGTGACGGACTGAGAGTACACCAAATCGAGGTACTGGGCATGAGTGGTTGCTTGTTCCTCAGTTACACATGCCCCCATAGCAATGTCCTGTGCAATCTTATTGACAAAGGAGGTAGTGAACCAGTAAGTTAGAAGATCATTAGGAATATCAAACTTGATCAGTCGACGACGACGTCTCCACTCATCAATATGATCTAAAATATGAGTGGCTTTTTCTTATTTCAGAGATGTCAGGAGATGTGTCTTGTCTTCATAACGAACTGGTAACTAGAAATGTGTCAAGAATGCCATAGCTAGAGTATTAAAGTCTTGAAAAATTCCGCGGGGTAGTTCTATGTACCATTTAGCAGCAGCGCCAGTAAGAGTGCGTTGGAAAAGACGTAGACGGATCGAGTCATCAACCCAAGAGTTTGAAGAACACCACAAATGGTAGGGCATGACATGGACTTGGGGGTATTCTTCAGATTTACCCTCAAACTTAGGACAGTCACCAGGCACCATCGTCAGAACCAAAGGCCAATATGGATTATGAAGAATCGGATCATTGGTCAACTTGGATACATCCGGCAATTCCAACATGGTGAGGAAAGGCAAATGAGGGTTAAAAGGCATGTTAGGTCCCTGATAAGGACCCGTATTTGTACTCAAACCTAATTGAGCATAACTCTACCCCCATTGGTTCTTTCCTGGAGGATTCTGACCATAGGGGGTATAAGTCGTATAATTGGGTTGATACAGTTGCTGATAACCAGGGTATGGGGGTTGATAACCAGGGTACTGAACTTGATTATACGTGGAACCTGCTTTAACAGTGTATGGTTTTGAATGCGGAGTATAAGTATAGCCTAGTTGTTGAAGGTAATAACAAAAACCTTGGGGCGGGTTGTAAACTGGTCAAGACTGACCTTGAAGGTAATATGCACCTTGGGTTCGGACGGGCTGCTGGTAAGTGGGACCCTGCTGAGCCTGATAAGTTGGGTGCACAGGCGGGTTCGACTATGGCATAGAATAGATCGGCTATTGAGTAGAGTTAACTGGTTGTGCAGGTTGTCCTGGTTGAACAGGTTGACCTGGCTGTGCAGGCTGCCCTGGTTGAATAGGTTGGGTTGGTTGAACTGGTTGTCGTGGTTGAACAGTTTGACCTGGCTGATGAAGGACACTAGGCTGCCTCAGCTGAGTAGGTTGGCCTGATGGCGAGAGAGGGCCAGGTTGTGCCTGATAACCAGGTTGACTTATGACGGGACCATAAGATGGCCCTGGCTGTGCAACATTCAGAATAATTGGAAACTGAGGTTGCTGAGGTTGCACCAAAGGTTGAGAAGGATGGATTTTCCCCCCAGGACTGTACAACAATCCGGGTTGATACCCCGGTTGGCCTATGGGTCCTTGAGGTTGCCTTGGTTGGACCACAGGGTGAGGCTATAAAGGCTAACCTTGAGGATTGTAGGACTGCCCTTGTAGACTATACAACAATCCCTGCTGGCCCAAAGGTTGTCCCTGTAAGGGTTGTCCTTGTAGGTCGTATAGATAACCTGGTTGAGCTGAAGGTTGTCCTTGTGGGTTAGAAGGTTGCCCAGCCTGGGCAGATAGAAAACCGTTAATGTATTGATAAGCATCAGGAGAAGGAAAATGAAGGGGGTTGCCCTGCTCATCATATTGATAAGGAAATACATAAATCGGGGTACCATGTGGTCCATAATGGGAAAAGTAAGGATGGTTGATATCTTGAGAGGATTGACCAACCTCGGAGTTCGATGGCCGTAGAGACAATCGACATTCCTCAGGAGAAATATTCTCTGGAATAGTAGAAGCTATGTAAAAATCTTCAGGAACTAACGAGGTCCTAGCTAACTGAGTAGTGATAGTAGTTGTAGACGCAGCCATGCAGACGGTAGGTCTAACAGGTACTGATGTAACGAAAGGAGATGTCGTGAGAGGTGTCGACGAAAACATTCCTAACGAGGGAATAACCGACCTCGTGGATGGAGTCGAGATTCCCATAGAGGCAACAGTAGCCATGACCTAACTTAAAGACCTATATCTAGCTAGGAGCGAAGGACTAGGTGAAGACATAACAGAAGACTAGGGGATGTTTTCTGGGAAAATTTGGTAATCTTCACCAGATGTAGGAATTTACTTACTAGGAGAAGAACTGGGTGAGTTCATATCTGACCCTACCGCAAGATCTTCTAAAAGACAACAAGGACTAGGAGGTATAACAGCAGCCAAGAAAGGCGATCCTGAAGTAAGAGGAGGGAATTTTCCCCCTACTCCAAATCCAAACCAAGCGTTGGAAAAGGGCCAATGGAAGTCAAGTGGTCCACTAAAGGGAAGCTCAGATATAACCGGTCCCCCATCGGGAAACTCAGATACAATAGGCTATTGATGCTCAACAGAGGACTAAGAGACCTCTGATGAATCGTCTGTGTAAGGACTACCAGTAGACAAAACTGAGGGTTTCACCACTCTTAAAGTAACGAAAAGAGGAAGAGATCAAAACAAAGACACACGGGCAAAATCAAGGCAAACAACAATAGGCCAAAAAAACAATCTCTAAATGGGTGTGTGATCATAGGTGATTAATTTTACCACATTGAAATTGGAAATTTTACTACTTCATGTTTTAAGAGTCTAGAAATAAGTAAAAGATGACTCTATCTCTTTCAATTTGGAAAGAAGCATGAAAGGACAAGCGCTTGAAGATATTTTAAAATTTAATGAGTCAGAAAATATCGAAATGACTGCTTCGATAATGTAGGAAAATGGGTGTACCAGATATCCTTGAACTGCCATATACACCTTGGTTAAAAAATGAAAGAGAAATCAACCAAGGACTTGACGTACGTGTAGGTAGTCTCCCTGAATGTTGTGTCCGGTGTATCATGGGTAAAAGGCGATAGACTTAGCTTCCTACGGATAAAGGATAGCAACCTAGTGGGGTCTCTCTTTATATACGTGATGGTACGGGGAGCACAAGTCCGTACTAGTGTTGTCTAAAGCCAGATGGAAAACAAAAACTACTAGGTTTAACGACGCCAAAACACGTCACTAGCCTATACCTCTAGATATTATGTTAATGTTTCAATGTTGCCTTAGGTTAATTGAATAAATTTTATAGTTGATCTTTAAATTATGTTTCAATTTCGAGCCCTATCATATGTTATATCTCAAAAATCCTCTAAACGCACACTACATGCCACAATATATCACTTTGTTTGATGAAGAGCTAACTACGGGAAGGTTGAGAAATTTTCAAATAACAGCAAAATGATCACAAAAACATCCACTACTGTCTCTAATGCAAGCTAATGAAAATAAATTTTTTTTCTCTTAGAGTTATATAACATTAATAATGCGAAAAAGCTTTCAATTTTCACTAGACTAATAAAAAATGCAAAGAGATTCGTTTTTGTATTTTTTCAATATTTAAGAGCAAATGCACTAAATGACTGAAAAAACTAATGAAGAAACCAATTCAAGAGATGACAGTGAGAGATCTGAAACAAACAAGTTCACTCAATACAAAAAAACAAAATCACGACCCAAACTTACGGAGAAATCCCTCAAATCGAAGAAGACTCTCAAAAGACTCTCACAAACCGAGTAATCTAGGCTTGAAATGAGAGAAAGCGAAAATTGGATGAAAGAGAGAACAATCACTCAACTGATGCAATGATACAATGGAATCCAGGAAAACGAATGAAAAGAAGAGAAAACGAAGTCGACTAGGAAAACAAGGACCAAAAACTCCCACGGGAGGCTCAGAACACTGTATAACTTAGAAGCCCTAGGGATAGAATGAAAAACTGATGGTAAAGGGAAAAAAACCAGAGGACAAGGTTTAGACATAGTCAAAAAAGACTTCAAGGCACTCAATCAATCATAAAAATGACACCAGGACCAGAAATAAAACTCAAAGGGCTCCAAAACAAGCAAACCCTAACACCAAACAGAGTTGGCGTGACTGTTTGGATGTATTCTGCGCCAAAAAAATGTTGGCGTGGGGGCCTAACTAGAAACAAGCGCCAGTTGGTGTGAGTGTTAAGCTATAAACCACGCCAATCAATTTTACTATGGGAAGAAGTTAAAAATAGAAAACAGAGACTCGATCAGGTCTTCTGGGGGCTAAACAGGGGTTTTACACTAAAAGGAGGTGAACCAAAAGAGAAAATCAATCAATCAAAAGCCAAAAAAGCCAAAAGAGAAAAGACTAACTCCAACTGAGTCGCCAACGGAGTCACCAGTTTGTTGAATAGGTAAATCCCCTCTGTGGACAGAGGTGATCCCTACTATCCTAGATCAAGTCTAGCAACAATCAAGTCACACAGTGACACAAGTTCCTAGTTACAAAATGACAAAAATCATAACGAATTTCCTTCATTGGGGCTGACAGTGGAGCACGTATCAAAAAATCCTATTGGAAACGAGACGAAACTCTCTCTCTTCAGCTTACCTCTCAATAGTTGTCTGGCTATAGTTTCCTTCCTACAAGTTCAGCTAGCTTGCTAATGGAGAAGGAAAGCTTTTATAGATGGAGGAAGAGGAGTCGGGATCACTATAATCATGGGATAGGCCCTATCTCTAAGGAAGCTTCCATGATAGGTGGAAAACCACTTCCTATACATGGAAATCCGGAGCTAAATGACCCAACTCCTTTTGATGACTCGTTCAGGAGTTTTTTGCAATCAAACTTCCACCATTTATTTTTTAAAAACATCCCTTATTAAACTTGGTGTGAGTGAGACACAGGGACAGAGCGCTAGCTGGTGCACCCTCTATGGTGGATATCCCCCATTGGCGCGAGGGCTAAACTCACTAGTCACGCCAACGCTGAAACATCTATTTTTAGGGTTTTTTAGAGGAAACTTTCTTCAGGAGAATGCTTATCCTTATGCAAGGGGATGCCATGAAGGTGGTTTCAGGTCATGTCACTGCTCACAGGTCACGAGAAAAGCCCTCCAATGTGTGGGACGAGGGATTTCAGGGATGGTGAAAAAATTTTGTGTAACACTTAGTGTTGAAAAATATATTTTGTACATGGAAATTAAATGATATCCTCAAAAGAGGAAACTCTGGTTAAACTAGAGGCAATCTGTGGAGACAATATTGCAAAGTTTTAATATGCAGGATATTAAACCATTGAAGGCTCCTATTCTAAAATTATTTGTTGAACATTGTCCCAAGACAGAAGAAGAGGAACAAGACATGTCCCGTGTTCCATATGCTAGTGCAATCGTTAGCCTAATATATGAAATTGTATGTAATAGACCATACATTGCACATGCAGTGGGAGTATCGAGAAATTTCGTGTCAAAATTGAGAAACAAGCATTGGAAAATAATGAATCTAGGTTTTATGTATTTGTGTGGCACTAGTGTTTATTGTTTGTGCTACTAAGGAAGACCGGGATTGGACACAGTTTGGGACATCAGTGGCTTTGTTGATGCATACTCGGCTAGAGATCTGGATCAAAGAAGATCTACATGTAGGTATATGTTAAGCCTATTTAGAGGTGCATTTAGTTGGATGAGAAAAAAAGAGTCTGTAGTGGCTCTTTCAACTACAGAGGTAGAATACATGGAAGCCACTCATGCAAGTAAGAAAGAAGTTTGGTTGTAGAGATTGTGTTCAGGTATGGGGTTGGTGAAAAGATCTATAAGAATAGACTGTCATAACTAAAGTGAAATTTTCTTGGAAAAGAACCCTGCTTATCATTAAAAGAGAAAGTACATTGATTTTCAGTATCAATTTGTGAGATATATGGTTGAGGAAAATGTGTTGCTCGTAAAGGTGAACAGTTTGAAGAATGTTGCAAATGCATTGAATAAGTCTGTGAGCACTAAGAAATTCTCTTCCTGTAAATAAAAAATGATTGTTGGAGGTATAGACCAATGAGTAAGCTCTTTGGTGTCCCCCTCTGTAAATTAAACAAGTGGGAGAATGTTTGGTGGCTGTTATATTTTTTCCACAACTAGCCCCATGCATGAAGAAGGGGGTAAGAGTGAGGGGGGGTGGGGTTGGGGGAGGTGGGAGGGTGCCCCCCCTTCATTGAGTTGGGCGTATCAGTGGGGTCATAGGGTAGGAAAAGCCTCCACTATGGGGGGGTTTGGAGGGGGGCGGAAGCCCCCTCAACGGGGTCCAGAGAAGCTCCTTGGGAAATATTTTTTGGACCCTATATTAGGTGGGAGGGCCTACCTATGGTTTTATGCATTGGTATGCACATGGTTTTTGGCATGATGGTCTTATGTCCATGGTATTTTTTAGATTCTTTGAAGGGAACTATGGTCATGTTCTAGTCCAGGGTTAATGGATTGGGGTTTATGAATGCTTCGACATGTATATATATGTGTTGTAACATTTAAAGGAACATAATGAAAAATCATTTTGGTAGTCCCAATTTTTGGATATAGGGGAGAATATATGTATATATATATATATATATTTTATGCTTTATGCTCTCGCCATTGGTTTTTTTCTATTTTAAGAATTCGTTTGTAGATAATTTATGTACAAGGTCAAACCCTACAACATGAACATCGTAGGAGAATTATTTAATCCAAATGGAAGAACTACAAATTTGTAATGGCCATATCGAGTTCTGAAAGGTGTTTTGAATATATCTTTCTCCTTAATATTGATCTGATGATATCCATATTGTAAATCAATTTTAGAAAATACATTTGCCCCCTTGAATTTGATCAAATAAATCATGAATATGGGGTAGGGGATATTAATATTTAACCATTAACTTGTTTAACTGTCTATAATCAATACATAATCTCAAAGTCCCAATGTTTTCCCTAAAAAAAGGTACCAAAGCTCCCTAAGCTCATACCCTTGAGTGGATATATTTCTTATCCAACTACTCTTGTAGTTACATATTAAGTTCCTTTAGCTTGGGAACACTCATGCGGTATGGTGCTTTAGATACATGAGTTGCTCTGAGAATAAATTCAATAATAATATCTATGTATATTTTAGGAGGAAATCCGAGAATATCGTTAGGAAAAACATCAAGAAACTCTTTCCCAATAGGCAAGCTCGCCAAGTTACTATATTTCTCTTTAGATTTTTTATACCCGACCTGCACAACATATATCTGACATCCTTTTATGACACGCTTCACCAGTTGGGAGGTAGTAATGGGTCTTAATTTAGGAGGTTTCTTCACACCCTTCACTACCTATCTTACCCCATATTTAACTAAATAAATAATTGTTTTTTCATTACAATTTATAAGTTACCAAAGATATTCTAACTAGTCCATACCGATTAAAAGATCATAAGATCGTAACGGCAATAAAATTAAACTTGTGGTTATTAAATAATCTTCTAGTGTTAAAGGACAATTATCCACTTTAGTAATCACACTTCATTTATCTCCCGTGGCTAGTTGTACTAGCCATGGATTTTTAAATTTAACTGATTGCGAATGACACTTTTCCAGTATTTTGAGACTAATGTAGCTTAGAATGGTCCCTGTATCTTTAAAGATAGACAGATAATGGTTCAAAATTGTACCTTAAAATTCCACGATGGTTGGTTGGTATTCTGCTTAGTGATCATCCAATGTTGCATTAATTCTAGGAAGACCTCTTTCTACCTCCCCTACCATGGGTGCTTCTCCAATCTGGGTTTCTTGTGATTTTTCCTTGTAATAAGGAAAAATTTTAACATAATGAGGTTCTCTGCACCCCTAGCACTATAATTGGGGTTTTGTTGCCACTTCAAGTTCATATTTACTAGTTGGTTCAATAAGCCTCATCTCCTTCTGTGATTTAAATATTTGCTGACTTTTTCCAGAATTTTTGTTTAATGAATTTTTATAGGAACTTTTAAAATTAGAGGATTTAAACCCCTTACAACCTTTGGCCTGCCTTTTTCCTTTCTTCTCAGTCCATTTTTTACTACTATCACGTTTTTGTTTCATCTTCTGAAAACAAATTTCATACTCTTCAATAGCTTCGTCCATGGTTTTGGGGTTATCGAATTCCAATAATTCCTTCATAAATGTATGTAAACTACTAATGAACCATTTCTATTTCTCTTTTTCCTGGTGTAAATAATTAACATGCCTTAGTAATGAGGTAAATTTAGTTTTGAACTCATCCATAGATAGTTGTCCCAGTTTCAAAGCATGAAAACCCTTGGAATTTTCATCCTAAAATCATTCAGTTAGGTATTTATCTTTAAAATTCTTTTTGAAATTATTTCCAAGTGAGTTCTTGTTCATCAATAGTTCATAACAACTTCACTTCTTCCCATAATAAGGTTTCTTTACCTTGAAATTGGTATATATCCAACCGAGCATTCAAATTATGGCCATACTCATTGATCTAAAAATACATGTTCACATTAACGATCTAAGCCTAAATAGCTTCTTCTTGCTCTCCATCAAACATTGGAGGCTTAATTTTCTCGAATTCCCCTTGCAACTCAATTTTTGGTATTTTTTATCATTTTTATCGAGAAACATTGTTAGACTCTTACTCATTATTTTCTTAGCCTCTTCCTGATTCTGAATTATCCTCATGCACTCTCTAAATTATAAATTTTTTCCCATGGTCAGGCCTTGGGTTAGGATTCCTATCGTTTTTCCAATCAGAGAGGATCTTTATGTTCCTCTCTATTCTTGCAGTAATCTGCCATTATTAGCTCTCAACCGCTCCATCTCATTTTTTAACTATTGAACTATTTCAAAAAATACAGCATTGGTGTTTTGAGTATCCTCCCCTAGTTAGACCCAAATTTCTTGATAAATTCATGTTAATGGTACAATTCAACTTCAACCCTTGACCCCATTTTTTGGGTATTTCCAACTCTTCTCATATCTATTAACATAATTAAATTTTGTTAATCTCATCTCCCAAAAACTCTCAGTTTTGAAACCTAGTTTTTATCTGATACCACTTGTCATATACCCACTTACACTATTACATAAACATGAAAAATAAAATAAAAATAAATATAAGTCTAGGAAAATAAGTATGAATGCAGCTTATCTTTATATTTGTTCTCTTTGGTGATTTGTGTGCCACTTTAATGAAATATAGACTTGGATATTCTCGTGTTTTATATGGTTATGGAGTGGTTATTTAAACTACGCTGAGAATTGAAGGTACAAAATTTATATTATAAATGAGTGGTGGTTTAATGTATTATTTGAACATTACAAAACCTACATTATTTTCACCTACACTATAACTTTCTTGAACTGCTTATTAGTTGTCCACCTGGCTATATTCCCTCAGGATTTTGATTATTGATAATTGGTTCTTTGTCTTATGATTGATATCAATGGTGCTTGTCTCTCCTATGGTTTAGAGATAATGGTTCCCTCCCCTATCTTCTTCATTGGTTCTCATTTGTTTGCATGCGGGTATGGTTTCCGCTTTTCTACACCCAAAGGGCTCCTTCAAGATTTAGATTTGACTCTCACTTCCTACTCTCCATTCGATGTCATTAGCTTGGAATTAATATCAGTTCAAATACGGAATAATTTACACTTAAAGCACTTATTATGCTTTTCAAATTTCATTATTCACACAGAGATTTCACCCTAATCGTTTCATTCTTCTCATATGGTCAATGCCGACAAATTTATCTAGTAAAGGGTGAGTGAATATTCTCCCAAAATTATTGTAGAATTTAATTAATTTATGGTCAAAGTGTTTTATTTAAATTTTATTTTGTTCCAGATAATGCGTTAAATAGAAGGTTTCTGCAACTACAGTTATTCTCTTGACTCTAAAATTATAATTACGACCACAAAGGGTGTTTTAATTCGTTTCCCCCTTATTATCTAAATACATGACATTATCTTAATCTTCTATTGAATAGGTAATGAGGTATTATTTTCCCTTCTGGACGAGAGCTTCATTCCCAGGTTATTTCTCGTGTGAAAATTAATCATTCTCTACTATTGCACAGGTGCCCAAACACTCACTTTCTTATCTCAAGACTTTCATGTTATCGGGAAAAAACTGCTTTAATTTTTTTGTTAACTAACTTCTTTCTTGTTTTGGATATTGTATATGCTTGAGGGATTATTTCACATTTACTATTGTATAATTTATAAACCCTTTGAAGTTATGGATATTCTCCAAAATTTATCGTTATGTAATTTTTAAGGGTTCAAAGGTCAAAGACTTGAAGTTTATGCTCATGTATGGTCAGTCACTTGTCAATCCCTCTAGTGAAAGGAAAAAATGTTTATTTTTTTATTTAAGCTCTTATTTGAATGATCATTTCGTATTTGTCAAAATTCTTTAATATCTAGGTTCATTGTCCATTAATATATATCTTTGTAAAAGAAGAATTTTTTTATGTTTATTAATATTATGATTCTATTTTTGCTATGTATATGGAAATTATTTAGGTGTATTTTTATTGTTTAGTATGCATACATTTCTACTTATTTTGATATTATTTGTGACGTAAATAAATATTTATACCATTATTTATACAGATAAAAAACCTTAATATTTTCACAAATCATGAGTGAAGCTAGGTTGTTGAGGCTAATTGCATATTTACTTCTAAGATAATAATAATAAGCTACTAGAATTACAGATCAATCTTTTCCTCTCTCCCGAGGGATGAACACTACTTTTCTTGCTAGCTTATTTCTCCCATCTGACTCATATTGATTCACTAGTCTCCCATTTAAACTCTCTCTAGTTATGTTGTTTAGAGTTCAAGGTATGTCTACCTATTTTTTCTCTCCAACAACTAACTAGAAAACTAACCTGACCTCTCGGCAAACCCATCTATACATCAATATTTATAGTTATTTATTGTTCTTGGTGTTTTTCTTGCTTACTCTTTCAAGAAAATATTAGGTTTACATGAAGGGTAAAATTTCACTAGATCATTGAAACAAAATTTCTTATGTAGAGTCATTCGTTAGGTATATAAATAGAAATAAAGATGGATTTTTAACGTATAAACTATACTTATTTTAATTTTGTTTCCTCACTAGAGGACCACATCCATATCAAAAAAAATGATCCATCCAACCTTGAGGTCAGTTCAAACAATTGCACCTTGCTACTTCACACACCAAGTGGTTACCCATGCTATCTCATCATAACTAAAATCAGCCACTGTTCATTCTTTTAGCTTACCAACTCCAACAAGACTCCACTAGCCAACCAAATCTAGAGCTTGATTTTTCTGATACTTTGTTCCTTTTTTCCTTCTTCTCTTCTAGCCTCAGGTTCATAATACCCTCATTTCCTTTTTTTAAAATATTTAATTTCCATTGAGAAAATTTGGTTAGGTAACTACCTCACCCATCATTGAATAACCACTCGGGTGTGAACTTTCTGTAGCGTTGTTTTCCATTATGGTTCGCACAACTTTAATTAAAGATAAAATCACACACACACAGATATATATATATATATATATATATATATATATATATATATATATATATATATATATATATATATATATATATATTACCTATAGTTTAGCCTTCTCAACCCACAACTACTAAGATTTTTATTTTTTAACTGCGACAATCAATATTTACAAATTTACCAAGGGACATCACAAATGTCATAGAACAAATTCATTAGACATGTGAGCATGCATAGGTTGGTGGTCTGTGAATACTATATGTTGATTTTACCATCGATACTATCACCCACACTATGAGAGCACAAGAAATGTATCCAAACAATTGACCATATTTTATACCAATTTCCATCCTTCACGAAGCTTCTATTCCTTTGATGCTAGCTATCGTGGTCATCTACTCAATGTTTTCCTCTTGTCGTATCCAAGGGTACCATCCACGCAGGGATGCATTTCTCAAACCATGATCATCCACCCCCACCTATGTTTTATAAATGTATTATATTATATTATATTATATTAATACCCTTATATACAATTTTTAAACTTTTCCTTTGATTAATAATTATTGTATTAAGTTTTATTTTTAAAATATTTAATTAAAAAAAATGGTCCAAGTTTGTATTATTTTTTATATTATTTAATAATGTTATTCATGATAAATTAATTTATTTAACACACACACATATACACACATAATATTTTTTATATATTATATTAATATATATAATTATGTTATATAACTTCATTTTTATTTATCTCTTTTTCTTTGAATAATAATTTTGCTTATTAAATTAATTAAATCATATTATTTCTTCTTAGCTTGTTTTAATTATATTAGATGTATGTTTGTATGTAAGACTTGTTCTAATATTATTTTATTTTACATGTATTTATTGAAAAAATAGAAAATAGAAAATATATAAGAAAAAGAAAAAAGAGATAGAGAAGAAAATGAAAAAGAAAAAGAGATATAAAAAATATGTTATAAAAAAATGATGAGAAAATATGAAAAAATATTGAGAAAAATAATAAGAAGAAATGAGATCCCTAGAAAAAGAAAATAATTTGTGATGCACATTTAAATGTCATGATCAGATTCTAAATGTAAAATTTGTTGTTAAGTTAAAAACATTGGATAGTTGATTATTGTTTGTTATATAGAATATTATAAGCTCGTCATATGAAAAAATAACTTTTTCGTTTGTAAAGAATGTATGTGCTAGAAGCAACATCTATGATTTAATTGCCAAATATCTATGGTGGGCGAGCCATTTCAGCCCCCCTGAGTTACCGATGGTTAACACAGGTGGGGGAAACAATTTTCGTTGAAATGCTAAGGAGTATGTGGCAAGCTCTTAGTGATTTAGGGGGGTTAGTCCTAATACTAAAACAATCAACACCCCCCCCGCCAAAATACCACCTCCGCTCCGTCACCGTTATTTCCTCCACCAACCATCTCCTCGAAGTGTCTCCCCTCCGCCGCTTATCTTCTGCCACATATTCATTGACTCCTGCCACTTGACTCTTGCCACCTATCCTACCAAATCACCATCCCTCCATGTTATCTATTCATTAGCATTTGAATATCCCACAAAATATTATGAACATTATATCATTTATTCCTTCCATTGATCAATTTTAATAATTAAAGTCCCCACTCCACAAACATTATTTTGGTGGTTATACAATTGAATCACCTGTTATATAAAACCATGTAATGTGAATTATTCACTTTCCTCGCTCATCATTGATCTCTAAACGAAAAATATATGTCTCATGTCGGTGTTTTAATAGTGATTCTCCCGCATACAATCAACTCCTTTCGTGGGTAACCTATGCTTAAACCCTTTCTATAAAAAAATTGTTTTGTTGAAATATTATTTATCATTTTTTCTGCACCTATTTCTTCATCTCATACATTATCGAACCAGTAAGGGAAAGGAAAAGATAAAGTCCAACCCCCTTAATACTCTAGTCCCCTGTTTCACAAAGCCCCTTTAGTAGACACCCAATATAAAATTTCAAACCTTATCGTAGTTTTACCTCTAAGGAGCCTTCAATTTCACTAAGTAGAAGCATCTAGATAATAATGATGAATTGAGCAATTGGAAATCCTTTCTCCCACAATTTATTTTTCCCGTACTCACTTGTTGGAGCGAGGACCCCTGGAGCACACTTTTTGATGTAATTTTTTATAATTTTTGTATATGATCAGTGCACAAATGAGTTAAGGGGCTTTAGGGTGGGTCAAAGTCCCTATTTTTGATGTAAATGGGTCTAAGGGTAAACTATGGGCCTCGAATCATTGTTTGAGACTGTAGTGGTTCTGTGCTAGAAGAACATAAATAGGTAGATCGAGTCTAAGGAAATAATTTCAGTTTAATTCTAACTTGATGATGATCTGATTTTTTATGCATATGTAAGACTATAGAATGACTTTCATGGTTGGGTAAAAAGGCTCCTGTTGGCTTTGTGCACGGAGACCTATTCGTATCTGTATGCAGACTTTGCTGACTATGTGCGTGGAAGGGTTATGTATAACAGAAAAGTATGACATGTTGAATTGACCTGAAGCTAATATAACATAAATATTTCGGTGAACTGGTTATGTTATTAATCTAAGTTATCTATCTAATATTTATGTTTTGTTTAATATTGCACTATTTTTATGTTTCTTATTTATTATTGTGCAAGGATATCTATTATGGATATTTATGAATATTGATGGGTAATAAATCTTCTTAATTGATTAAGTATTATTTATATTTCGATCTGGTTCTATTATGATTTATTTGCGCTGAACTGATATGTGATTTTGTGTTATTATATTGAGTATTATGCGCATCTGCTTATAAGTCTCCAATTGATCTTCGTAGGGCCACTACATTATTTTCTTCCTTAGGGTGCAGAAACCTAGTTCCATCACCGGCCCATACTGCTTCGGGTGAGACTTTGATCCACGTAAGAAGGTCATAGCCGAAAAAGCGAGTAGTTGGAGGGTTTGTTATTTGCATAGACTCTGAACCTGGGTCAGGAGCCCTCAAGCTAGCAAATGGTTTCGTTGCGAGCAGTGGGATCATTTTGAGGGAGATTTGAGTTGTGGCACCCTTCGCGAAACAAATTGCAAAATTGTTTGGATAGAAATATCGTTGAATTTGCACACCAAGAGAATCGAAGTACTAAGATATCTGATGAAAATTGGGTACCAAAATAAATCTATAAATAATTTCATGAAATATTCTCTTTCTCCTTTGCACACGAACTATAGGAGTGGTTGTCATGCTTAGCTGAATTCAATACCTACATAAAATGATGACACAGTCACTAAGTGGACTCTTGAATTGATCCAAAAAGTAGAGAAGCTAGATAATAAGATCACTTGCATAGTAGATCACTAGATCAATGGCCCCTTGGGAGGATTTGCGACAGAATTTTCCATTGATCAATTTGTGTTCTATTTTGAAGCAGAAAGAATGTTTTTCAAAGGCCCTAGAGGTAAGTTTCTGTGCTCACTAAAATTGCTGTTGAAAATGATATTATGTGAATGGGGTTGTTTGTACGAACATATTGTTTGAATACCTTGAAGAGGCTCGACTACGTGTAATAGAAAATTTTAACGCAAAGATTATGAATTTTTTATTTATAGCCCTATGAAGCCTAGATCTGATAGTGAGGGTGAACCAGAAACTAGTAGCTCTAGTGATTCTGAAGGAGAAAATTCGTCACACCAGAAACCCCTGAGTTTGTTTCTAACTCCATCTGCTCCACTTCTACATTCATATCACAGAACACCCACTCCTCCGTGCAGTCCATCTACACAACCACTTCCACCTCGCCCAGAAGTAGACATCGATACATCAATGAAGTTACCTAATTTCAGAGGCATTGGAAATGAGGACACTAAACACTTCTGGTTTGTGACTAAGGCCATATGGCAGGCTCAACAAATTAACAATATTGATATTAAGAAGGCGCAACTCGCTACTACTTTCCATTTTTTTTGTTTTTTAATGATAATTTTTTTTATTTTAATTTTCTTTTTCAATTTTAAAATTTGTTTTTTTTTTTTCAATTTGTTTTTTTGTTAATTTTAAAATTTGTATTTTTGTTTCTTATTATTATTATTTTTTTAATTTAAATTTTTAAATTTAAAATTTTCTTTTTTGTATTTTATTTTTTTTAATCTAAATTTTAATTTTGTAATTTTAACTATTTTTCAAATTTTATATTTAATTTTTTTTTTAATTATACGGTTTTTTTTAACAACTCAAAAAAAATGTTTTTGTTGTTTTTTTTTAAATTTTTTGGGTTAATTTTTGTTTTTTTTCTTTAAATTATGTGTGTTTTTTTCAAATTTTGTCATTTCTTTTGATATAATTTTCGAATATTGTTGTTTTTTTTGTTTTATTTATTTATTTTTGTTTAAATTTTTTATTTTACGAGTTAATTTTGTTTCTTTTTACATTTTTATTGGTTTTTATATTGTTTTTATATATATATTTTTTATCCAAGTTTTGTGTTTTATTACCAACATGAAAATCACCACTCTAAAAAAGAAAGGTTGATGCTGCATCAATACGTTTCAAAATTAGCATGAAAATCATTGCTCTAAAAAAAAAAGTTGATGCTGCATCAATACGTTTCAAAATTAGCATGAAAATCACTAACATTTTAAAAAAAATATTCATACTTCATAAATAAAAATATTAGAGTGTCAAAAATGTGCACAAAAAAAAGGGGGTGATTCTACATCACCACTTTTCAAAATCGGGTGCTTTTTATGCTACTTAAAAAAAGTAGGTAACAGTGCGATTACCTATTTCATTGGTAACTTTGTTACAATAGGTTTACTCAAGAAAACCCTAATGACACAATGGAAAAAATAGAAAATGCCCTAAAAGAGCAGTTTAAGAAGCCTAAGTCATACGCGCAATTGGTGACAAAAATTAAAGAGATTCGTCGGGAGGTTAATGAATCTATATGGGAGGCCGATTAGAGACTAGGGCATACTATCAGAGATGGTGGATTTTCCATTGATGATACTCAACATAAGGAATGGTTCATTGTTATGTTTCTCCCACACCTACGCCAGCCCTTAGGACATTAGAATATTTCCACATAGCTGAGGTTGTGGAGGTTACAATGAAACTGGAGGCTACCCCAACACTTACGGCACTTGGAGCTGAACATATAAAGAATGATTTTCAAGCCATGCATTTAGAAATTCAAATCCCGTGCAAGGAGAAGGAAAAAGGTTTCGTAGAGGTTTGGTTCATAAAATATAAAGCTTTTGGGTACCATAAAGATCATTGTCCTGTCTTCAATAATTATCTAAATGATGGAGGTCCTAGTCCATTGAAGAGTCCTGTATGGTGCATTGTAATATTCCTACTTAGCCCTTGCTAAGAGGAATATTCATTTTTATTTTAATTTATGTTGCATGAATAAATAAATAAAGGAGGACATGTAAAACTCCTGAAAAGGCTGAATAAATCAATTCCCATTTGAAGAAAGATAAATCAGGGCCATGTAAATAATCACTTGCAGGTGTGAAAGAGGTTTGAGCTGAAGACTGGGTCAACCTTGACCAAATCTACAAAGATGTCTAGGTTCAATGCATCTCCAAAAGGGACATCGTAGTTCTAGAAGGAGGCCTCTCATGTGAAACGGGGCAACTCATCAAGGTGGTTTAGGGTTTGCAAAGTCTTTTCATCTTATAAAAGGAGAGGGAGGGTAGCAAGAGAAGGTTGTTGATTGATCATATTCATGAGTATTTTGTCTTCTTATAAAAATACTATTCTCTGCTATTTAGTGGAGAATTGTTCTTGGAATTCCTATGCAGGGATTTTACCTCTTCCTTTTGATTCTTGGAGGAGTGTTTTCTGAAGTGATCCAATATCATGCTTGAGGCCAAGCTCTACTTACATTGGTAGCACTAATCCATTGAGGGTTTTGATGCTTCTGCAAGCTACAACAAGTGGGAGTCTAGATCTGCAGAGATCTAGTGTATTTTGGAAGCCTCTTCTCATGGAGTGTGTATTTTAGCCTCCTGGAAGAGTGTCTCTTCACTTTGTACTTCAGATCTGAAATTTTGCAGGGGTTATCTATGTAATTTGAGCTACAGTGTTGTTCCTATTGATGGACTACGTTATTTTGGTGTGAGACTCTTCATGGTGTTTTTCTCATAGTTTAGACCAGAGATCTCCAGTGCTGGGCTTTGCCTTCCACTTGGTGATCCATGGATTAACTTGCTGATCCATGTTCTATTTAGATCTGATCCATTGTAATGAAATTTTATATTCATAAATTTACTGTAGCAATTTCCAGTTCTGCAACTTGTTTCTTAGATCTACTCTTATTTATGCATAATTTGGGCAAAATCCCAAGGGGATCTTGTAGAGAAAGCCATCTAGTTTCCAGATCTGATATAGATCTGATGTTTCATCCACGAATCTATCCTAGATCTAAGTTGTAATTTGTAGCTGCTATAGCTCATGAAAATAACGTTGTTGAGCCATTTCTGCTAATGTATAGATGTTGTAGCTCTCTTTTCTGAAGATATCTTGCTCTCTTTTTTCATGTAATCTAATGTATATTGAAGAATCTTCACTTTACTTCTGATTTACTGCTGTAATTTCATTTATTAATCATATGTGATGGCCTCCTAATCATATGGACTAAGACTGCGTGATTCTTGAGGTAGTTTCTTGTGCATAGCTACAACCCCTCTTGTAGGGTGTTTTTCAGCTAGACTAGGTTGTTGGAGACCTATTTACCACACCTAGTTTGATTTTTTTTTCTCCCATTCTAGATCTAGACCCTAGATCTGGTGATCTAAGGGATCCAAGGGCTGAAAACTCATTTCTATACATCAATCTCCCAAGGAGTGTGTTACTTTTCCAGGCTTGTTCTACAATCCCAATGTGAGAACATTACAATGGTATCAAAGATCCTTTCTTGGTAGAGCTTGCACTTGCCTTGGAGCACCAGTGATGTTGCATTCACAAGAAGATGATCCTCTTACTGAGAGGGAGAAGAGGTACCAGAATAGAAGTCATAAAAAGTATGACTACACTACTGGTGATCCTCACAAGGGTCAAGACAAGGGGAAAGCCCGTGAAACTATGAATGATAAGGAAGTAAAGGAGTTTGAAAAAACTCTTTTGGAGACCATGTAAGATCTTTCCAAGTATATAAAAGAGATGAGGGTGGAAAGAATGAGGGAATCTCTTGGGATATTTTAGTTGGGAGAAATCTCAGATATGTATCATCATGGGACTGGTCAACCAGTGAATCTGCCACCAACCCCACAAGCTTCACAACACTTCACTATGCCTACCTTCTTGGCTGTGGAGAATGAAGGAGCACATGAGAAAGATTCTCTTGAAGAACAATTTTTGGAGTATGAATCTCAGAGTCAAAGATTCAAGGATAACTTGAGTTTCCAAGACTTTTGTCACATCAAGGACAAAAGAAGACCAGGGCAGCAGTATAGAGATGGTGGATTATTTCATGGTAGACACCACACCATGGGCAGATTCTTTTTGCCAAAGTTTGATGGATCATCCTCCATTTCTGCCAAGGCATGGGTAGAAAAGATGAATATATATTTCCAGCTGAACAAAGTCCCTGAAGTTGAGGCCATCAAGATTGTAGCGCTGCACTTTGAAGGTGAAGCACACAATTCATGGTTCCATGGATTGTCTACATTGGGACACATCAATGTGACTACCTATGATGAGTTCACTAGAAGAATGGTGGAGAGGTTTGACAGGAAGGATCTTGAAGCACCCTTCATAAGCCTTGCAAAAGTGAAGCAGTCAGGAGATGCAGAGACTTACATCTCTGAGTTTTTAAGATTATCAGTCATGGTCCCTGATCTATCTGTATCAAGGAGAGTCTACATGTTCATTGATGGCCTGGAGGAACCCTTGCATGGATTGGTTAAATCTACCAAGCCCATCACTTTTCATGATGCCATCGAGAGAGCTAGAGATCTCCAAGATGCCTTGCCAAAAGAAAAGGCAACTTTCCAAAGAAAGGCCCCTCACTTTTCTAAGGGGAAAGAAAGAAAATTTGCTCCTCCGAAGGAGAGCTCTTTGAAACCTCTTGATATTGATCTCAAGAGGGAATTGAGGAATAAGAAGATGTGCTTCACTTGCTAAGATTCATGGGTGCCTGGACATAGTTTTTCTACTCGAAGAGCACACTACATAGATGTCTTCTCTGATTTGGAGGAGGAAGATGATGATGAGGAACCTAGGAAGGGTCACAGTGCTGATGATGAGGAGGAAGAACAAACACCCACCAGAGATGGGAAGGGATCCTTTGCTCCAACCAGTGGGACTCGTGCCTCTTTGAGAGGAGTTCCTAAGTACTTGACCCTAAGAGTACAAGGTACAGTTATGAATCAGAGAGCATCTGTACTAATTGAAAGTGGGGTAACTCACAACTTTATTGATTCTCACCTTGTGCAAAGAAGAGGGATCCCCACAGACACTTTGGAGGGATTTTCTATTTTGGTCCTAGGATATAGGACCACGCAATGCATGCAATATGTTCCATCACTCTCTGTCACTATGGGATCCTACACTTTTGTGGATCACTTCTTTGTGGTGGAAATACCAGACACCAACATCATCTTGGGTGTCCAATGGTTGGTCACCTTGGGAAAGGTTACCACTAATTAGAAAGCCTTGCAAATGGAGTGGGTGGACTTGAAGAGTGAGAAACCACAAATGATCCAAGGCATGAACACCTATCCTTCACCTATTGTTTCTACACAAACAACAGAGATGGACTTGCACAGTGGAAGTAGGGATCTCACAGTTCCTTCTCGCATGTTCATGAGTATGCTGCAAGGGACATTCTTATCTAATGGCAGGCCACTTATGATGCCATCAGATTCTGATCTTGTGGGGAAGACTCCACAAAGTGCTGCTCCAAATATAGATGAAGGAAGGATTGGAGAAATAAGAGACCAAGTCACAGCGCTGGAGGATTTGAAACAACTCAAGAATGAGGGGGACCTTCTTCCTACATCACCATCTCCCTCTCTCTTTTCTGGATCTGTGCTATGGGAGGAGAAGAATGGGAGGAGCAACCTTCCATCACAAACATTTGGCATGAAATATGCCAAGGAAAAGAAGAGAAAGATCAGCAACATAACAGATTTCTCTATGGGGGTATCACTAGTGCTGTTATTTTTGGAGAGTGTGGATCCATATTGGAGATCTCAACTCCTTGTGGAGTACTCCAAATATCTTCACACCGGGATGATACTAGATGGCATGAAGCAAGAGGGAGGCTATTTGGTCCATGAAGGGGTCATCTATTATATTAGTAGATTATTCTTTTCTAAAGCCACCAAGCTTAAGCAATAGATAATACAAAGGGCACACAAATAGTTCCTTTCTAGCTATATGCATTCAACAAATATCTACACCCTAATCATGAGGTGTTTTCATTGGGAGGGAATGAAGGAGGAACTACATCAACACTATGATTTGGAGGAACTACATCAACACTTTCAAGAGTGTAGGAGTTATGAGGAGTTGGGGGAGCTAAAGGACTCTATACAGGAGTCATTTTAGCCATCCCTTCCTTCTCTTGAAAGAGGAGAAATGTCCATGCCCAACTCCATGTGTGTGGGAGACTTGAATGTTAAAGAATCTGATCTTATGGAGCATGCTTATTTTTATAATTTGACATATTCTCTTACAATATGTATGCAAGCCATGGCTCCAAAAGGGAGTGATATTACATGTAGATCTCATAGCATTGGTAAGGCCAATAAAAATTATGAATCTGGTCACTTCCTTGAGGTGCAAAGGGGGGTCATTTTTCATGTTGGGTGCTTCCCAAAGGCACCAAACATATCTATCATTTTCAGGTTCAATGCATCTCCAAAAGGGACAACACAGTTCTAGAAGGAGGCCTCTGATGTGAAAAGGGGAAACTCATCAAGGTGGTTTACGGTTTGCAAAGTATTTTCATCTTATAAAAGGAGAGGGAGGGCAGCAAGAGAAGGTTGTTGATTGATGATATTCATGAGTATTTTTTTTTCTTAGACAAATATTATTCTCTACTATTTAGTGGAGAATTGTTCTTGGAATTCCTATGTAGGGATTTCACCTCTTCCTTTGAGGATTCTTAGAGGAGTGTTTACTGAAGTGATCCACTATCAGGCTTGAGGCCATGCTTTACTTCCATTGGCAGTGCTGATCCATTGAGGGTTTTGCTACTTCTGCAAGCTGCAACAAGTGGGAGTCTAGGTCTGCAGAGATCTAGTGTATTCTGGGAGCCTCTTCTTATGGAGTGTGTATTTTAACCTCCTGGAAGAGTGTCTCTTCTCTTTGTACTTCAAATCTACAATTTTGTAGGGGTTATCTATGTCATTTGAGCTACAGCATTGTTCCTATTGATGGACTGTGTTATTTTGGTGTGAGACTCTTCATGTGTTTTGCTCATAGTTTAGACTAGAGATCTCTAGTATTGGGCTTTGCCTTCCACTTGGTGATCCATGGATTAGATTTCTGATCCATGTTCTATTTAGATTTGATCCATTGTAATTAAATGTCATATTCATAAATTTACTGCAGCAATTTCCAGTTCTGCAACTTGTTTATCATATCTACTCTTATTTATGCGTAAATTGGGAAAAACCCCAAGGGGATATTGTAGAGAAAACCATCTAGTTTCCAGGTCTGATATAGATCTGATGGTTCATCCACAGATCTTCCCTAGATCTAAGTTGTTATGTGAAAATTCTACAGCTTATGAAAATAACACTGTTGAGCCATTTCTACTTATGTATACATGTTCTAGCTCTCTTTTATGAAGATATCTTGCTCTCTCTTCTCATGTAATCTATTGTATATTGAAGGAGCTTCACTTTACTTTTGATTTGCTAATATAATTTCATTTATTAATAATATGTTATAGCCTCCTACTCATATGGACTAAGACTGCATGATTCTTAAGGCAGTTTGTTGGGCATAGCTGCAACCCCTTTTGTAGGGTGTTTTTTAGCTAGACTAGGTTGTGGGAGACCTGTTTACCACACCTAGTTTGATTTGTTTTTTCTCCCCTTCTGGATATAGACCCCAGATCTTATGATTGAAGGGATGCAAGGGCTGCAAAATCATTTTTGTACATAAATATACCAAGGAGTGTGTTATTTTTCCAGGATTTCTATGCAATCCAAATTTGGGAACATTACATGCATAATCTATCAAATTGTTGGATTACATGACATAGATTCCTTCCTAGGGATCAGAAAGTATCAACCTAACTTGGAGTAGTTGTTTTTTAGATTATTTTCGTCACTAAGGGATGATGAGAAACATTGTCGCACTTATGATATTGTGACAACTGCATTTAATGATAACTAGTTGTTAACTAGTTAATAGACATTTTATTTATTTGTTTTAAGAAAATACTGGAACTATTAATGTTTGCTGAAAAAATTATTTTCATTAGTGATTAATTATGAATAATAAAATAAGTTATGGAAATTTACTCCATAAAAGTAAAAGCTGATGGTAAATGTTTTCCAAGAACTGGAAGGTGGTTGGGATAGTTGGAAACAGTTACCTGCTCCTCTGGGGATAAGAGACTAATCTTAGTGAGGAGTAAGGGTTCTGTTCATGGACTGAGGAGTGAGTGGAGAATTTTCTCGAGCTGGTAGAGACTAGTGGAAAAACACTCAACAAATCCTGATTAAATTTTTGGTACTGACTCGACCAGGAGTCCTGAGGTCACAACAGAAATTTCCACTGTCAACCCGTACCTTTTAGTAACGGAGCACGGGGGAAAGAGGAGGATGTGATCGCCTCTTTTGATGGTTGGTAGAACCATAGCTATAAACTACATAATTAGATAAGTAACTGTGTGTTCCAGTGAGTTAATCACTGCATTACTTTTACACTATGTATGTACAGGCATTTATTTACTAGTGATAATAATAGTGGGTATATGTTAGGAAAGTTCTGAGAGAGAATGGTACTAATATTTATTATTAATATCTCATTATGTATTTCACCAGAAAAGTATGGGTATTATGATTATGTGCATAACTTTCATTACATTTAAAGCTTAGTGTTTGTGGTTATGTCAAGAAAGGAATGGAATATCTAAGTTCTAGTTTATACAACAGTGGATGTCTGGTGTAGGAAATGGGAAAAAAAAACTTAGATATACATGTATATATATATATATATATATATATATATATATATTTTACAGTGAACTTAATATATAGTAAAATATAGTTAAGGGAATGAACTGTAAACTGTGTAAAAATAAATAATTATATTTATATCCTGTAAAGTTTAAAAATACACATATACATGCTTAATGAAATTTATTTTTGATAATAAAATAGGGTGGACTGTCAGTCGAGGGTACGGGGTGAAACCCTAACCCAAGATGCATTTTCCCTCAAGCGTAGCTATACATGGACACTGTAGGTGGGCTGGTCACCGAGGTATTTACATAAGGTAGAAAGAGATGTATTGTAAACAAAGAAACTTAAAGTGAAGTTTTTAATTACTGTAAAGACAGAAAAAAAATTATTCCTCAAGAAAACAGAGTTAAGGCTGACTGCCAAGCGGAACTATATATTATCAATACGAATGAACAAAGGAAAATAAAGAGAATGAAAATGGGAACTGGAACATGTTCATAATTTTGCGAGAATAAGCTTTTCATACCATTAAATAGCGAAAGGCCACTGTGTGAAAAAATATTACATAGAGTCCAAACAAATAACAAATGTTCCAAAAAGTAATCCTTACAGCGTTCACCATTTAAATACCTAAAACTGAGTAAGAGTCAAGATTTAGAATTGAAACCCTCAGAAAATTTTTCATAATAAAATCATGGAGAAATTGTACTGAAAATAGGACTACGAGGAAAACACTATCCGAGGCCTCAAGAAGCCTAGCTGATTACTGTCATATTAAAACTTTACAACTTGTAAATTGAACTAAAACATAAACAATGTTGATAGACAACTCTTTATATAGAGTCGATAACTAGGTTCCTAAACCCTAAGGAAAGGGCCGAAGTTCACTTGATATCATTCAGACTTATGAGTCTGAGGGAAACATTAAAAGTATCTGGAAGTGAGCTATCGAATTAGCAATTGTGTTGAAGTAATTAGAATTTAAATTGATAATTTGAGGTAGGAGAATGGCTAACAAGTGAGAAATATGACCTGTAGTAAAAGCCATGAAAGATATATCTGTAAGAAAATATTTAAGACGCTAAACATTTTTTTCATAAGCAAACAAGAACTATGTTAAAATAGTAAGGATTTGATAACGAGATTACTTGTGGAGAATATTTCACCACGAAATTATATCCCTAGCACTGTAATCCTCCAAACACCGAGAACAAGATCAATAAGGAATTCAATTCAAAAGATTAAACCCAAAAAAAAAACTCGGTATGCTCGAGAGGAGAAAAAAAATATTTATGATAAGAGAGTAGAGTCACTTTACCTGAACTGCGGTGAGAAGCATAGGAATGAGAATAGAAGGAATAGACACGGCTATGAAGGACGCATTCCACTGGAAGTACATTGCGCTTTGCAACTGGGACCTCCATTTCCTTTTTCCGCAAAGCCAAGGGAATTTCGACTCTGAGGTTCTCATAAGCCAGAAAGAATGATTAAAATTGACAGAGTTGTAGCTTAGACAGAAGAACGTAATGGTGACAAATCCACAGAGTGGAATAACTACACAATGCAGACGCAAAGATAAAGGCCAGTAACGTCTAGGGTTGGAAGTGTTAACAATGTAAACTCCTTCCCAAACGTCAACCATTGATCTTCCAAAATTCGACGGTGAAGATCTCAAACCAAGTTCATCTAAAAACGCAAGATATCACAGTGGATCGTAAAACTATCAGTAGAATTTATTAGCCAGTACTATTTGCATTAATTCACCGTGCATGCCAGCTTTACCTCCAAAACAATAGAGATAAAGATCTTACGATATGCGGTTGTAAAACTATATGCTAAAACTAAAGTTTCAAACCTGTGGAATAATGCATTAGTCCATAAAACAAAAAACACATATGTGACGAGTATTCCATGATGGTGATAAGATTATAATTATATGTGTTCTGAGTTTAGAAGTTTTATAGAAAAATGATGGGTTGGTTATGGGTTTATAAAGATAAAAAAAATCATAGTTATTGTAAATATATATCACGTGCAAATCAGTAAATAATAGTAAGTTTAGCTTTGGTTAATAAGTTATACTAATTTTTTATTACTTTGGTTTGTGTGTGTGTCATAGATATGATGTTAAATAAAGCTAAAATATATAGGATGTAGGATGAACCTACTTCAACATCATCCCCCTTTGGGAATGGAGGATTCCAGGGCAAAGGAAGAGGCTGAGGAGGTGGATCAGCTGGTCAAGGAAGAGGAAAAGTTATTTTCTATAATTGTGGAGATGCTAGTGATTATGCATGCGACTATCCTAATCCAGCACAACATTCAAGCAGGTATTGTAGAAAATTTGATCGTGTCATAGATGATTTTCCTATATTGGTTGCTAAAATGTACAAGAAGAAAATGTAGGCTCCAACACAAAATCCGTCCCTGTCACTGTCCCTCCATGTCATCTATTCATTAGCGTTTGAGTATCCCACAAAATATTATGAAAATTATATCATTTATTCCCTCTATTGATCAATTTTAATAATTGAAGTCCCCACTCCACAAACATTATTTTGGTCGCTATACAATTGATTCACCTGTCATATAAAACCATGCAATGTCAATTATTCACTTGTCTCATCATTGATTCTGCTAAATTAAAAACTACTTGTCGCCAAATTTTAGTGTTTTAATAGTGATTCACCCTACGTAAAATCGACACCTTTCGCGAGTAACCCTGTGCTTAAACCTTTTCTATCAAAAATTTATTTTCTCAAAATCTTGTTTAGCATTTTTTTTCTGCACCTAGTTCTTTGTCTTATACATTATCGAACTGTAAGGAAAAGGGAAAAGCTAGAAATTTCAATCCCCTTAATACTCCAGTCCTTCATTTTGACAAAGCCCCTTCAGTAGACACCCAACATAGAATTTCAGAAACCCTCTCAGATTTTGACCTCTGTGAGCTTCATAATTGGGCTAAGCAGAAGTATCCAGATAATAATGATGAATTGAGCAACTGGAAATCCTTTCTCCCATAATTTATTTTCCCGTAGACTCACTTGTTGGAGGAGGGTCCCCTGGGCCACACGTTTTGATGTAATTTTTTATAAGTTCTGTATATGCGCGTTCCGCAAATGAGTCATGGGGCTTTGGGGTGGGCCAAAGTCCCTATGTTTGATCTAAATGGTTTTAAGGGTAAACTGTGGGCCTCAATTAATTGTTTGAGACCATAGTAGCTATGCGCTAGAAGAATATAAATAGGTAGATCAAGTCTAAGGAAAGAATTTTGGTGTAATTATAACTTTGATTATCTTATTTTTTATGCATATGTAAGACTGTAGAATGGTTTTCAGGGTTGGGTAGAAAGGATCCCATTGGCTTTGTGCACAGATACCTAGTCCTGGTTGTATGTGGACTTCGTTAGCTATGTGTGCAGAAGGGTTATGTATAAGAGAAAAGTATGATATGTTGAATTGACATAAAGCTAATATGAAGGAAACATTTTGGCAAACTGGTTATGTTATTAATCTGAGTTATCTATCTATTGTTTCTTTCTTTTTCAGATTGCACTATTTCTGTGTTTCTTATTTATTATTGTGTGAGGATATCTATTATGGATATTTATGAATGTTGATGGGTAATAAATCTACTTAAGTGATTAAGTATTATTTAGAATTGGATATGGTTCTGTTATGATTTATTTGTGTTGAAGTGACTTGCGATTCTGTCTTATTATGTTGAGTACTATGTGCATCTGCTTATATGTCTCCAATCGATCTGCTTAGGGCCACTGCATTATATTCTTCCTTAGGGTATAGAAAATTGTTTCCAACACTCCCCATATTGCTTTGGGTGAGAATTTGATCTGCGCAAGTAGGTCATTTTCAAAAGGGCCAATAGTTGGAGGGTTTCTTAGTTTCATAAACACTAAACCTAGGTCAGGACCCCTCAAGCCAAAAAATGGTTCTGTTGCCAGGACCAGGATCATTTTGACGGATATTTGATGTTGTGGCATCCTTCGTGAAATGAATTTCAAGATTGGTTGGATAGGAAGATCCTTGAATTCACACATAAGCTATCTGATGAAAAGTGGGTACAAAAATACATCTATAAGGAAGTTCATGAAATATTCTATTTCTCCTTTACACATGAACTACAGGAGTGTTTTTCATGCTAAGCTAAATTCAATACCTACATAGGGGATGATGTAGTCACTAAGTGGACCCTTGAATTGATCCAACAAGTAGAGAAGCTAGACAATAAGATCATGTGTGTGGTAGATCACTCGATCGATCGCCTCTTGGGAGGATTTGTGACAAAATTTTCCATCGATCAATTTATGTCCTATTCTGAAGCAGAAAGAAGGTTTTTCAAAGGCCCTAGAGGTAAGTTCCCGCGCTCACAAAAATTGTTGTTGAAAATTATATTATGTGAACGGGGTTGTCTATACGAACATATTGATTAAATTCCTCGAAGAGGCTCGACAATGCACAGTGGAAAATTTTCCTGCGAATATTCCGAAAAGTTTATTTATAGCCCTATGAAGCCTAGATATGATAGTGAGGATGAACCAAAAACTAGTAGCTCTAGTGATTCTAAAGGAGACATTTCGTCAGACCAGAAACCTTTGAGTTTGTTTCCAACTCCATCTAATCCACTTCTACCTTCACATCGCAGAACACCCACTCCTCTGCGTAGTCCATCTACGCAATCACTTCCACCTCTCCCAGAAGTAGACATGGATTCATCAATGAAGTTACCTAATTTCAGAGGCATTGGAAATGAAGATACTGAACACTTCTGGTTTGTGACTGAGGCCGTATGGCAAGCTTAACATATTAACAATATTGATATTAGGAAGACGCAACTAGCTACTTCTTTCCAAGATCATGCATTATATTGGTACGTTAGGTATGCTCAAGAAAACCCTAATCCCACAATGGAAGAAATAAAATATGCCCTAAAAGAGAAATTTAAGAAGCCTAAGTCATACACACAATTTTTGATAGAAATGAAAGAGATTCATTAGGAGGTTAATGAATCTATATGGATGGTCAATGAGAGACTAGGGCCCACCATCAAAGATGGTGGATTTTTCATTGATGATACTCAACATAAGGAATGGCTCATTTCTATGTTGCTGGCACAACTACACCAGACCTTAGGTCAGCAAAATATTTCCACACAGGTTGAGGCTCTGGAGGTTGCAATGAAACTGGAGGCTACCCCAACACTTGTGGCACTTGGAACTCAACAAATAAAGAATTATTTGGAAGCCATGAATTTAGAAATTCAAATCCTGTGCAAGGACAAGGGAAAAGAAGTTTTTGTAGAGGTCTCATGCATAAAATGTAAGGCTTTTGGGTACCATAAATATCAATGTCCTTTATTCAAAAATTATTTGAACGCTGGAGGTACTAGTCCATTGAAGAGTCTTGTATGGTGCACAATCTGTCAAATCGTTGGATTACATGACATAGATTCCTACCTCAGGATCAGAAAGTATCAACTTGACTTGACACAGTTTCTTGGAATCACGATTGTCGTTAGACCAAAACCCACAGGAGTTAGTCTCTGCTACAATCATCAGAGTTAGGATCCACGAGAGGCGTTTATTCCATGTCTTGAAACACACGGGGAGTATTGAACCCAATGTCAAAAAATCTCCCCCCCAACGTGAGCTAGGTGAGTTTCAAACTCGAGACCTATTGCTTTGAAACCAATTATTGGAATCACGATTGATGTTAGACAAAAACCCGTAGGGGTTAGTCTTCGCTACAATCGTCAGAGTTAGGATCCATGAGAGGCAGCTAGTCCATGTCGTGAAACACACGGGGAGCATTGAACCCAATCTCCAACATAGTTTCTTTACAGATTTTGTTTGTCATTAGGGAATGATGAACAAAAATGTTGCACTTATGATATGATGTTAGATAAAGCTAAAATATATAGGATGTAGGCTGAACATACTACAGTATCATCCCCCTTTGGGCGTGGAGGATTTCAAGGCAGAGGAAGAGGCCGAGGAGGTGGATCAGCTGGTGAAGGAAGAGGACAAGTTGTTTGCTATAACTGTGGAGACGTTGGTCATTATGCGTGTGGGTGTCCTAATCTAGCCCGACATTCATGCAAGTATTGTATAAAATTTTATCATGTCATGGAAGATTGTCCTATATTGATTGCTAAAATGTAGGAGAAGAAGATGCAGACTGCAACACAAAATCTTCAGATGGTTTGAGCATAAACTCATAAATAATATCCAATTATGAATGTGGTGACTAGGAGCGGTGTAGCCACCAATGAAGAAAAGGGAAAGAAATTAGACACTAATGTATTGATCCATAAAGCACCTAAAAATAAGGAAATATTTAATCTTTAGCACACAAAGGATACTTTTGTTGAAGTGCAGAAAGAATTTGCATAAGGAAGTGCATCAACATTAGGAAGATCGATGAAGGAATCAGGATGAGATGAAGAGATCAAACCATTTTTACAAGCATGTATAAAGTTACTACGCATAAAAAAGGAAATATAAAATCTTCAAGCTCTGATAGATAATTTCCTAGAGAAGGAACAATCAATGGTAGAAAAGCAAGATGTCAGCAAAATATACTTGAATAAGAAGAGAATGAGTAGGGGGATGCATATGACCGCACAAATTGGTGCTTATGAGATGGAGCAGGTTATTTTAGACCTAGGATAAGATGCTAATTTTCTACCCAAGCAAACATGGCAGCGCACGGGAAAACCGAATTTGGAGTGGTCTACCATTCAACTGTGCATGTCCAATAAGCAGAAGATCATTCGTTTATGGAGGTTGTCGCAAGTTGTTTTTAGTATCGAGGGTGTTAAGGTGATGGTATTCTTCTAAGTCATACAAATGGTAGATGATATTGATCCTTATACTACGTTGCTAGGGTTGGAATGGGCTATCGACATGGATAGAGTTATAAATGTGAAGAAAAGGAGAATGGAATTTCAAAGCAATGGAGTCAGGGTAGTCATTCCTATAGATCCTACAGAATGAAAAAGATGCATATATTTGGTGCACACTGATAATTAGATCGATCAAATCTATAAGATGACCTGGCATGAGGAAGATTGGATTAATCCAATAGCATATGGAAATATAAAGTGGGAGAAGGATAAATCTTACATCTCAGACTCTGATGAGGAATTAGAAAACTAGAAAAATGTAATATTCCAAAAATTTAGAATTCATCTAAATGGAATATTATAGTTGTTTTATCACTAGGTAGATGAGTAAATGGTTGGGGAGACTCATAAAACACCTTTAGAAGGAATAATAGAACTCCTAATGTGAAAGGAGGAATAATAAGCAGTTGGATTAAGCACCTTTGGGTGTGAACAAGGATTGGATCATGTTGATTCAATCAACTTTGACAAAGTCAACAACGTTGTCTAGATACATTGAATCTCCTTGATGTACAACGTAGTTTTAGTGGAGGACAACTTACATGAGCTTGGTGGAAAATATAGATGGGATCCAATGTGAAGAGTTTCACTTGATATATATGGAGAGGATGGGATCCTTTTTTATTCATGTTTGGATTATTATTTTGTGTATGGTCTGTTTAGACTACTTGCATTCTTCAACTATTTAGTTGAGATTGTTGTGTTGTTTAGCACAGGGTGTTCCTGATCGGGAATCCCACCTCTTCCATTGAGGAGATCTTGGAGGAGTTTGTACTATACTTCCACAATCAGGCATTTTTCCAAGCTACAGTCTCATGTACAACACAGTTTTTTTTAGAGTTGGGTTGTGTTGCAGAGGTGTAGCAGTGGAGGAGAGAAATCTCCAATTTTTGAGTTTATTTTCTAGTGAGGGGACCAACCCTTCACCTATTTAGTTGATTGGGTGTTTTTGTAGCTGATATATCATTCCTTTAGCACCATATCAGTATTCATTCCTAGGGATTACATAAGTCAGGCAACAGAAATGCAGTGGGAAACTAAAAAAAGGCTGAAAATCCAAACCTACAATCTAGCCAAACTATTTCTGGGTTTTCTTGGGTTTTTTGAGTAGAGTATATGGTTGAAAGCGAGGATAGTTATGATCACTCTAATAGCATTCAGCACATGGTTATTCTTCATAATAACAGTAGTTTCCAACAGCAACAGCAGTAGCAACAGACATTTCCAGTGCTTGGTTTCTTTGGTGTATTTCAGCCATCTTCTGGCTTGAGTGCATTTATTTTGGAGCACTATGTAATTTCATTTGATATTGATATATATTGAGATGGCTCAGCTATTTTCTGCCCATTTTTATGATGTTTTGATGTATTCTAGAATTTTTCCAGTTCTACATGTTTAATTCTTATTTTACCGTAGTTGGAATTGTGCATATGTTCTATATTCCTATCTTTTCCATTTTGGAATATTACAGTGGTATTAGAGCATAATATTTGCTTAGCCTGCGCATCTAAGACATTATGCCATTACGAGGAGAAGCCTCTCACAGAAAAGAGAAAATTCATAGAAGAAAAGAAGGTATGACTCCATTATTTGGAGAAATGAAGGAAGAGAGGGTCTCCCTGCTTCTTTTCCAAGCTATGAAAAATGTCAAAGAAGATCTCAAGGAGATGAGAGGGGAGATGTAGGAACTTCCTGAGAGGGTTTGAAAGGGAAGAAAGCCCTAGCTATTCACTTGATGGGTGTGAGCATTCAGCCACACATGTAGATCCACAACGTAGTCTATTTCCCACATTCACTACAAGAAGGATGGAGGAAGGAGATGCACCAAGGTAGGATACCTTGAGTGTCTATCTTCAGGAGTATGAGTCTCAATCATGGAGATTCAAAGAGCACTTGGACTTCCAAGGGTTTTTCCAACTCAAGGAAGCTAGAAGATCCATCAACCATGATAGAAGCAAGAGAGGTAGAATCTTTCTATCTAACTTTGATGGATCAACAGAGTGCACATCCAAAGCTTGGGTGGAGGAGCTAGACTCATATTTTTAGCTACACTAATTTTCATAAAAGGAGGCCATTAGAGTAGCAGCGCTGCACCTCAAAGGTATGGCCCATAATTGGTGGTTAAATAGTTCTTATTAATTTTATCATGCAAATGCAAAAACTTATGTTGTGTTCACTAAGGAATTGGTGAGAATATTTGACATTAAACATTGTAAAACATCTCTTGTGGAACAAAGAAACTTAAAACCTTTGCATGAGTTGGAGAGATCTATCTTGCCAACTCCACTCCATATTTTTGATGAAGAGTATGAGTAGAGAAGAGCTAGCAACGCTGTACCATTGGGAGAAAATCCATCACCACATGGAGATGGGAAAGGATCCATTGTTTCCATTAGAGGAGCCCTTGTGTCCTTGCAAGGATTTCCAAATGATTTAACATGTGGCAACCAAAACACAATTCCGGAGCAGCATGCATCAGTTGTTGTGGTTTGTGAATCTTGGTAGATGGAAGGAGAAGAAAATAAGGATCATTATGAAGGGATGATGGGAATTCACCCTTATCCATTCCGAGGTGTTTCTGCAAAAGATAAGGAGACTGTATTGCGTAGTGAAGAGAGGGAAAAATCAGTCCACTCATATATACAGTCCACTTCAGATTTTGATGTCTCACTACATGGGGGCATTCCACCTGGGAGGCCACTATATCTAGAGTTGGTAGGAGACATTTTTCCATTTGGTTCACCATTCTTATATTCCATAGGGGTGAAGACCTTGGAGGAGTCCAGCACATTGCAGATATTTTGGGATAGACTCAAGGAGGAGAGAGATATTCTCCCATTTTCAGCGTCACCCTCTCTGACTACAAATACTGCGCTGACAGAAGTTGCTGCAGTGATGGAGGATGGCACCTTCATGGTGCAAGAGATCTGCTGCATGGATTTGGAGAAACAAAGGGTACTTCCTTTGAGGAAGGAATCCTCCATACATTGGGGTAGAGGGAGGCCGCTTATGCTTACATTGGCCAAGATCAGGAGGTTCTTTTTGGATGGTAGCTTCTCATGGGAGGGCAACCCCCAAAGGTCACCACTTCTATTTGAGCATGAGCAGCTGCATGATGAGCATGACAGTAATTTTGAGGATGAATTTGGCATGAGGGATGTCAAAGGAGAAGACAAAAGCATGTGGGGTGCTTCACATTTCATATCTTCAACGCTGTCTCTTGGGAGGATTGATCCATATTGGAGATCTCAACTTTTGGTGGAGTACTCGAAGGATCTTAGTTCCTACATAATTCTTGATGGCCCTGAGGGAGATGATAGATATATGGTGGATTATGTGGTCACATATTCTTATGGAAAAGTCTTCTTTACTAGAGCTTCTGAGCTCAAGGAGAAGCTGCTACATGCAACACATGAGGACTTCCTTTCTATGCACTTTGATGCATATCATTATTTGATGGAGAAGTTCACTTGGGAGGGCATCTAGCATGATATATTTCAGCATATGGAGAAATGCATAGCCTAGATGCTGATGGAGAGGTTGGCACAACCACTTCCCTACTCATTGAGAGTGAGGGAGAATTTCCAGTTGAGCCACTTCAGCTCAAGGACAAAAGTACATGGTGGATAAGGTACAATTTTGCATTATGATTTGTACTTCTTTAATTTTTATAAGAAAAATTTTGTATTAAGAAGGGTAATTCCTTATTATACATTATATTATGATGTACTTGAGGCCAAATGTAGCATTGATATTGGCTATCCTTTTGGTGGTTTGTGGAGGAAGCCACATGATTCTTGGTGTGCACCATTGGCACCACATCTTACTTTCATGATCATATCTTGTAGGATGATTGTGGCAGAAAACAAGTGGCTGGAAAATAATTTTTTGTTCTTTCATTTGAGGTAAGAAAGGGATTCACTTCACTAGTTCCATGTGTGGAACTATGATCCACTTTCTGGTTGTCATATGGCAGCTTGTTTTCATTGGTTTTTGCTTCCATATATTGCTGATATTTTTATATTCATGGGGAGCTTTGTTTGGAGAGTGGGAAAAAGGTTGGAAGTTCCCATTGGGAGTATGATTCTCCATACTTTACATCTTTTATGTTTCAGGAGAAACAATGGGCAAACAATGATTTCCATGCTACATCTCTTTTCTTCATGTGGGAGGAGCCATTTGGAGAACTTGAGGTTTTGGAGGAGGCACTTCATGGTTGAATTGTTTGGTGGGGTAACTTGGGCCATTCTTGGAGGCCATTTCATTTCAGCCCAAGATCCGAAACAACCCCATACTTACCATAAATGGAGAAAAGAACAACTAGGATGGGAAAATATAAACTCTCCATGCAACCCCAACACATTGCATAAACCCGGGGTTGATGATTTATTTGATGAGCTACCTAGAATGGTTCATTTCATTTGGATGATAGAATGGGTATGGAAGACTCTCATTGGGGATGAGATTCCCTATGTTTATCATCACTCCTACCTTGAGGAGGCCATGGGAAAAGAAGAAGGTTTCTAGTCACACCTTCCACTTTCTCATGATGTACATCATTTGGTTCTACATACTTGGGAGAAACCATAGGAGGACAGATTTATTGTAGATTATGTTGATCTGTGGTGTGAACTATTGATGAGGAGGCCACAAGAAAATTAAGGGAGGAATTTTGCTCCACATTTACAGTTGCTTGAGGACAAGCAACATTTTTGAGGAGAGGACTGTAATATTCCAAAAATTTAGACTTCATCTAAATGGAATATTTTAATTGTTTTATCACTAGGTAGATGAGTAAATGGGTGGGGAGACTCATAAAACCCCTTTAGAAGGAATAATAAAACTCCTAATGTGAAAGGAGGAAGAATAAGTAGCTATATTAAGCACCTTTGGGTGTGAATAGGATTTGGATCATGTTCATTCAGTCAACTTTGACCAAGTCAATAGCGTTGTCTAGATACATTGAATCTCCTTGATGTACAACGTAGTTTTAGTGGAGGACAACTTGCATGAGCTTGGTGGAAAATATGGATCGGACCCAATGTGAAGAGGTTCACTTGCTATATATGGAGAGGATGGGATCCTTTTTTATTCATGTTTGGATTATTATTTTGTGTATGGTTTGTTTAAACTACTTGCATTCTTCAACTATTTAGTTGAGATTGCTGTGTTGTTTAGAACAGGGTGTTCTTGATCGGGAATATCACCTCTTCCATTGAGGATCTCTTGGAGGATTTTGTACTATGATTCCAAAATCAGGCATTTGGCCAAGCTTCAGTCTCATGTACAATGCAGTTCTGTTTAGAGTTGGGTTGTGTTGCAGGGGTGTCACAATGGAGGAGAGAAATCTCCAATTTTTGAGCTTATTTTCTAGTGAGGGGACCAACCCTTCACCTATTTAGTTGATTGGGTGTTTTTGTAGCTGATAGATCATTCCTTCATCCCCATATCAGCAGTCATTCCCAAGTATTGCACAATTCAGACAGCAGAAATGCAGTGGGAACCTAAAAAAAGGCCGAAAATAAAAACTTAGAATCTGGCCAAATTATTTCTGGGTTTTTTCTGGGTTTTTCGACTAGAGTCTATGGTTGAAAGAACGGGTCATTATGATCACTATAACAGCCTTATGCACATGGTTCTTCTTCATAATAATAGTAAAATCCAGCAGAAGCAGCAGTAGCAACACACATTTCCAGTGCTTGGTTTCTTTGGTGTATTTTAGCCATCCTGTGGCTTGAGTGCATTCATTTTGGAGAAATATGTAATTTCATTTGATTTTGATATACAATGAGATGGCTCAGCTATTTTTTGCCCATTTTTATGTTGTTTTGATGTATTTCGGCATTTTTCCAGTTCTACATGTTTAATTCTTATTTTATCGTAGTTGGAATTGTGCATATGTTCTATATTATTGTCTTTTCAATTTTGGAATATTACACAAAACTAGTTGCATGAGGTATCTTCACTGCGATGTAATCGAATGACCCTATCTCTGTGATGTATAACATCTGAGGTACATGCTTTTCCGCACTATGATGGATTAACTGATATAAACATTTTTATAAGGGAACTTGAAAGGACTATGCATGAAGGACAAAGATTCTGTGCCTTGGATCTTGGCTTACATGCTACCCTAGCAAGATGGTGGGAAAATCATAAAGAGAACATGGGAAATTGGGAGGAATGTGTGTACATGATGAGGCTCTGGATTGAATGCCCAGTCATTAAAATGGAAGATATCTACTCTGGTAAAGAGGATCCGTGTGGACATTTGGCAAGATGGAATTAGGTATAGGGTGTAGAACTAAGATCTGAATGGGTCCACATGTTTATTCACATGTTGGGGAAGGTTCCTACTGAATGGTATTTGGAGACAGAGATGTGCTAAGGTAGTAGTGAATGGTATGCACTGACAGAAATTTTTATTCTAACATTAAGCTTGGAGACATTTGGCAATTGTGGACCCTAGGGAACAACATGCAAACACTGGACCCACGATCTCTTCCCCTAAAAATTCCAGACTAGTGTGCTCCATGATGAGCCTTCATGGATACTATAGGAAGCACATTCTGAGTTATGAGTTCATAATTGCGCCCATGACTAAAGTACTTAGAAAGGGTGTGACATTCCATGGGGATAACGAATGTCAGAAGAGTTTGCAGTTATTGAGAGATGCGATGGACAATACCCGATATGCTTTGAACTACTTGATCAATAGGCCTGTGTTGGGGGGGTCGATCTGTAGATTGTTGTCATTACCTTTGGGCTATATGCGTAAACAGGTGCGATACATGCATGGTAGTTTGGTGAGGAGGTTGAATGGGTCATAGAGGTCTCAAAAACTAGCCGTTGGAATAGTAAATCTGGAAAATACAACTTTATTTTCATTTATGGGACCATCTAGGTTGCATTTAATGAAGTGATTTCTCTAGAATTGGGACCATTGTATCATTTATGGAGACACATTAATGTAGAAGGATTCATTGAAGACGTGCTAGAAGTATAAATATGAACTATGGTTCCGCAATAGTTCCCTTTTCTTTTTGAGTGAATTCTTTGATTTGAGCTCCTTGATTTCCACTGCATACTCTATGCCTATTTATGGTTTAGATCCGGGGTTCGAGGGAGCATTCCATCGTGCAGGGTTGGGATATGTAATTCCTAGAATTATGATGATTACAAGACCTAGAGATGACCTTACCATGCACGAGGTCCCTATTGCTGAAACACCTGTGACCTAAGAAGGGGTAGAATTCTGTTACTATAAAATCCCCGAGGGAGAAGACCCCAAAGCCACACTCAACTTCAGCTGAGCGACTGAAGAGCCCAATGGGAAAGTTCCCTAAAAAAATTATGGAAGGAGAGGAGGATGTGGTTGAAGTGGTTCCATTCTCGCGACTATCGAGATATGTTGTGCTGCACAAATCCTTAGTCTGAGTTCCCAAATATATCGACAAAATGCACACAAGTATTCAAATGCCATTAATCCCCAAAAACTTCCCAATGGAATGGGACATGTTTTCTAAAGTACCGCAGCTCAGACTGGAGGACTGGGACATTGTGGATGTCGACAAATTTCTAGAACTTGCGCCATAGTTGTACCTAGATCACATCACATATGAAGGAGCCATTGTGCACCTTGAGCCAAATATATGGGTGTTGGGTCTGCACAAGGTAGGCCTGCTAAACTTATGGTAGATCCATCATTTTAGCCGCAACCACATAAATGAAATCTACATCCGGCAGTTTCTCGTGCTAGTGCACGGTGATGCATTGTGGTTAGGTGAGGACATATTTATTGATGCCACATTGATCCATAGGATCACAGGTCTTCCCACTAAAGGAGCCGACCCCATTACTGATTTCGGTGGGAAAGACCAGGATAAAAATGTTGCAGTGCAAATTAAGAATAAATACCAAGTCTCGCGTAAGAGCCAAGGCTTCATTGTAAGTGAGATAAATGACCCAACAGTTTAATTAGGCATGCTTATCTTGGTGTGCAAGATAATGCATAAATGCATAACAAAGGAGGTGCTCGTACATGTCATAACTTTTGTTCAACATGACCAGAAAGAAGTCATTGATAACTTGTAGCTATCTGTGAGAGTTCCTAAAAAATGTGCGCGAAGAATAGGAGGAAGGCAAGCAGATCCATTATGCTTGGCTATTATTTCTTATTACATTGATTGGGTAGTAGACCCCTAAGGAAACCTAGTTTCTGGAGATTGTGCCTCAGATGTGAGAGGCTGCATGCTATGCCATGTTATGGAACTCTTCATAACCCATGCGCACCGAGGAGAATAAAATATTTTTGGTTCTTTATGATGCTACCCTTTATCAAGCTGTACATTCAAAATCAGGATTGTCACCCACGCTATATGACCAGTACAATATGGTAGCATACTTCAAGGCTACATTCCACAACATGCACATCCACGTGAAAGGTGCCATGGCAGGTGTTTGGTACGAGTGAGGAAAAAATGGCCAATATCATGGTTGACACTTATTAGACTGATAAAGTCGTGCACTATGACTCAGCTAGTGAAAACCATAGAGATGGTGACTTCGAATCCTATTGAGAAAGAAGCAATGCCAACCACCACTAGTTAGATGATTGACCTCAAAAAATAGAATCATCTCGAGAAGAATGGGTCTGCACTGAAAGACACAGTCGAGGAGGTATAGGAAAACATATTCAAGGCAAAAAAGTGTGTCTATTAGGCTGCTAGTGGACTAATAAATAAGAGAAAGGGATCCAAATATGTCGGGCAGGAGGTCTTGACATTGATGAAGGATGACCTAAATGAAATTTCTAACAGAGTCACATCTGTGACTGAGGATTTTTTTGGACTGATATGGAGGTGTATTATAAGACTTCATTAGAGATTATTCAGGTGGGGATACAAGAACTAAAGATTGAAGAGAGACAAATACAAGCGAGCATTGCTCAAGTGAGCCAGACTAGTGCACAAATCAGAAGTGTGCATTCATTAGATGTAGCATTACCTACTACCAGGGATGCTTTCATTTTCTGAATCCCTACGTGAGCCATTCATGTGGACGTCATCCAGTGCGGCTGATTCCGTGATACAGGTGTTATAAATATTAATCTTTTTGTGTCACCTACAAGGAAGATACACTTAATTCATGCAATGATCGTAGATGAAATTCAGTTCCAAGAGGCAGTTGCTCAAAGTGCTACAATAGAATCCCAGAAGCACGTCGAAGTGGCACATCAAAAACTATAAGCAGCAGAAGCAACATGTCGTGCAGCCGAAGCCCAATGCCTTGCACTAGAGGCATAAATCCATCAATTTTGTTGCAATGTTTGAGTAGTCCTGGCCACAACTACACCAGAGGAATATTTGGAAGTGTTATCCTCCTATATTTTACAATATCACTACATGACTATGGATTTCCTACAATATTCTAAAAATAACATTCCCTCACTATCAGCTATTCTCAGAAATCTCACTGCCTTCATTGTCTTCATTAAACCTTTTTTACTATATCTCATTTTTCCTTCTTTAAATTACCCTCCCACCCTAAATAATTGTGTTTGAACTTAATGCCCTCATATTCACTTTTTCCCCTACACAAAACCCCACTTACATTGCTTAAAAACCCCATCTAACCTCTCTTTTCCACTCATCCCACTCTTTCCCTTCAAAACAATGAAGAAAAACAATTTTCTCATTGTTTTTAAATAAATATTTTATTATTCGGGACCCATTTATTTTAATTAAAACTCGGTTTAAATTAAAAAGACTCGACACCCCTTTATATCTATTACCCCACCTCCTTTTTATATTGAAACCCGCGTTTTAATAACCCAAACCATCGCTTTGAAGTTTTTAACCCTCCCTCACTTCATGAACCCTCTCATATAACCCTTCCATCCTCTTTATAATAAGTACCTCCGCTTATTATTTAAGCCCCGACCCCACTTTATAAAATACCCCCATCATGTATTAAGCCCTCCGCACCATATTAGTCTCGGGCCCCACCCTTTTCGACTTACCCGCCACTCCATTTAACCACGACCACTGTTGATCTCCATCCTCCTGATCCAGCGGTCCCCAATGCATATCGCACCCTCACTCGCCCGACACTTAACAACTTCGAAACACACTAAATGGGCAGTATTTTCCTTTGTACCCTCTGCCACACATCACCCTTCCTATGACATCGCATGCCCTCCACCAAAACCCGCCAAAACCCATGTGATAAACTACCTTTCGCCCTCCCGCCAAAACCCGAAATTGCCTCGTTCAAACATTCCAAAGGCCTATGCCTTTGCGATAAAGCCCCACAGCCACCAAGAAGCCTCTAAAAACACTCCAAAAGCCCAAAAAGCCATAAACAAAAGCATAAGCCCCACCAGCACAGGTTTTAAATTAGTTAATTGATTTTAATGTGGAGGTAGCTGAGGGATGAATGCAAAAATTGCATTCCAACGTCCAAAAATTGTTTAAATAGGTCCTCTCGATGATGATCTGGGATGACTTGTTTATATCCAAGACACTAAGAACTCAAGATCAACATAAACGTTAATGAGTCATGACCATTGATGCTTATTCAAATCGTCTAAAGGCGCAAGGATTTTCCACAAAGAAAGGGTAAAGAAATAAAGGAGTTTGAAGTAGAAAACGGAGAAAGAGATACAGGAAAATGAAGAAACACAGTCAGGGGAAGGGTTAATCAAGGATTAAATACAAAATGTAGATTAAATGAATTACAGGAGAAAAATTAGACTAAATAAATTAGATAGACAACAAGAGATAAATCCAAGTTTAAAAGGCAAATCAGGGCTTAAGGATAAATCAAAGGCAGATTAACACAGAAGACAGATCTGAATGCTAATGAAAAACAACCTTTACTTCTCATAAACACTTTGGAAACCTACAACCTTATTTTACTCGAATAAAGGCAACCATAGTTATTGAAACAGTTAGAGATATTTTCCAGCTACTCAAAAGTTATTGTAAAAGTTAATGAAAAGCCTTAAAAGTAAAACATATCCTAAAGTTAGCTCAGGAGTTAAGTTAGAATTTTTATTAAAGTGAGTCAGTCATATATATTTCTCTTTGGGCCTTGCATGGTCTCAAAGGTAAAAATACATTAACTCTATAATAAATACAAATTTGAAACCCTAGCTTAGGGAAACCTCCTCATTTTGCAAATAAATACTGCATGTATTATTCATTTTTATTGTTGGTTGGTGAGCTGGTTGGATGCTTGATTAGAGAATTGTCTCCTAGGCTAGATTTGATCAGACTTTGAGTTGCAGATATTTGTTGCACTGGACCATTGTAACTATTTTGAACATCAGTAATACAAGCACATTCACAGGATTCTTCAACTATGTTAATGGTGAAGTTATCCTTCTTTGTCAATTTTTTCCCTTCCATTGTCCATATTGTCCATCATTTCTCTGATAAAAGAACAGAAAATTTAGATTAAGATATGCTATCTTGGCACCTTAATTCTACCTGCTTCTTTCATCTTAATGTTTTCTTCTGCAAGTTCTGACTAGAAAATTATTAATTTCTCTATAGTTCCGCCTAGCTTGTTTCCTTGAAAGTAATTTAGTGGAGTCTAGCTAAAGAAATGTTGGTCTTGCTTGAAATGTTGTTTTTAAAGCCTTCTTTGAAGTTTACTTAGTAGAGTCCAGCAAAAGAAGTCTATGGTTAGCCTTGTCCTTTGGTTTGTATTAAATTGTTGCTTTGAAGGTCTTTTATTAGTTTGATTAAAGAAGTCAGGTGTATCTTTCTCTTTAGTTCACTAATTTTTATCTTAAATGTTTTCTTTGTCTGAAAGCAATAACTAGATAATTCTTAACTGGTCTCCAAGATTGTTGGATTGCTGTCTTAAAGGTTTTCTTAGTAAAGTCTCACCAAAGAATTCTAAGGGTTTCCCTGTCCTATGGTTTATTTGACAAGTTACCTTGAAGGCTTTTCTTGTTGAAGTAAAGTTAAATGATTCTTAATTTCCCTTTAGCTTCACTAATTTCACAACTTATTGTCATTTCATATTTCATCTAATGTAAGAGATCCACCTGATATAGTTAGCTTTCCCTACGAAAACCCTTGTAGAGTTGATGAAAAATTAAATCCTTTGATGACTCCATAGCCCAATGGATTAATGTTGCCCACAGTCTACCTATTCAACTGAAACACTCAATCACTTAATCACACATTCAATTAATCAACCAAACAAAACAAACAGTCCTATAACTTCATTACTAGCCTAAAATCAGAAAACAAAATCATACAAATATATCATTTACAAACACATACATAGAGAGAGCCCTCTCTGAGTCTAGGAAGGCTAGGTCCTTGGACTCCAAAATGGTTTGATATGGTTCCCTGCAGAGTTGTTCTTTCCAATCTTGGAAATCATGGGGAGCCAACATAGTGGTGACCATACTGGGGAGCTGAGTTATTAAAAAGATTAATATTACCTCAAGAACTTAGAAAAACACTTCAAATTTAGATGAATCACGTGTTAGCCAAGAATGGTATCTGGTTGCTGATGGTGGAAAACAGCCAGCCTCAAAACAATTAAAAATCCTCCACCTAGTGACTCCACTAATTTTTAGTAGACCTGCTGACTCCACTGGTGTTCTAATTTACTCCATTGGGAAAATTATTAAGAAATCCTGATATCATTAAACCTCAAAGGAACCCATTCAAGAATAATTTGTGGATTAATTATTTCTTTCGTAGATTGGTTTGTTTTTTTTTAACTATTATAAAACTCTCAACCTCTCTGAATTTTGGGTCTAAATTGTGGCTTCCAGAAGAATCTTTACCAGATACCATCCTAACCCAAACCCTCCTACAATAGTTGATAATCCTAAAAGCATCCTTAAGAAATATCCTAGATCTAAAAACCCAACTATTAACAGACTTGTTCACAAAGAAAGTTCCCTACCTAAAAACCTTAAAGACTTGCAGAATATCCTCTCCGACTCACCCATAGAAAAAAGCTTATCTAGGACTATATCTCAGAGTTGGATAACCCAAATAGTCTTAGACCCATCCACCTTACTGCATAATCCTTTTGTACTAACTTCAACCCCCATTCACACACCCACTATTCACCTTCCTCCAATTAACCCTTTACCTCCTTTTGTAAACCCTACACTTGTTAACCCTCCTTTGTTTCCCCAACCACAAACCATGATAGCCTGGTATTCCCTAATGGTGTTACTGCAGCCTCTATTTCCTACACCACATGACTACTAGTCTAAGATCCCACACTTTCATGGAACTCATCCCACAACTGCTCAACAACATGTGGAGAAGATGAATGATGCTTTTTTTTACCAAAAAATAGAAGATGAGACCATCAAAATGAGAATGTTTGCACAAATTTTAGGAGGAGAAGCCAATAAATGGTTCAAAATCTTAGCCCCTAATAGCATCCATCACCTCCCTGATCTTCATCAATCATTCATAAATAAGTGGGAAATAAATAAAAATCCCCTTCAAATCCTGTCAGAGTATGAGAACCTTAAAATAAATGGAGGAGAAAGTGTTCAAGACTACTGCACTAGGTTAAACAACATATAGAATTCACTTCCTCCTCGCATGAAACCCCCAAAGGGTTTAGCCCTAGTGAAATTCCCAGATGGTTTTGATCCAAATATGTCTTATTAATTAAGAGAAATAGAACCCCTTACATTAGAAGACATGCAAAGGGGAGCAATAAGTGTAGAAGCCAATATGATTTCCAAAAGGGCCAGAATCAAGACTAAAAAGAGGGTCACATACAAGGAAGAACATGTGGCCTCATAATTTGATACTAATATTGATAACCTTGTTAGAACCATGGAAAGGATGATGGAGAGAATAAACATTAATGAGAGAGCTTACTCTAGAGAAAACCAAACAACTCCTTTAAACATAAATCAAAGCAAGAACCAAAACCAAAGCTTTAGGAGAAATCCCCCTCAAATAACACAGAGAGGTCCTGATTAGAAAATCAGGCTTCCTTTCCAATAAAAGTATGTTGATGAGGATGAGGGGGTGATTGAAGAAACAGAGGAAAGTCATATCAATCTAATGGGAGTAAATAATGAGAATATTGTTTTCCTCACTGAGGAAGAACAAAGCATATTTGCACCAAATGAGGAAGAAAGCCTAGAATCTGAAGACTATAAACAAAGTTTTTAAAATGCCATCATGGGAGTACACAAACAATATGACCTCAAACCCAAGAAAACCCAATATACTCCCAAGAGAAAGAACTCTGAAATTTCTGGTAGGAAGGTCCCTCGAAATATTCCTAAAAAGACAACAAAAAATCCAAACATAGTGGCTGAAAGTTCTGATAAAAGTAAAAAAAACAGCCAATATAGTGGTGACCAAAGAAGCTCTATCAATCCAGCTAGTGGCCCTAGAAAAACGGTTTCAACTGAGACTCTAAATAAAAATCAACAAGCTAAAATTGTTGTAAAAATAGTGTTTGATTTAAACCTTTCAAAAACACAGACACCTTTCAGTATTGAGAATGAAATTGCCAAGATTAAAATCTCCATACCTCTTACTGAATTAGTTTCCCAAGATTTTTATAGATCCCAAGATTTGAAAGCTTTAAAAATTGGAGAAAATGTCAATTCTGTGAATTTAAATGATAAAAACCTGAAATTTTGTTTGGACCTGAAGTACAAGGTAAATTTCAAGAGGGAGGCGTTCCTCCTTTTTATGTCAGCTTGAACATCCCTGACAAAATCCTTCATAGTTCCATGTTAGACTGCGCAGCTTCCCAGAACCTCATGCCAAAGGTAGTAATGGAAAGGCTACGCCTAATCAAGGATCTATGTGTTAATTTAGCACAAATACTAGCCAAAATATTAGTGATGGATATTGTAGTGGCTGAAATTCCTCCCAAATATGGCATGCTCCTTTCACTCTCATGGAGAGCTAAACTCCAAGGCACCCTCTAAATGGACATGACCTATGCTACCATACCTGTCTTTAGTCAACCAAGAAGATTATATAAGGAGACTCATATGAAGTACATGGTTAACAGTCAAGAAAATCCGGATAAGTCCCCTCTTTATTCCATTCACACAAAACTTGATTCATTCATCCTTTAAAATGATGAAAACATTAATGAACAGGTAGAAGAAAATGAGAAAAAACTAAAGAATAAGAATAAAAAGAGGAGGGACAATCAAAACAGTTTGGCCAAACATAAAATGAACAACATAATATACAACATAGTAGCAGCCACAATGACAAACATAATGATAAATCTAAAATTGAGCCTCTTTGGAGTATGAGCTTTGATGGTTCTTGTGGAAAAACTGGTTCAGGAGTAGGTGTTTGGGTGCACAACACTTAGAATAACCATGCAAAAGGCTACTCATATAAGCTGAACTTTCAATGTACAAACAACATAGAAAAATATGAGGCACTCCTCCTAGGGCTACAATTACTCAAGAAATTTGGAGCCAAGAGGATTTCTGTCCATGGGGATTCTGAGCTAGTCATTAGGTAAATTAAGGGAGAATATTCAACTAAACATCCTAGAATGAGAGAATATAGGAATGATGTCCTAGACCTCTTAAAAAAATTCAAAGAATATGATCTGACCTTTGTCCCAAGAAATCAAAACATCCTTGCCAATGGTCTAGCATTTGTAGCCAGTACTTGTCAAAAACCTTATCATAACAAACAATACACAGTGCAAGTTAAATACAAACCGACAGTCCCTGATAAGGTAAAATATTGGAAAGTTTTTGAGGGAGATAAGTAGATTGAAGATTTCCTTCAGTCCAGAAATGACTTTGAAATGTGAAATTCAGACTCAGATCATGAAGAATACTACTCTGCTAAGGAACAAACTTACAAAGAAGAGCCTCCTGATAATGCTGATATAAATATGTTAGAAAAAGAACACCCACATGAGACAGAACTGTGCACAGATTTAGAAAAAGAAGATTTTGAAGTGTTTCAGTCCATAGATGATTCTTTGCCAAAGGACTGGTTCCTCTAGAAGAAATTTTTGAATTTAATGATGTGGCTAAAAGGCCAAATATAGAATCTACTGAAGCTCACATAGAAGAATGCAATATAGGAAGTGAAGAAGGGAAGGAAATGATAACACTGTCAAAAACACTGCCAGCTCATATAAAACAGAAATACATTTAGTTATTTAAATAGTTTACTGATGTGTTTTCTTGGAGATATGAAGATTTAAAGTCCAATGACACAGAGATCATCCAACATAAGATCCCTCTCAAAGAAAACCAAAAGCCCTTTAAACAAATATTACGCATAATAAATCATATACAACTGCCACTGGTTGAGAAAGAAATTAAGGAAATGTGTGATGCTGGAATAATAGTCCCTATGAGATATTTAGAATGGGTTTCAAATCTTGTATGAGTATGAAAGAAAGAAGGAGAAATTAGGCTATGCATAGACTTTAGAAATTTAAACAAAGCCTCCCTAAAGTACAACTACCCCTTACCAAAAATGGATCACATTTTACAAAGGGTAGTAGGCTCCAAAATAAATTCTCTGCCAGATGCCTTTTTAGGATAAAATAAGGTGTTAGTACACCCAGATGATCAACAAAAGACAACTTTCAACGCACCCTAGGGAACCTTCATATACATTAAAATTCCTTTCGGGTTAATGAATTTTGGGGCCACTTTTCAAAGAGAAATGGATATTGCTTTCTTAGAAGAAATAGGTTACTTCATTGTGATATACCTTGATGACATCACTTTTTATTAAAAAAATGATGAATAACACCTAGCTCACTTAAGAAAAGTCTTTCAAAAATGTAGAAAATATGGTTTGTCTTTGAATCCCAAGAAAACTTTGTTTGGTCTACAAGAAGGAGAAATTTTAGGGATCAAGATTGACCCAAAGAGGATTGAAGGAGTACTGCAAATCAACCATCTAAGAAACATCAAAGAGCTGCAATCTTTCATTGGGAAGATAAATTTCTTAAGAAGGTTTATATCAATCCTTGCAGAACTCCTAAGAAACATTACTAATATGCTAAAAAGAGAAGAAGGAGTTAAATGGACCATAGAAGGAAATTAGTCTTTTGATCTGGTAAAAAAATCTCTTATCCAAACACGAGTTCTGATCAACCCTAATTTTACCAAAGATTTCTTCATTTTCTCTTTCGCATCAAAACACACAGTTTTTGTTGTCTTACTTTAGAAAAATATAAAAGGACAAGAGCAACCCATAGCATTTTTTAGCAAGGCACTAAGATATGCACCTCTGAAATATAACATAATAGAAAAACAGGCTTTTGTCTTAATCAAGGCACTGAAATATTTCAGAGTATACATTATGCACTCACACATGATTGCATTTGTGCCTCACACAGTGGTAAAATACATACTCACACAAGATCCTGATGGAAAAAGAGGTAAGTGAATTCCTTTCATTTTAGAATATGATCTGGAAATCAAGCCCACCAAGCCAATTAAAGGGAAAGGAGTAGATAAACTCATGGCTGAAACAAATTTTCAAGCACTTGACATCAATATGATTAATGCATTGGAGGAACAGGAGGAGCTGACAACTCCACCTATTGAGGAAACATTTCTGAACTCATCTTGGAATGCTGATATATTATATGTGTTTTTTTAATCAAAATGTTCACCCTGGTTTGTCCAAAACAAAAGCTAGATTATTGAGGTCAAAAGTTGTAAATTTCTACATTTTAGATAAACTTTTATATTGGAAAAATTATGGTGGTGTATTTCTTAAATGTTTTCTTGAAGAATATGCAGGTAGGATTATGCATGATTTTCATGAAGAAGAATGTGGAGGCCACCTCTATTTGAAAACAAATGTCAATAAGATCCTTAGAGCTAGTTACTATTGGCCCACCCTCTTTCTAGACATCCATAAAATGGTAGGTGCCTATCATAAATGCCAAATCTTTGAGGGTAAAATAAAACTCATGCCTTTGCCATTACAACTTATCTTTGTTGAAGCTCCTTTTCAACAATGCGGTCTTGATTTCATTGGAGAAATCCATCATGCTTCCTCTGCCTAGAAAAAATGGATCCTTACTACAACTGAATATTTTACAAAGTGGGTAAAATCCATCCCCTCTAGAACTACCACAGACTCAGTAATTATCAAATTCCTTGAAAACCACATTTTATCTATATTTGGTTGTCCTAGAAAAATCACTACTGATAATGCTACTGCTTTTAGATCCAAGAAAATGGTGGAATTTTTCCATGAATATCAGATCACATTGGGGAATTCTATAATTTATTACCCTCAAGGTAATGGGTTGGCTAAATCCTCAAACACAATCTTGGTAAAAATCATCAAAAAGTTGCTGGAAGAGAAGAATAAATCATGTCACAAAAAACTAGTACATGCAATATAGACAGATAGATTAACAAATAAGAAGTGAATTGGTATGTCTCCATATCAGCTAGTCTATGGAGCAGATGCAGTTTTTCCAACAAGCCTTGGAGTCCTAGTAATGAAACTCATTCAAGAGGTACAGTCTAAAGAACATGATATGCAAAGAAGAACAAACTAGACTGTCCAGCTACAACAAACCAGAGAAGAAGTATACAACAGAACATAGCAAATAAAAGAAAATATCAAGAAGCTCCTTGACAAAAGGACCAAGCAAAATGATTTCAGCATAGGAGACAAAGTGCTGATGTGGGATTCGAGAAGAGAGGAGAAAGGCAAGCATGGAAAATTGGACAATCTATGGGAAGGTCCATACATCATCCATTCAGCAAGAGCTAGCAATGCATTTTTCCTACAAGAAATGGATGGAATAGAATTATTTGGAGGTCTTGTTAATGGCTAGATGCTCAAACATTATTTTAGTTGAAAATTTTAGTTTAAATATTTATTCATTGTATATAACATTTTCTAGACAAAAACTCAGAAAATTGTTACAAAAAAAAAAAGGAAAAGAAAGATGAGAAGAAAAGAGGGAAGATAAAAGAAAATGTAAAGCCCCATAACAAAAAATAATAAACTTGAAAGTGTTCAAGTCCAAATTCCATTGACTTTTGAAAAATAAGTCTTGTTCAAACATACAACATAATCATGATTGAACAAATTTTGAATTTCTGCTCATAGGATAGTGAATGAAGATTTTCCAAACTATGTAAACTTGGATTATCAGTAGATTAGAGAAGACATTGGTTCCAACGAATAAATCTAAACAAAAGAGAAAAGTAAGGGATGAATGAAAATTCTAGATCAAGTCGCTCAGTTTCAAATTTATTTTTTTCAAAATAAATATTGTGTGCAGCTTGTCCAAAATTCCACAATTTCATGACAATCAAACTACTTAATCTTGATTTGATCATTTTTAAAATTTCATGTTGATATATTAGAGAATTAAAATATGTAAAACTGTTTAATATTGATAGATAAGTAGATTAGGTAGAGAAAAAGAAAAAGAAATAGCTCATCAGTCTAATCTGAGCCTTTGGATGATATAAGGGTAGAAATAGATAGTTTTTTTTCTTTCAAAATAAAAATGATGTCAAGAGTTTGCCAGTCTAAATGCACCCAAATGAAGAAATAATGCTAGAATATAATGATGGGTGGGTATAATTGAGTTGCGAGGAGCATGATTTTCAATATTTGAAGGCCACAGTTACAGAAAAAGGACAATAGTAGATCAACAATTGCAGAATGAAAAATCTTCCAAGTGCAAACAAGGCACTTATCTACAAATTCCAAAGATCTAACTCTGAGGCTTTTGACACCTCCTAAAGAAGCTTCCCTCCCTAGATAGAGCCACTGTTATTCTCCTATATTTTACAGTATCACTAGATGACAATGAATTTCCTACAATCTGCTGAAAATAGCAATCCTTGACTATCAACTATTCTCAGAAATCTCACTGCCTTCATTATCTTCATTAAAACTTTTTTACTATATCTCATTTTGCCTTCTCAAAATTACCCTCCTGCCTTGAAAACTTGTTTTTGAACTTAACCCCATCATATTCACTTTTTCCCCTACCCAAAACTCCACTTACATTTCTTAAAAAGCCCATCTAACCTCTCATTTTCACTCATCCCACTCTTTCCCTTCAAATCAATGAAAAAAACCATTTTTTCATTGTTTTTCAATAAATATTTTATTATTCGGGACCCATTTATTTTAATTATAACTTGGTTTAAATTAAAAATACCTATCACCCCTTTATATATATTACCCCACCTCCCTTTTATATTAAAACTTGTGTTTTAATAAACCAAACCCCTACTTTGAAGTTTTTAACCCTCCCGCACTTCATGAACTCTCTCATATAACCTTGGCCTCCTCTTTATAATAAGCACCTCCACTTATTATTTAAGCCTCGAACCTACTTTATAAAAGACACCCATCATGTATTAAGCCTTCCACACCATATTACAACTAGACCCCACCCTTTTCGACTTACCCGCCACAACATTTAACCTCGACCACTATTGATCTCCATCCTCCAGATCCAACGGTCCCCAATGCATATCACACCCTCAACTTCCCGACACTTAGCACCTCTGAAACACACGAAATGGGAAATATTTGCCTTTGTACCCTCTGCCATGCATAACCCTTCCTATGGCATCACACACCCCTCACCAAAGCCATTCACCGCCCTCACGCCATGCAATAAACTGCCTTTTGCCCTCCCTCCAAAATCTGAAACTACCTTGTTCAAACATTCCAAAGGCTTGTGCCTTTGTGATAAAAACCCGTAGCCACCATGAAGCCTATAAAAACTCTGCAAAAGCCCAAAAAGCCGTAAACAAATGCATAAACCTCACTAGGGCAAGTTTTAAATTAATTAATTGATTTTAATGTGGAGGTAGTCAAGTTTTAAATGCAAAATTTGATTCCAACATCCAAAAGTTGTTTAAATAGGTGCACTGGATGACGATCTGGGATGAATTTTTTTTATCCAAGGGACCGAGAATGCATGATCAACATAAACATCAATGGGTCATGATCATTGATGGTTATTCAAATCCTCTAAAGGTAGAAAGGATTTTCCACAAAGATAGGGTAAAGAATAAAGGAGTCTACACTAGAAAACGCAGATAGAGATATAGAAAAATGAAGAAACACAGTCAGAGGAAGGGTTAAAGGGTTACTCATGGATTAAAAACAAAAGGTAGATTAAAGTAATTAAAGGAGAAAAAGCAGACTAAAGGAATTGGACAGACAACAAGAGATAAATCCAATTTTAAATCCAAATCAGGGTTTAAGGATAAATCAAAGGCATATTAACAGAGAAGATAGATCTGAATGCTAAAGAAAAACAACCTCTACTTTTCATAAACACTTTGGAAACCTACAACTTTGTTTTACTCAAATAAATACAACCATAGTTATTGAAACATTCAGAGATATTTTCCAGCTACTCAAAAGTTATTATAAAAGCTAATGAAAATCCTTAAAAGTCAAAATATCCTAAAGCTAGCTCAAAAGTTAAGTTAGAAGTTATTATTACAGTGATTTAGTCATAGATATTTTTCTTTGGGCCTTGCATGGTCTTAAAGGTCAAAATACATTAACTCTATAATAAATACAAATCTGAAACCCTAGCTTAGGGAAACCTCCTCATTTTTCAGATAAAAACTGTATGTATTATTCATTTTTATTGTTGGTTGGTGAGTTGGTTGGATACTTGATTAGAGGATTGTATGCTAGTCCGGATTTGATCAGACTCTAAGTTGCAGAGATTTGTTGCACTGGAGTATTGTAACTGTTTTGGACATCAGTAATACGAGCACGTTCACAGGATTCTTGAGTTATGTTAATGGTGAATTAATCCTTCTCTTTCAATGTTTTCCCTTCTGTTTTCCATATTCTCCATCATTTCTCTGATAAAAGAAAAAATAATTTAGATTAAGATATGTTGTCTTGGAACCTTAGTTTTGTCTTCTTCTTTCATCTTAATTTTTTCTTCTACAAGGTCTAATTAGAGAATTCTTAATTGATCTCTAGTTCCACCTAGCTTATTGCCTTGAAAGTAATTTAGTAGAGTCCAGCCAAAGAAGTATATGGTTTTTCATGTCCTTTGGTCTTGCTTGAAATGTTGTTTTTAAAGCATTATTTTAAGTTCACTTAGTATATTTTAGCCAAAGAAGTCTATGGTTAGCCCTATCCTTTGATTTGTCTTAAATTTTTGCTTTGAAGTTATTTTAGTAGTTTGGTTAAAGAAGTCAGGTGTATCTTACTCTTTAATTCACTAATTATTATCTTAAATGTTTTCTTTTTCTGAAAGCAATAACTAGAGAATTCTTAACTGGCCTCCAAGATTGTTGGATTGTTGTCTTAAAGGTTTTCTTAGTAAAGTCTCATCAAAGAAGTCTATGGTTTTCCTTGGCCTTTTGTTTGTATGAATAGTTACCTAGAAGGCTTTTCTTGTTGAATTAGAGTTAAATGATTCTTAATTTCCCTTTAGATTTATTGATTTCACAACTTACTATCATTTCATATTTCATCTAATCTAAGAGATCCACCTGATATTGTTAGCTTTCCCTATGAAAACCCTTGTAGAGTTGATGAAAAATTAAATCCTTTTATGAATCATAGCCCAATGGATTAATGCTACCCACAGTTTACCTATTCAAATGAAACACTCAATAACTTAATCACACAAACAATTAATCAACCAAACAAAACAAATAGTCCTAGATCTTCATAACTAGCCTAAAAGTAGAAAACAAAAGCATAAAGATATATCATTTACAAACACATACATAGAGAGAGCCCTCTATGAGTCCAGGAAGGAGAGGTCCTTGGACTCCAAAGTGGTTTGATGTGGTTCCTTGCAGAGTTTTTCTTGCTAATATTGCAAATCATGGGAAGCCAAAAAGAAGGATTTCATGCCGCTCTAAAAGAATCATGCAGTTAGGTGCAAAATGTCAGAGAAAAATATGAACATCAAATTGCAGACCTGAAAACAAAGTTGCAGCTTGAGACCCCACTACAGGTTCGCATGGAAAGAGCATTCGAAGTGAAGAAAGCTACGGATAGTATCACCGCTACAGTCACACCATGTGACAGTATTCTAGAGGAGGATATGGGTGTATGGATGTCCATACAGAATGATCTAGTAGTTCAGTAGCAGCGCGATGAGATGCATCAGAAGGAACAACAATTTGAAGAGATATAGACAGTGGCATCGACCCTAGTTCTTACTCAACGCCTACCTTGTCTGCAGGAGGGTTGGATGATCTAGGCAGAGATTGAAAATCTGTGCTGAAAGGAACAAATGTTGGACACACTTATGCAACCATGGGCTAAGGAGGCTCTTCAAATTTCACAGACGTTGGACAACACCTTAAAGGAAACTCAACAGCCACAGTGCAGCATAGAGACGACCACTAAAGGGCCCACCATGGGGAAGTTGGTTCAACAAGCACAGGAAGTTGTGGTGCAATGTTTGGAAATGGTGCTCCCTGTGAAATCTTCTGTCAGCATGCTCCAAGCCAAGCTAAAGGAGTATACACCTCAGTGACTCGAGGCGAGTCACATGTTTGTGTTGGGAGCTTGTTGGAGCAGGGTCCCCTAGAGCACACTTTTTGATGTAATTTTTTATAATTTTTGTATATGTGTGTTGTATGAATGAGTCAAGGGGCTTTGGAGTGGGTCAAAGTCACTATTTTTGATGTAAATGGTTTTAAGGGTAAACTGGGAGCCTTAAACCATGGTTTGAGACCATAGTATCTACGCGCTAGAAGAATATAAATAGATATATCGAGTATAAGGAATGTAGTTCATTTTAAGTGTAACTTGATGACGATTTGACTTTTTACGCATTTGTAAGACTATAGAAGGGCTTTTTCAGTTGGGTAGAAAGGCTCCTGGTCACTGTGTGTGCAGAGAACTAGTCGTGGATGTGTTCGGACTTCGCTATCTGTGTACTTGGAAGCGTTATGTATAAGGGAAAAGTCTAATATGTTGAGTTGACCTGAAGCTAATATAAAGGAAAAAATTTGGCAAACTGCTTATGTTATTGATCTAACTTATCTATCTACTGTTTATGTTTTGTTTAAGTGATTAAGTATTGTTTAGATCTGGATTTGATTTTGTTATGCTTTATCTGCACTCTTAGTCATCAGTAAGTTTTTCCTTCATAGATGACTAAATATTTTCTCTAGATTTATAGAAACAAAGTTCATGAACATTGTGAGTTCTAGAAATCTCACTACCTTCATCATCCTTCAAGATAGTTTTTCACTATTTTATCTTTCCATCATGTCCAGCTCTGCTTACCAGTCTCCAAAAAAATCATTAAGGGATCATATCATCCATTTTGTCTATATCTTGTAACCTTCGACCAAAACCCTCTATTTTTTTTTCCTAAAAACCCCCCATTGCTACCTAAGCCCACCAATCAAACAGCTTTATTGTGTATCCCAAGATACTCCCAGACACTGATGGTCTCAAACTATCAGAGTAAACTCTTTAGATAAATCAAGTACATTGGATTTTATATCTTCAATACATCAGTCTATAACAAACTCTATCTTACACTTGAAGATCACAAATTATAGGTCTCAGTCCAAAAACCAAGTCCAAGAAAGCCTCCACTAGGTCACCTAGGGTTTCACAAAGTCATAGGGTGGATTTGGTGCCCTACAAACTCTATTTTTCCTGTATGAAGAAAGTGCATTCAAAGAAGAAAAGGACAAGTGATTTTCTCCAAAATGATCAAAAAGGTTATTCATGGAAGGCTTTGTGGCCTAAATCATGAATCTTGCAAGGGGACAGCTTCCCTTTGCTCACATTTCTGCAAAAGGATCAAACAACCATCATCATAGCAATGAGGTAAGGTAAAAAGTAAAAGCATCATAAGAAGACCATTCATAGCAAGAAGAAAGCAACAAGCACATGTTTAATGAAAATCAGAATTTGTGACTCTTTTAACCAAGCAAGGAATCAATACCAAGGTTACAAGGGCAAAGGCCACCTCAACTCTTTCAAGATCATATTGAAGACTTTTAGAAATGATGAAAGAGTTTGAGAAGTTTCGGATAACTTAGAAGACAACATTATTCACTTTTTCCTAAGAAGCCCTAAAACCTAGGAGTTTGGGGGCATAGACAAGAATTGTCAAATAATGACAAAGAGCCTCCTTCATAATAGTAGATAGCTTCAAAAGGGTTTCAAAATATCCTCTAGGATTTGGAAAAGAGGCACTAACTCCACCTCATCAAAAGGTAAAATCATAGGTCTTAAAGGGATCAAAGGAGGTAGACATAAAAAACAATACTCCACTACACCAAAGGAAGAAATATGATAAAGGGTATCAGCAAAAAGAGACAAAAATATTAGTTCAAGGTTTGACTTCTCAAGAATGGAAAAAAACGTTTTTAAAGGGAGGGAAGAAATTACCAAAGGAGGAAACTATGACAAGAATAGGTTCATGGTTGATAGAATGAGTTGTCCAACTCCAAAAGAGGAAGTGATAAAAAAGGCAGAAGTTGTGTAGGCACCTGCAAGAACAGAAGTGGCTAGAAAAAGACACAAAATTGGTTTAAATAACTCACTTCCCTCACTAGACATACATCATTTGGAAACTAATCAAAGGAAAAAACATGTTGCTGATTTAAGAACAATATTTTTCATAAACATGGAGGACATTTAAATCCTAATATGACCAAACCCTAGTTTCCATAAAAAATCAAATATTGACCTCCTAGGGCAAGGTTTGCAAAATTAGGAGTTGTCATAGGTGTAAGGGAACTCACTGCCAACAAACCTGCTTCTAAAAACTAAAAACACTCCTTGAATGCCTCATCTTAGCCCTCATTTTCAAAAGCTTTCCCTCACATCACTCATTTTCCATCCCTAAAACTAAAGACCCTCACCAAGTTGAAAATCCTTCTGTGCTAAACCAGTCACCATGTCTGAGGAGGAAATGAGTGCCAGCAGTGATGAAGGCCAAATGCCTACCAAGCCAAAGCACAAGGGAGGGAGGGTTAATAGGTTTGATCCCTAGACACCATTCAAACTACTTACTCTCCCATGATCCTTGCATGTTTTCAGGATGTTGGGTGTTATCAGTTTTGTGAGAAGGTTAAACAAGTCCAAAGCCACTCAGACTTGACTAGGTTGTTCATCCTCTGCTTACAAAACCACCAAGTCAACCTTGCAGGAATGAATTTTAAACTCTCATCTGAATCCATTTCTAAAGCCATAGGAATACCAGATATTGGTGAGAGATGGTTTAAAGAGAAGAAATTTTACTTGAGTTATTATAAGCCCTACCTCAAACCTAGCTGTCAACAAGGCTACAAGGTTGTTTTCCCCTTCTCCCACTTGCTAGAGAGGTATGCCCTACTGATGAAGCAGATTATCAAGAACTTCACCTGTGAGGGGAGGTACTCCAGAGTTTATTCTTATCACATAAGGCTTATGATGCACTTCACCAGGGTTAAATTACTAAACCTACTATACTATCTCTATTGAAGCATTGACAATATGGCTTCAATGGTTAAGAAGAGGAGTTATGCCCACCAAATTCAGATCCGTTTTCATCACTCATTGGTTAAGATGATTGTTTTACACCAACTGGAGTAGCAAGGAATCCGTTGGGAAGATTTTATCTCACATGATGTATTTGCCAATCCCCAAGCCTTCATTCAACAAAATTTTCCTTCCACTTCACATCCACCTACCTCCACTCCTCCATCATCTCCACATATGCCTTCACCACAAAGAAAATCACCTCATATATCTTCTTCTAATGCATGAAGTGGAGGAGCTGACAGTAGCCCTAATCAGGAGAAAACAGATGACAATGGAGAGGGAAAGGACAGTGAGGTAGAAACAAAGTTTAATGAGGAAAAATAAGAGGACAACGGTGCTAAGGGAGAAGATGATGGCAGTAGTCGTGAAGAACAAACAAATAGTAGTGAGGAAGGGGCAGAATCTAATGAGGAAGACCAAAAGGATGATGATAGCATGGAAGAGAGTGATGAAAATGAGGCAAAGACAGAAAACAGTGAGGAAGAAACAAAGTTAAAGGAGCAGGAAGATGATGATAGCAACAATGAACAAGAAGATGATGATGACATGGAGGAGGAGGATGAAGATGGCATCCATGAAGGGAAAGACAGTGAGCAATTGAAGCAAAACAATGATAATGATGACACCACTAAATCAATCTCAAGTGCTGAAACAAATGAAGACAATGATCCTGAGGAAACAAAAGGAGAGGATGAAGAAATTGAAGACCAAGAGTAGGTAGATTATGAGGCCGAAATAGAGTTTGGAGGGGCAGACAGTGACCAAGGCAGTGGCACAAATGAAGCAGTCAGTGGTGAGTAATGAAATAGTCATGATAGTCATGGAAGCTATCAGGACTGTCATGACACTAATCAGCCTCTGAATGACTAAGAAATCCAAAGTGATAATGAAAAATGTGACAGAGAAAATTACCTCAGTTAAGGACAGAGCCAAAATGAGGAAAGTGCGGAGGGTAGTGATCAGTTTGAGAGCCAAGATGACAGTGAATAAAATAGTGAGGAAAAAAATGATGATGATGAGGCTAAAGGTCAAAAAATCAGTGACCCAATGGAGCATGAAGTCACTCATGAAATCCATGAAAAATATGAAAAGGCTTGTGACTTCATCAAGGATCAAGGCACCCTCATCACTCCTCTCACATGCACCTACCACAGAGGAAAAAGAGATGTGTTTGCTACCTCAAAAATGCAAAGGGCCATCTCTCCTCCAGCTATCAATCACAAAGACAAAGGCAGGGAAAAGATGGACAAAGGTGAGAAACGGGTAAGGGTAAGGAGAAGCAAAAGGATCAAGAGTACTTCTCAAGGGCATAAATTCATTGATCTCGACAATAACAATGAGGACAAGGAGATGAACACAAGATTGCTTCACTTGGAGAACGATGCACAACTTCAGGAGTGGGAAAGAGACTTTGAGATGGCAAAACATGTCATCCACTATTACAAAGAGGAGCATAATCATTTAAAGGAGGTAAAGAGAGGCCTTGTCCTACAAAACAAAATGACCAAGCATTATGCAAGGAAACACATGCTTTCTTGTGCTAAACTGAAGAAGGGCCTCATAGAGCTAGAAGACCTAAAAAGAGAAAAAGTGTAGGATAGACTTGGAATTTTGGCTGAGGCTTCTCAACAGGTTTCCAATACCTCTTAAGGGACCTCTCCACAAACTTAGAGGCAAATTGGAGAAGTCTTGGTTTTTCCAAATTTTGACCCCTTTGTGCACAGCACCCTAGGCACTACGCACAAAATTGGTGCATCCTCAGCTCTCAAAGTTTTCGTTTTTTGATTTCTCACATCACTAGTAGTCTGCTCACCAATTTTCAAATCATGTGGAGCATTTTTACCCCCTAAATTTGACCTTTCTGCCTCATTTTCAGACCAGGCATTGTGCACATAGCAGTGTTGGGAGATTTGATTTTTGGATAGGTAAATGGATTCCACTCAGCACAAGTCAAGAATTTTTGGAAATTAAACTCATCAAGCTTGCCAACGGGCCATCACAGAGCCAAATCTGATGTCAGGAAGGAGTCTGCAACTTAGCTGCAAGAGACCTTATTTTCTACTGAAGTGGTGCTACACACAGAGGCTTCCTAGTGTGTTTGGACCAAAAGTCAACAAAACACACTCATTTATTGCAAATAGATATTTTTGATTTTTTTGAGGCAAATTAAGCTAGAATTAGGTGCAAATAGTTATTTTATCATTTATTTCTTGGGATATTATGTGCCTTGGGCCTTGCATGGTCTCTAGGCCATAAATGATATTTATGACTATATTTGACATTTTTGTGCCACATTTAGGATTTTAGTCCTCATTTTCTCCATAAATAGAGCATGAGACCCCTATGTATTTTGTTGGAATTTTATTAGCTTCAAGAGAAATATACAGGGTTTCATGAGCTTGGAGAAGAAATTGGTTTTGTGAAGTGGATGAATGGCTTGTTTGGCTTGATGATGGAGAAGCTTGTTTGCAGGAATCCATAGCTTAGTTAATGGTGATGTCTTCCCAATTTTTCTATTGTTTCCTTTTTTATCATTATGTTTCATGTTTCTTGGCCGCTATTAAATAGAAAAGTATAGGTTGAGACATGTTCTTTGAGGCACCTCAGTCCTCCTGTTTGTTATAGCTTTGATGTTTTCTCCTTTTGCCATCTTAAGGAATTCTTGACTGCTCCATAGGTCCACCAAAACTTGTTTTTGTTTCATGTATGGCTATTATGATATCTTACAAGTATGATTCATGGTATGCCCTATTTATTTGAAGTTTCCAAAACCCTATATTGAAGCCTTTCTATGAAATATTGATTGTTAGGTTAAGTCAAAGAGGTCTCGTTCAATATTGCCCTTTTTCCATGCTTAAAAAATTGTTTCAGAGTTCCCAATAACTTGATATATGATGTTTAGGAGTTCCCTCTACATAAATTGAGTTATTTTTATTGTATTATGTGTTTTCCCAAAATCTGAAGGTGAATTTCTAAAGTTAGAAGCTCTTATGCTTTCCATGTTTCACTAGAATGTTTCTCTTGGACATTTATTAGTTTATATTACTGTTTATTGATCTCAATGGTTTTCCCTACCTCATGAATTTTAAATTTTAAACTATATATGTTTAAGACCCCTTATTCTTTCCAAAACTTAATGTTCACTACACCTCATACATCACCTTAAGGATCCATTAACCTTGCTAAATTAGCCCTGCAACACACTATGTTTCATCATTTAGACACTCTTGACCTCATTTGGCTCCATAGCCCAATGGCTTTGAACAACTCTCACTCCACCTATTTCATTTGACCATATTACCCAACCAAAATAATCAACAAACACTACACCTAATAACTAGCCTAAGATCAAAACCCTAGAGCAAAAAAGAACACATCCTTTGCACCCAATAGGGACATCCCTCCCTGAGTCTAGGAACGCTAGGTCCTAGGACTCCAAATATTGGTTCCATGTTTCCTTGTCATTTTTTTTGCCAATTTTCCAAATCACGGGACCCTAACATTCTTTCAATCACGGTGGGACCTTCTGAGTATATATTTTCCTATAAAACTCCTATAGACTCATCTAAACCTTCTATTGAGGTTATAAAATTGACTGATAGTACATGGTGGTTTATTTGCAACCCCATCACCACACTAACAGAATGGTGATCATGATTCACCTTCTAAGTCAGTGACAAACTAAGTAACCCTTAGGACTTCAGATGCCCTCATCAAATCATTCAGAACACACACTATCAGCCAAAAAGTAGACTCTATTTGGTTTATCATCCTAGAAAAATGATGACTCGGTTATAGGAGACTCTCACAAACTTTAAGAGACTCAGAAAACCCCAAAAATCCCTTAGATTTGTTTCTTGTTAGTTATTGGTGATGGACCATAAACATACATCCACAAAACAGCAAAAAAAATCCACCTGGTTACTCCACTAGCCTCTAGTAGGCCTATCATTTCATTAGCACTCATTTGAATTCCTAGATTTATTTCACACCAACCCTAAGAAGCTTATGAACCCATCCATATATTGTAATAAGTACCAGGAATTAAGAGAGGTCGGCCTTAAAAAAATAATCCTAACACTTGCACCCTCTCTGAATTTTGAAATTTGAAATTTGGCTTCACATAGGATCAGTAACAGATCTCATCTGGACCCAAACCCTCCCAAAATAGTTGATGATCCAGAGAAGATTTTGTGGAAAACTTCTAGATATGGAAACTTAACCATTGTTAGGACCATCTATGGAACAATCTCTGTACCTGAAAATCTCACAGCTTTGCAAGATCCCTAGTTTGAATTGCACCATACCAGGAACCTCTTCAGAAATAGGTTGCGAACTGATATGGACCAAAATGACCTTGAACCCTTAGATTTGCACCAGAGTTTTAATACAGAAGCTTCTCCTTCCACACCACCTAACTTTCAGCTTCTCTGTCACTTCAACTCTTTCCATACCAAGTCTACTTAAAATAAATTTGTTGGTCCAAGTACTTATACAACACCCATCCATACCACCACTGTGCAAACCACTCCACTTCATCATACACCCCCTATCACGAACCCACCTCTTGTAAATCCTCCATTAGCTCCCATCATGGTAGCTTGGTATGCACCTTTGGCCTTACCTCAACCTCTAATACCTTTTTGAAATGACTATCAGTCTAAGATCCCTCATTTCCCAGGGGTTGAATCCATCACTGCCCAACAACATGTAGATAAAATCAATGATGCTTTTGATTACGTGGAGATAGAGGAAGAAACCATTAATATGAGAATATTTCCACAAATCCTAGGGGGAGCGGCCAAAAAATGGTTTAAAGAATTAAGTCCTAATTCAATACATGACCTCCCTTCCCTCTACCAAAATTTTATAAAAAAATGGGAAATCAAGAAAAATCCCATCCAAATCCTGTCCAAATAAAACCTTAAAAGGAATGTAGGAGAAAGTGTGCAATACTATTGCACCAGATTCAATAGTGTGTATAATGCTCTCCCACCTCACATGAAAACTCCACAAGGCCTAGCACTAGTGAAATTCCCTAAAGGTTTTGACCTGAACATGAATTTCCAATTGAGAGAAAGAGACCATGAAACTTTAGAAGAAATGAAAAAAGAAAAAATTAGTGCAGAGGTAAACTTAATTGAAAAGAGAGATAGGTTGAAATGAGAGAAGAGAGTCACCTATGAGGATGAAACCATGCACTCAACCTCCTCCTCTGATTCTAAATTGGACATCCTAATGAGGACTGTGGAGAGAATGATAGAAAAGATAAATATAAATGAAAGGGTACCTCCTAGGGACAACCAAGCCAACTCCCAAAACCAAAACAAAACTCAAATCTTCAGAAGAGATACCCCTCAAATCAAGAAAAGGAAAATGACCAACAAATAAGACCTCCCTTTCAACAAAACTGTGTAGATGAGGAAGAAGGATAAATTATAAAACCTGATGAAAACCATATAAATATAATAGGTTCTGATAATGAAGAAGATGTTTTTCTCACCGAAGAAGAGAAAGGCTTCTTTTCCTTGGATCAAACTAACACAAACTATGAGGATTCTAAAGACTACTACTTTGGATTTGAAAATTCCATCATGGAAATCGATAAGCAGTATGACCTTAGGAGAAAAAAATACCTAGATTCAGCCAAGAAATACCAAATAGATACTACTGTTCGGAAAGTACCTGAAAACAGCTCTAAAAAAATAGCAGAAAATGTCAACACTATGGTTAATAAAGCCGAAGCAAACAAAGGAAAAATTGGTCTGCCAACCCAAGACCTTAGCTTTCCTAGTATCTCCACTAGTGACCCTAAGAAAACCATTTTGACTAAAACTCCAAATCAGGATAAAAAAACTAAGAATGTAGAAAAGATCACGGTTGATAAAGCTGATGTTAATATGTCCAAAACATTATCGCCTTTCATTTTTGGGGGATAGATTGCCAAAATCAAGATAAATATGTCCCTCACTAAACTGGTCAGTCAACCCATATATAGATCTCATATGTTGAAGGTACTAAACATAGGAAATGATGCAGACACTTTGCACTTGGCTGATGACACACTTGAGTTGTTGTTTGGACCCAAAATATAAGGAAATTATTAGAAAGGAGACATTCCCCATTTCTATATCAACCTAAACGTACATGACAAAATCTTACATAATGCCATGCTGGATTCTGGTGCTTCTCACAATCTCATGCCCAATTTGTGATGGAGAGATTAGTCCTAGACACAAATAAACCTTACAAAGACCTATACTCATTCGATTCCAATAGGGTCAAATGTTTGGGACTTATCAAGCACCTTTGTGTCAACCTAGCACAAGTGCCTACTAAGAATCTAGTCATGGACATAGTAGTGGTAGATATTCCTCCCAAGTATGGCATGCTCTTATCCAGATATTGGGGAGCCAAGCTTCAGGGGAACCTTCAACTAGATATGTCCTATGCAACCATCCTTGTTTTCAATCAGACAAGGAAATTATATTGAGAGTCACATATGAAGTATATGGTTAGCAGTTAGGACAGAACAGACAACACTCCTTTTTATTCTATTCACTCAGATCTTGATTCTTTCATACTATATAAGGAGGAATATAATGATGAGAATGTATATGAAGTTGAAACACATCAAGACACATTGCAACAATAAAACTAGTCTTTGCATGAAGAACTCAATATTTAGAACTTTAGCAATCTTGAACAAACACATCATGACAAAATAAAACTTGACTCTCGACAAACTAATAATGAAAACTCAAAACCAATGGCAAGTTTTACATATAGATCAGGTTGCTCAAAGAGAGGGCAAACATCAGAAACACAACCCTTCCCTTTTACCTATTCCAAAATACTAAGATGCCCTCACAGAACAAAAATCTTAGGTGATATGAATCAATGAAATCTTATGTTCTTACCTTATCTAGACACCTCATTATCAGAGAGTCTTGTTCCTCCCAAAAATTTGTTAACTCTCACTAATGTTGCCATCAATCCTAAAGGGATGTTGGTTGAAACTGATATAGAGGGATACAATATAGGTAGCTTAAGAAGACCCAAGGTAATTAACTTATCCAAAGCCTTGACATTACATACAAAAATCAAATACTTAAGGTTATGCAAGAAACACCGAGATGCCCTTGTTTATAGAAGTAAAAGCTCAAAGACTGATGACATAGACATTGTTCAAAAGAGACCTCTTTCTAAGAAGAACTCTGAAACCTTTGGAAAAATCCTACCACTAACAAAGAAAACCAAACGATCCAGACTATGTATGGAATTTAGACACGTAGGCAGAACCTCCATGGATTCCAAACACTCTTTTCCCAAGATAAATCATCCCATGCCAAAAATAGGAATTTCTAACAAGGTGACTTGGATTGGTAGTGTTTCAGGTTTTCATGAGATGATACCACTTCAAATCAATCAACACAAAGACATTTTCAAAGTTCCTTGGGATGACCTCATGCTTGAAAAAAAATTCTTGGAAAAACGAAAGCTAAAAACACCTTCCAAGAGGCCATGGCTCCTATTACCAACTTTTTCACTTTGATGTACATGGATGACTTTGTCATTAGTTTAGGAACTGATGAAAAATGCCTTTTTTACCTAGAAAGTTTCTTTCATTAGAAACAAGGTTTGGGAACAAAACTCAAAGAAGGAATGTAAAGGAGAACTTGGCATGTTTTAAAATCCTTGGCAGAAATCTTGCACCATGCCCTCAAACATAGATAGTCATGTTCCTTATCTACAAGAACTGAAAGAAAAAGGGTTGGTAGATGATCCTGGGGAAGACAGGGTAATAAAATACCATGGCCATTTAGAGTCTTAGTTAGAATTTCTCATTCATTGTACATATCGCTACTTTATGAAAAGATATTGAGAGAAAAAAAAAAATAGAAAACAGAAAAAATGGAAAAGGGGGAAGTTTTGAAAAGAGGTAAAGCACCATACCCAAAAAATAGAACTACTGAAAGTTTGTAAGTCTAAATACCACTACTAGTGCATAAAGGAGTCTTGTTTCAGTCATCTAGCCTAATCATGGCCAAAACATGTTTTAAATGTATGGTTGTTAAGTTAGTGAAAAATGGTGGGTTTAATTATTTAAGTTTGACTGCTCAAAAGATAGATTAGGTATAAAGATACTGGTTCCACATGCCTAAAACAGAACCAAAGAGAAAAATAGGGATGCGTAACAAACAATGTATCCTAGCCCTAATTTTTCTAGTCTTATTTTGTACAAAAATTACATTTGTGTGCAACTTTTTTTTATGCCACAAACCCATGGTAAATCAGAGTGTCCAATCCTGATCTAGCCATATTTTCAATTTCATGTTTTTATGCTTAGTGAATGAATCCTGTCAAATAGTTTAACCTTGACAGTTGAATAGTATTGGTAGAGAATCAAAGGAGTTCATCAGCATAATCTGAGCTCTAGGAAGAAATAAGGTAGCAGTAGATAGTCTATTTTACTTTCAAAAATAGAAAAGATGTCAAGGTTACTAGTCCAAATGCACCTAAAGAAGAAAAAATGTTAGGCAAGTAGGTTGGGTAGGTAGAGATGGATTTGAGCTTATCATGTCTTTCAGATTATTGAGATCATATGCTTCAAGAAAGCACTAGCAATAGAAAGAGGTAAAAATCTGCCCAATGGATGAGGCACTGGCCTCCATAAAGCTAGAAATATGAAGTTCCGGACACCTCCTGAAAAGGAGCTTCCTTCCCCAAGTGGAGCCAATGTTAGTCATCAGTAATTTTTTCCTTCATAGATGACTAAATATTTTCCCTATATTTCTAGAAACAAAGTTCATGAACATTGTGAGTTCTATAAATCTCACTATCTTCATCATCCTTAAAGATAGTTTTTCACTATTTCATCTTTCCATCATGTCTAGCTCTTCTTACCAGTCTCAGAAAAATCATTAGGGGCTCATATCATCCATTTTTTCTATATATTTTAACCTTTGACCCAAACCCTCTTTCTTGTTTTGCCTAAAAACCCCCCACTACTACCTAAGCTCACCAATCAAACAACTTTGTTATGTATCCCAAGATACTCCTAGACACTGATGGTCTCAAAATATCTCTGTAGAATCTTTAGATAAATCAAGTACATTGGATTTTGGATCTTCAATACATGAGTCTATCATAAAATCTATCTTACACTTGATGATCCCAAATTATAGGTCTCAGTCCGAAAACCAAGTCCAAGAAAGCCTCCACTAGGTCACCTCGGGTTTCACAAAGTCATAGGGTGGATTTGGTGCCTTACAAACTCTGTTTTTCTTGTATAAATAAACTGCATTCAAAGAAGAAAAGGACAGGTGATTTTGTCCAAACTGATCAAAAATGTTATTCAAGGAAGGATTTTTGGCCTAAAGCATGAATCTTGCAAGGGGACAGTTGCCCTTTGCTCACATTTCTGGAAAGGGATCAAACAACCATCATAATAGCAATGAGGTAAGGTAAAAAAGAAAATCATCATAATAAGACCATTCATAGAAAGAAGAAATTAGCAAGCATATGTTTGATGAGAATCAGGATTTGTGACTCTTTTAACCAAGCAAGGAATCAGTACCAGGGTTACAAGGGAAAAGGCCACCTCAACTCTTTCAAGAGCACATTGAAGACTTTTAGAAATGATGAATGAGTTTGAGAAGTTTCAGAGAACTTAGAAGACAACATTGTTCACTTTTTCCTAAGTAGCCCTAAAACCTAAGAGTTTGGGGAGATAGACAAAAATGGTCAAATAATGACAAAGAGCCTCCTTCATAATAGTAGATGGCTTCAAAAGGGTTTCAAACTATCCTCTATGGTTTGGAAAAGAGGCACTAACTCCACGTCATCAAAAGGTTAAATCAGAGGTATTAAAGGGATCAAAGGAGGCAAACATAAAAACCAATACTCCACTACACCAAAGGAAGAAAGATGATAAAGGGTATTAGCAAAAGAGACAGAAATATCAGTTCAAGGTTTTACTTCTCAAAGAATGGACAAAAACATTTTTAAATGGTTAAGGAGGCAAGCATGAGGGAAGAAATTTCCAAAGGAGGAAACTATGACAAGCATAGGTTCATGGTTGATAGAATGGGCTGTCCAATTCCAAAAGAGATAGTGATAAAAAAGGCAGAAGTTGTGTAGGCACCTGCAAGAATAGAAGTGGCCAGGAAAAGACACAAAAATGGTTTAAATAACTCACCTCCCTCACTAGACATACATCATTTGCAAATTGATCAAAGGAACAAACATATCTCTGGTTTAAGAGCAGTAAAGCCTACAAAATGGTTTCTTTATCAAGGTATATTCTGCAATATATAGGCTATCCGTAAATGACACTTCTGCAGGACTGTCAAAATAGCTACCTATAAGAAAATTGATAAAGACAAACAGACCAAATTTTTTTCACAATGATTGCCCACCTAAAGATTAAAGGGACTATTGATGCTTGTTGTTAGGTTTTTTCATGGTGGGAGGTTGTTCACTATTTTAGAGAGAAAACCTAACAGAATGTCAGTCAAAGGAAAATATGTCAAAAGATCACAAAAATATGCTATTTATCATTGTTAAAACATCACAAAAAGGTTCATGTTTATGAAAGAGGGTAAAGGGCACTATTTGAGCTAGTTGAAGGGTTTGTAAGCACAAGGAGAACATCAAGATACTCCAGCAAAGGAAACAACCATTTTCCTTATGTCAAAATGCCACCTAGAGGACCAAAAAGGCCAAAAGCACAGTGAGATAAATAAAAAGAGAAATCAACATTAGGAAAGTGGGTTTGCTCTTATAAATTCATTTTTCAAAAAATCTATAAAGCCTCCTTGACCTATTTCCTATCTCATTTATCATTGCAGAGAAGAATAAAACCATTGAGAGAATTTTTTAAGGGGTTTTGTGCAAATTTGGTGAAAAAGTTTAGGCGCTACACACCCAAGCCAACGCTACACACCTAGCCATCGACACTGCACACAGAGGAGGCAACAGCAGTGTAAATTAACAATTTGTTGCGAACCGGGAGGGTGGCGCTACACACCTATGCTGGGGCTATGCACAGGCACAGAACAGCCCGACTGCTGCCATTTTGCAACGGTGATATGCTCTGACTGGCCCGACATGCCCATCTACCAGCCCGAATCGCCCACAGAGAACTTCTGGCACTGCGCATAGACCTTCCAGCCCAACCCGACCTAAACATGCAATCAGGTGGTGCTACGCACCTGGGTAGGCACTATGCATAGAAAAAGCTTGGCCCAATTTGCTAAAAAAGGGCCAAAAAATTGATTTTTTTCCTCAAAATCTCCTGCAATAATTCAAGCAAGGTTGGTTGCTGTCTTCCCAACTTTCCAAGCAGTATTTTTCATAAACATGGAGGACAATTAAAGCCTAATGTGACCAAACCCTAGTCTCCATAAAAAATCAAATATTGACCTTCTAAGGCAAGGTTTCCAAAATTAGGAGTTGTCATAGGTGTAAGGGCACTCACTGCCAACAAACCTTCTTCTAAAAACAGAAAACACTCATTGAATGCTTCATATTAACCCTAATTTGCAAATTTTTGTCCTCACATCACTCATTTGCCATCCCTAAACCTAAAGACCCTCACCAAGATGAAAATCCCTCTATGCTAAACCAGTCACCATGTCCGAGGAAGAAATTTGTGCTAGCATTGATGAAGGGAAAAGGCCTACCAAGCCAAAGCATAAGGGAGGGAGGTTTAATAGGTTTGAGCCCTTAGACACCATTCAAATTACTTCCTCTCCCATGATCCTTGCATGTTTTCAGGATGTTGGGTGTTATCAGTTTTGTGAGAAGGTTAAACAAGTCCAAATCCACTCAGACTTGACTAGGTTGTTCATCCTCAGCTTACAAAACCACCAAGTAAACCTTGCAGGAATGAATTTTAAACTCTCATCTGAATCCATTGCTAAAGCCACAGGAATACCAGATATTGGTGAGAGATGGTTTAAACTGAAGAAATTGGACTTGAGTTACTATGAGCCCTACCTCAAGCCTAGCTGTCAACAAGGCTGGAAGGTTGTTTTCCCCTTCTCCCACCTACTAGAGAGGTATGCCCTACTAATAAAGTAGATTATTCAGTACTTCACTTGTGACAGGAGGTACTCTAGGGTTCATTCTTATCACATAAGGCTTCTGATGCACTTCACTAGGGTTGAATTGCTAAACCTACCATATTATCTCTACCCGAGCATTGAAAAAATGGCTTCAGTGGTTAAGAAGAGGAGTTATGCCCACAAAATGCAAAGCCTTTTTCATCACTCCTTGGTTAACATGATTTTTTTACACCAACTAGAAGAGCAAGGAATCCCTTGGGAAGATTTTATCTCACATGATGTATTTTCCAATCCCCAAGCCTTCATTCAGCAAAATTTTCCCTCCACTTCACATCCACCTATCTCCACTCCTCCATCATCTCCACATATGCCTTCTCCAAAAAGAAACTCACCTCCTATCTCTTCTCCTAATGCATCAAGTGAAGGAGCTGACAACAACCCTAATGAGGGGAAAATAGATGACAATGGAGAGGAAAAGGACAGTGAGGTAGAAATAGAGTTTAATGTCGAAAAAGAAGAGGACAATTGTGCTGAGGGAGAAGATGATGGTAGTAGCCATGAAGAAAAAACAAGTCGCAGTGAGGAAGGGGAAGAATCTAATGAGGAATACCAAGAGGATAATGATAGCATGGAAGAGAGTGATGAAAATGAGGCAAAGACAGAAAACAGTGAGGAACAAACAAAGTTAAAGGAGTAGGAATATGATGATGACATGGAGGAGGAATCTGATGAACATGGAAGCCATGAAGGCAAAGACAGTGAGAAATTGAAGCAAAACAGTGATAATGGTGACACCACTAAATCAATCTTAAGTGTTGAAACAAATGAAGACAATGATCCTGAGGAAATAGAAGGAGAGGTTGAAGAAATTGAAGACCAAGAGAAGGAGTATTATGAGGCTAAAACAGAGTTTGGAGGGGTAGACAATGACCGAGGAAGTGGCACAAATGAGATAGTCAGTGATGAGCAAGGAAATAGTCATGACAGTCATGACAGCTGTCATGATTTCATGACACTAATCAGCCTCTGAATGACCAAGAAATCCAAAGTAATAGTGCAAAAAGTGACAGAGCAAAGGACCTCAATGAATGACAGAGCCAAAATGAGGCAAGTGAGGAGGATAGTGATTAGTTTGAGAGCCAAGATGATAGTGAAGAAAATAGTGAGGAAAGAAATAATGATGATGAGGCTGAAGGTCAAGAAATCAGTGACCCAATGGAGCATGAAGTCACTCATGAAATCCATGAAAAATATGAAAGGGCTTATGACTTCATCAAGTATCAAGGCACCCTCATCACTCCTCTCACATGCACCTACCATAGAGGCAAAAGAGATGTGTTTGCTGCCTCAAAAAGGTAAAGGTCCATCTATCCTCTAGCTATCAAGCACAAATAAAAAGGCAAGGAAAATATGGACAAAGGTGTGCAATAAGTAAGGGTAAGGAGAAGAAAAAGGATCAATAGGGATTCTCAAGGGCCTCAATTCATTGATCTAGACAGTGACAATGAGGACAAGGAGATGAACACAAGATTGCTTCTCTTGGAAAAAGATGCATAGCTTTAGGAGTAGGAAAGAGACTTTGAGATGGCATAACGTGTCATCCACTATTACAAAGAGAAGCATTGGAATTTCAAGGAGGTAAAGAGAGGCCTTGCACTACAAAGTAAAATTACCAAGCATTATGCAAGGAAAAACATGCTTTCTTGTGCTAAACTGAAGAAGGCCCTCAAAGAGCTAGAAGACCTAAAAACAGAAAAAGTGTAGGAAATACTTTGAATTTTTCCTGAGGCTTCTCAACATGTGTCCAATACCTCTTGAGGGACCTCTCCACAAATTTTGAGGCAAATTTGACATCTTTTTTTTTTTTTTCCAAATTTGGACCCCTCTTTGTGCAACACCCTAGGTGATACACACAACATTGGTGCATCCTAAGATCTCAAAGTTTCCATTTTTGGATTTCTCACATCACTAGCAGTCTTCTCACCAATTTTCCGATCATTTCGAGCATTTTTACCCCCTCAAAAGGTCAAAAAACATTAAAACTTTGACCTTTCTGCCTCATTTTCAAAACAGGCATTGCACACAGAGCAGTGTTGGGAGATTTGGTTTTTGGACAGGTAAATGGCATCCACTTAGTACAACCCAATAATTTCTGGAAATTAGACTCGTCAATATTTCCAACGGGCCGTCACAGAGCCAAATCAGGTGTCAGGAAGGGGTCCAAAACACAGCTGCAAGAGACCCTATTTTTTGTTGAAGTGGTGCTATGCACAGAGGCTGCCTTGTGTGTTTTGGATGAAAAGTCAACAAAACACACTCATTTATTGCAAATAGATATTTTTGATTTTTTTGAGGAAAATTAAGCTATAATTTGGTGCAAATAGTTATTTTAGCTTTTTTTTCTTTGGATATTATGTGCCTTGGGCCTTGCATGGTCTCTTGGCCATAAATGATATTTATAGCTATATTTGACATTTTCCTACCACATTTAGGGTTTTAGTCCTCATTTTCTGCATAAATAGAGAATAAGGCCCCTGTGCATTTCTTTATCATTTGATGAGCTTCAAGAGCAATATACATGGTCTCATGAGCTTGGAGAAGAAATTGGTTTTGTGAAGTGAATTTCGTGTTTGGGTTGATGATGGAGAAGCTTGTTTGTAGGATTCCATAGCTTGGTGAGTGGTGACATCTTCCTAATTTTTCTATTTTTTCCTTTTTTATGATTATATTTCATGTTTCTTGGCTTCCATTAAACATAAAAGTATAGGTTGAGACATTTTCTTTGAGGCACCTCAGTTTTCCTGTTTGTTATAGCTTTGATGTTTTCTCTTTTGGCCTTCCTAAGGAATCCTTGAATACTCCTTAGGTCCACCAAAACTTTTTTTTGTTTCATGTATGGTTAGTATGCTAGCTTACAAGTATGATTCATGGTATGCCCTCCTTATTTGAAGCTTCCAAAACCCTACCTTGAAGCCTTTCTATGAAATATTTATTCCTAGGTTGAGTCAAAGAGGTCTCGTTTGATCTTGCCCTTTTTCCATGCTTAGAAATTTGTTTCAGAGTTCCTAATAACTTGATATATGCTTTTTAGGATTTACCTCTCCATAAATTGAATTATTTATATTGTCTTATGTGTTTTCCAAAAATCTGAAGATGAATTTCTAAAGTTAGAAGCTCTTATGCTTTATATGATTCACTGGAATGTTTCTCTTGGATGTTTATTAGTTTAGATTATTGTTTATTGAGCTTAATGGTTTTCCCTACCTCATGAATTGTAACTTTTAAACTATATATGTTTAAGACCTCATATTCTTTCCCAAACTTAATGTTCACTACACCTCATACATCACCTTAAGGATCCATTATCCTTGTTAAATTGGCCCTGCAACACACTCTGTTTCTTCATTTAGACACTCTTGACTTCATTTGAGTCCATAGCCCAATGGCTTTGACCAACTCTCACTTCACCTATTTTATTTTACCATATTACCCAACAAAAACAATCAACAAACACTACACCTAATAACTAGCCTAAAATCAAAACCCTAGAGAAAAAATAACACATGCTTTGCACCCAATAGAGAGATCCCTCTCTGAGTCCAGGAAGGCTAGGTCCTAGGACTCCAAAGCTTGGTTCAATGTTACTGTGTCATTTGATTTTCCAATCTGTCAAATCACAGGACCCTAACATGAAATAAAGTGATCTGTGATTCTGTCTTATTATGTTAACAATTGCAGGCAACAACTTATAATTTTGCAATTTATATGATTAGGCCCACTGCATTATTTTCTTCCTCAGGCTGCAGAAACCTGGTTCCAACACCTCCCTATACAACTTCGGGTGAGACTTTAATCTCTCAAAATAAGGTCATTGCCAAAAGGGCCAATAGTTGGATGGTTTCTTGGTTGCATAAACTCTGATCCTGGATTAGGACCCCTCAATCCAACATCACTTCTTGCCTAAATCATCTGTCTGGTGTCATCTTAGGTATTTACCTAGTAAAAAGGTCATAATTTCCCAAAGTAATGAAGTCATTTTCTTTGTTTCTCCTGAATGCATATGGCAGGCCCTAGAGATTCAATATTAGCCTTCACATCACCTTTTTTCTGCTAAAATTATAACGGAATTATATAATAAGTTGACATTTCCTCAAAGAGCCCAGATATTTGGATATTTCCTTCCTCAGAATGATGAGTTTCCTAAGACCAATCCCCCATATCCAACATTCATTTTCCCTAAAATTTCCAAGAAGGTAATTTCCATGTTAACTAAACTAGTTGGGTACTATATCGATCAGTGCATAGATGAGATAGTTCTATGATTTATCTCTTCTTTTGTAGTTGGTAAACAAGCCTCTCTCCCTTTCAATTACAATCAGTTTTTGGAAATGAAATCCATGAACAATTTGTTAATTTCAAAGAAGAATGTGTCTTCAAATACCAGTCAGTACTATTTTACCTTATGCTATATTATCACGCAGATAAATTTAATTTCCCTTTACAGAAAACTGATAGTGATGGTAACCCTTGGTCAATCTGTCACTCGACTTCTCTAGTTAGAAATAACTCAGAGGAATATTCCTATACTCATTTTCTTGATAAATTCTTGCATGCACCACTATGTTCGCTAAGCAGTGATGTTGTTCCAATGATATTTCCAAATATTAAGAAGTTTTTGCACTTACTACAGCATGAAAAAGTGGGATACTAGTATTTATATCAGAATTACACTAAAATCAAAGTTTATGGACCAAAATTTCCTCCCTACAGGTTGCCTATTTTTGTACCTGTTAGGATATTTGCATTAGAATACTCTAGGAAAATTTTAAATGTGGATGAAGTGCATTTTGTTTCTTACAATAAAAAAGGAAAATTTAAGCTCAAATCACATATAGGGCCATACATTATCAACATTAGCTCTGGAGCAAAAGAAATAGATGAAATCTTAAGTCATATTAAGTTGAAACTTAGTTTCTCTTGGTCATATGATGCTCAAGGAATCATTTCCAAGATCGGACTAGAAAAAAAAGGTAATTCTTATGCACATACACCAAGGCTTGAGATTGAACAATATGCTAATCAAGAAGAATTGAAAGAAGGTACTTTTCAAGAATCCAAAGAAATATTGGTCAACCAATCATCTATGGAGCCACCTGTTTCTAAAGAAAATATTTTTAAAAGAGAAAGAGAAGATATGTTCCAACTGACTCTAAAGCTACAGAATGTATTGTTTTCAAAAGTAAAAATACCAAGGACCAAAATAATACTCAAAAGACAGACTCTCAAACAAGTCCTCAATTAATGAATATTCAAGATGAAACTCCAGAGGAAGGGAACACAAAGAATCCATCCATAGTGATTTTGTCAGGGTCTCCTATCCTTCCTTCTACTCAAGTAGAAGAAAGAGTACAATCACCTACTATATAAGAAAATTTTCAATCTCCAGTATTGTCTAACTCACATGTTTCTACCATTGGAGTGTGTTTGGTGGATGTATGTATGAAATCACACCAAATTAAGGGGTGTGGTCTACCCACTTAAGTTATTGGTAATAGGCAGAAAAAAAGGTGGAACAAGCTAGAATAATAAGCATACTAGATAGAGAAACAACATGCATATATAAACTAAAACTGAACTAAAAAACTAAAACAATTAAACATGAGCTCTGAAAAGAGTCAAACGACAAAAATAATACAAACGGTGGCTCTAGGCCCCTGTTATTGAGCGCTGGTAGTAATAAGGGTGAAACTTTACCCTCTTGCCAAAGGGACCCTAGAACATGGGTTCTAGGTCTCGATGCAAGGATGTTTTTATCCCAAGCTTGTCTCAGTGTATTCTCCCTGTCTCTCTACTATGTTGTACTGAACTTGTTGGATGGTCAACAATTCAGTCCCCTCTATCTTCAACTCTGGCTCATGCACTGCTGGTATTTCTTGGGCAATTCTGGCTAGCATAACAATGTGTTCACAAATTCTTCATCTCATGGTGGCCTTATATAGGATATTTCAAATCCTCCCTTCACTCTCTCAGTAAATTGTGGATGGTTACCCAAGAGAGGGGTATGATTCCTTTGTGTGCTCCAAATATTCCATTGTGTGCTCACTTAGTGTCTAAGGAGGTGTTGGTGGAAGTCCTTAGGCAACTTCAAGTGAGGAATCACTTGTCATTTGCTTTGTGTGGTCCCAGATAGTGACATTTCGCCACTCCCAGGATTGCACACATATCGAGAAAAAAGGCGTGCAAAAGGCATTCTTCACGAAGGATTATGTGCACAAAGAGAATTTAGGACTTGTTCAAATTTGATTTTCCTCAGACCTTAGAGACTTTCAAATACTTTCCAGATTTTGTAATTATATTCCAGCCCTGTAAATCCTTTTTCCTAACATTAATTAGTGTCATCTTCTGCTGTACAATTTTCCAGTGTTAACAATTCCCCCCTAATGTGTGAGGTATAGGAAGAATTGCATAGCCGAAATACATTATAGTTTCTTTTCTGTATCGTGCGTAGAAAGTGAGAGAGACCTGCGTGAAGCTTGGAATTGAAAACAAAGAATGACCATGTCCTAAGGAACCCCTGTAAGCAAATATAATAAAATATATATAAAAATTGTCTACGATGCGAGCGTGTCCCATGCTTGTGATGCCGTGGCTAGTTAAATAAATCTATTTTGATAGATATATGTTATGTCTGTATCACTGATATGGCAGTGATCTACTGGTTGCTGACGATGACTACTGGCGCCCTCCAGGGTGTTTTTTATTTGACAATAGATGGAATGTGGTACCCATATGCATAAACTTGGTATGGCATATAGTTGCAAATTGTAAGCATAGGCACTAGTTGGTACCTTCCCATTTAAGCATTGTTGAAAGAGACGCTTATTAAGGCACGGGTCTTCGACGAATTTGATCAAAGTGCAATGGTTGTAAGGTATGATACCATATTGACTTCAGAGATTTTTTTGTAGTCGAATGTCAAGAGGATCGATGACATGTATGGGAAATGATTTCTCCCATACTACGACCCGAGGATGCCCCTTTTTTGGAGAGGGGTAATCCAAGGTACCACTTCCTTTTTGGAAAATGGGTGTGAAAGTCGACAAAAAAGGAGGCCTCAACCAAACGAGGGGTCGCCTACATGAGGGACCAGGGACCCAGATGTGATGGGTTTAACATAGGCATGTTAGTGAGGGGTGAATGAAAAATTATGATTGGGATTCAGTGGCCCAAGGTCGGAGTATACTAAGCAGCTTGGTGGCAGTCATAGTTATTTTTTATGGCGAAATCCCTGGAGTCGGTAGGACTTCCAGGGTGGGTATAAATCGATTGTGAATGTCATGGTGGCTTGTGCGTGGTGGTGTAATACTCTGACCAAGGCTGTTCAGGGACTACTGCCATGGTAGAAAATATGGATGGGAGGGTGAAGGGACGTAGTACGCCATTCAGGGTCTTTGTACACTTACTAAAAGTATAAAATAATGGTGTTTGGTTTGTACCAAACATAGAGATAGGTACCGCAAAACATGAAAGTATTTTCTCATTATTGTTGTGAGGAAGGTGTTTTACTGAGGGTGGGGGTCCCATTGGTTGGTATCATGTCTGGGGTTAATGAAGCGAATGAAAAAGTATCGTATATGGGATTATGCTAGTGGAGGTATGGTGGGCCAAATGCGAGGCACAGTAATGCATTTTTGATCTGCTTATACAACCTGATCATCTGGGAAGGGGGTTTTAGCTTGTATGGTAAATTTGACCTTATGCATGGTGAATGGATGGGCATGAGGTGCTTCCTAGACTAAAGTGGTATGGCCATGGCGTCACTTTTGTTGTGATATATTGTCTGTTGTGGGTGACGAGCGCCATGGAGGGGAGGCTCTATCGATCAACGAATATGTTTATCATGTGCAGGGTGAGGTGATGATAAGCATGGTAGGATATGAGGACCCTATGGTTAATTTTTGATGGAGAAATGATGTGAGGATATGCAGAGTTTACTAGGACTCTATCATGTTGGGGGTAGAATGATACCTACTCTGGAACTTTCAGTAGATGAAGTTGTGAATGGTTTGCGAGCTTTCCTGCAAAAACAACTACCTTAAGTGAAAGCGTCTTCTTTATCAAATATTATTGAAATTCATGAGCTTTAAAAAGGAATATGAGGGAGGGCATACCTGCTGGCATTGAAAATTTATTTTTTCGGGGGTGCGAATGTGTGGCATCGCCTTTGGGTGTTATGGAGTGCTGATCACAGGGCTGCTTTTGGTCTGGTGATCAGATACTCTAAGCTCCAACTTTCCCTTAGGAGTTGTTACTTGGCTCCTAGTTTTGATTTTGGTTGGGGTTGCCCCAAGACTCAGATCATGGGGGCAGTTGCTATTTATAGGCCCCTATCCAGGATCTCCCTTTCGTTTGTTCCTCGGCTTATTTTTGCAGCATTTGGATGATTGTCATAATTCTCCTGGTTGCATGGTTGGTAATGAGCCTAGGAAAGGTTACACTATATTGACTGGTGCATTATGTTATGCCACCGATCCATTATCTACAGGGAATGGGGGATACCGGTTCCCTTGTCCCTAGACGGTGTTAGTCTCATTCTGGTCATACTGCCATCAGTGATCAAAACTGCTCTTTTGCATTTGCATATTACGAGTCTCATATCGAATAAGTTCCAACATCCCGCTAGTTCATGGATTCATTGATGGTAGTAATTTCTTATTAGTTTCCCTCATGAAATACTTGCTTATTTTCCTTTCTATGGTCTTGGGTCATGAGTCACTTTCACTTTCAAAATCATGTCATTAGGTCATAGGATGGGTCTCATTAGTTCCTAGGGTCTCACCATGGTCAAATTAATGAGTCAAATGTTAATAAATATCAGCAAGGTCATGAGGAAGTCAATAAATTCAAAGTCACAGCACCTGGAAGATCAAAAATATATTTTATTCAGCGTGATGTATCATTCATTATGTAATTTTATATCATCATATGTAATAAGTCACAATTCAGAAGCTGCCATCTCCACAAAGTCATCATCCTACCTTTAGAGAAGTTTTTCATAGCATTTTCAGTGCCAAATCATCTTGCAAGTAGATCCATCACAAAGAGCCCGGAAACGGCTTTCCAATGGTATATTACATTCTTAAAACTAACTTCTGGATTGAAATTTATGCTTGAGTGAAGTAAAATTCCATATATCTTTAAATAATCCCTATTTCCCATTTTTCCCTTAAAACGTTATGTTTAAAGTTTTAATATTTTCCTTGTAAAAACCCATTTTCCCCTTCCGATTTACAAAATCACATTATAAATCATTTTAATACATATGCGATTTATTTTATAAACCACTTCCCCACTATTGCCATAGAAACTTTATAATAAAGTTTCATATCATATAAATCCCTGCCGTTCTAACCATTTCCCCACCATACTGTGGAACCTTTATAATAAAACTTTAAAAATGTTTTATATTATAATACTCTCGCCAACCTAAGTCCTTTTCTATCGCAATCACACTAATTTTATTGCATGTCTCGATTGGCTCTTTACCGAAAATTCTGATGCGATTCAATCAACACTTCCGATTATAAAACCCCGATTGACCCCTCCTATGTATATCCCAACCATTGATCCCATCGACGATTAGATGACCCATATGAAATTGCTCCATCACAATCGGAAGCCCTGATCGTCCCACTCCAATTGACTTCCACCGATGGCCCGCTCCTGATTATCCCACAATCGTCGATCTCTCAATCCCATCCGATGACCCATAATTCATCGCCCCCTCCCAATCGCATCGGCGATTTTTGTTATGTAATGCACCCACTCTTCCTCGTGATTCTGATTGCGATGGTATTTCCTGGCCCCACAATGTAATATTCTCTGTCCATCTATTACAAAAAGGCCCTTTCCCTTTGCAAAATTTAATTTTTTTTTTTTTCGTTTTTACAAAGGCCTCACCCCAAATCGCATCGGAGTTTTGGGTTATGTTTCACATATTTCTTACCATTCCGATCCCGATTTGCAATGATACCATTGCATACCGTGTTTTAGTTGCTCCATTTCATATTATTTCCCCTCCATGATCTTCTGATTGCAATTAAAATATCGGACCTCCCTCAATCGCATCGAAAGTTTTTTGCTCCTGTTTATATTGTATCTCCCTTCCTCTATCCGTTTCCGATTGCAATTATAATGCGCGTCCTGCCTCCCTTCCCTTTTTCCCATTAAAAAATTAAATTTTCCCTTCACAAAGGTATATAATTTCATTTCATTTTGTTCCAACAACATTTTATTGAAAAATTTAGTTCATTCAAACGAATAATGGAAACCAAAGGAAATAGCCAGTTGGCCAAAATCTAATTAAATCAAATATATCTACAGCAGCAAAGAAATAGGATCGGATTGCCTATTTTTCCTTCAGTGAATTTTTAAAAGGTCAAAAAGAATCACTGTCCCTTATTTTCAGGGGCGGATTGTTGTATTTCGTTTCTATGATGGCACTTCAGTTTTTGAGCTGTAAAACAACTCCCTTTTCTGTTGATCTATGTTCCCACATTTCAGTGTATTTAATGTAATTGTAAATCATTTGTAAAGCAGTCTGAGAATCTGTAACTCAGAAGTAGGGGAATAGTGTGGAAGAATATTTTGCGCTCCATTTTACAGTTTGACAGGGATTAATAAAATATGCAGCTCTGATTTGTGGGATCCATATGGTATGAGATTTAGCATTTGTTTTTCTCCCTTGTTTCATATGTAAATTTTTATGTTTCACCTCTCATCCATAACCAATTCCTTTTGAATGCTTTCAAGATAGAAAGGTAGGATCCATTTTCATGCCCTTCCTTGGGAAATCATTCATTATTTGTGTTTTTATTTTGTTTGAAAAGGATCCATTTATTGTGCCATTTTCAGCTTCTTACCAGTGTTTCCATTCCATTTTATCTCTAATTCATTGCTAAATATATTGCCTATCTTTCCCCATGAAATACCCTGTGTCCTAATTTAATTCCCAGTTTCATATTGTCCTATTTTATCCCACACATCCCTGAAATTTATTCATTTATTAAACCTTTTTCCATCATTTTACCTAGCCTAATATCAATCCACTATTGTGTTTTATTGAATATCTATTTTTACGGAGAGAGCCCTCTCCCGACCTTTTAGGGCTAGCTACAAGGCTGAGCGTGATTTATTTGTTACCTTGTTTTTCCCTTTTTAGCTTGGGGTCCAATTGGGGTGCTAACATCTCTGGCGACTCCATTGGGGAAGCCGATTTTACTGTCTGCGAGCTTACATTCTTGGCACTCATCAACTGTGTTATGTTTTGTTTTCGAAGAAGGTCATAATCAGGCCCTGTGTCAAAAACCAGTATTAAAACCTTTGGTATAAGGTTAAAAGCCTAGGTTACATTGAAACGTGACACTTTTAAAAGAAATCTCTACGATTTGAAGTTAAATATGGTTTATTTGTCGACGGAGAAAAAATATAGTGGGACCCAGCAGCAAGTTAACGCGAGTAGTAAAAGCACTTAACAGCAGTCAAAACTTGAAGTCAAAGCTTGGTTTGGTTTACCACCAGCAGGTTTTGGAAACCAAAACTGCCCATTTCACGCCGCTTTTGGCCTGGAGGAAAACCACTTTATAAAAACGTGATCCAGTTTTTTTCGGGCACGTCATCACTCCAAAACCACCCATTGTAGAGCATCAGATCCAGCGGTAATCACGCAGTAAAGTGCACGTGAAATAGATCAAGGTATGGCCCAGTGGTTTTATACTATTTAATATCTATTTTATTCATAAAAAATGGAATTACGGATACATGGGCCCCTGCTGTTAAATATATGTCATGCTGATAGAACAAAATCATATAAGTTTAAAGGATTTGAAAGCTGCGCCATTGTTATAAAGTTTGATATTGCGATTGGGTAAAGTCGCTTAAATATTTTTTTCTTTTTGAGCACATTCCCTTAGATTATATATTTGCTTGAGAAGGTTTCGAATATCATTATAAAGAGAATATTGTTGCAACACTTTGGGAAGAAAATATAGCTACAACCACTATTTTTCTGCTATCAGAGCGTAAAGGTCAGATCACCATAGTAAAATGTTTTCTTATAAATAATTTTCAGAGTCTGTTAGGCTAAATAGAATTTTTGTACAGTAGACGATTTACACACACCGACTTCAAGAAGATACACCAGGGCTAATCCAGATCCAAATCCTCCCCATGTGTTTGAAAATCCAAATCTTATCCCAAGAATTATCGGAAGAGAAGAAGGATAATTAAGTCCCAGGCCTATCTTCAGATCATATACTTGGCCCAGTGAGTGGTTTTTGGTAGAATATCTTTCCTTTGACAAGAATTTTGAGCTTTTCTTACTTAGAAATAAGTCTGAAACTGACATTGATGATACAGTTTTAGATCCTGAATTCCTTATAGATATTGAAGTGCAAAGGCAAAATTCCTCCATTTACGACTGCATTTTGAATTTTCCTCAGTCCATCACTGTAAATAATATTCTTGAGCCTTCAGAGTCATCAGGAACTGCATTGCCTCCTCCTAATTCATCTCAATCCCCTACAGTCAATTCCATGTTATCATCTCCTCCATCAACACCTCCCATAAATCCTACAAATTCTATTGTAAATCCTGTTGGGAAAAATACTGAGAGGGGGGGGGGGGGGTGAATCAGTATTTACAGCATATTCAAAACTTTTTCTTTTCTTTACTTCAAAACCCATACGCTACTTTCCTGAAGCATACTAGCGTATATACACGGATACCCTTTATTAAAATCGTGTATACTCAGAGAACTAATTATGTAATTAATTCTTCACTTAAATCATTCCCTTATTTATTCATCAGATATTCAATGAACATTAAACATGTGCAGAAAGAACAGAATAAACCATCACACAAAGCATCACACATGAACACCAGGATTTTCAGGTGGAAACCCAAGTCGGGAGAAAACCACCGCTACAGTTGCTCAGCCTTCAATATTTTAATATAGAGAAAACATCTTACAACATATGTGTCACAGATGGACTCAACACGCAGCACCCACCACGTCAAGCACACCTCCTCCCCGGAAGGGAGCTACGACCGACTGCTCTCGTTTCTCTCCCGGAAGGGAGCTACGACTTCGATCTCGTTTACCAGCCTCACCTAGAAGGAAGCTACCACCCCCTGACCGAAGGCTACAACCCTCAGCACCTCTATGGACCACGTTTCATCAATTTTCACACTGGATCCAAAGCTTCCTTTAGGACACCACTTGCAGGCCACATTTCATCATATTTTCAGACTGGACCCTTTCCATACTTTTAAGTACAAACATATATCACCAACAGATACTTATCAACACAGATCAGATAGCAGAAACACAGCAGAACAGATCAGATATTTCATACCCCTTGCTTCAGAAAACCCTAGTTTGCATATGCGCTTTTAATTCACTGATGTCGCGTATATACGCGCTTCCGTCCACACAAACCAGCGTATACCTCAGTGTATATTTTATTGCGCATACGCGCTGTTACTTCAGAGAAGCCGCGTGTATACGGGCTTCCTTCGCGGCAAAGTAGCGTATAGATCTTCAATGATGACAGAGCAGCATACTTCATCAGATCGATGTTCAAATCGTATTTACCCTTTTCACTTTAGCCGCATGTTCGCCAGATTTTCGCTCATCGCGCATCTAGGCCTTCCATAAACAGATCTAGCAAATACAAGTACATTTCAGATCTAGAAGTCCCGCTTCATCATTTCTTCATAAGTGCATCATAGATTCAGATCTATCAACAAACTTTTACCCTTTTCATACAGATATACTTCATAGAGAAGTATTCATTCAAGTTCAGACATCTTGCTCTCACACTCCCTCATTTGCACAATGAATTTCTTCTCCTTATATAGGTTTATCCTTTTTCAATACCATGAGCCCTTTTTCCAATACCATGAGCCAAAGCAATACCATGAGCCCAAAACTACATTACTTCCGATGGTATTCCTGGACGGTGTCATTTAGACGAATCATTACCCAATACAATGGGTCAATACCATGGTGGTTACCCCTGGTTTTGCACTTTTTGAGTGCTTTAGCCCATACGCGACTTGGCACGTACTTAACCGCGTGCATACGCGACTTCCCCCTAGGCCAATCAAACATACCCAGAGAAACACTCTTTTTCATCATAGAATTAGCATATGTCGAATTCCTTCGTTCATACTCCATCAGATGCATCGATTTCCTTTATCAAGACATATTCTATCAAGCACACCTTCATCCAGTAAGTTGCCATTATCTTCATCAAGAGGGTTGCCTTTCAAGGACAACACTCATTATCATATTGTCAACAAACATCATATCACATCAGATTTACATCATTTACCAAGTCCATCAAGTCAAGAATAACTTCATCAGGTGGATTTCCATCAAGGACAATACATGTCAACAGTCACATGTCTTCATCTTCATTCAGTGGGTTGCCATCAAGGACAACACTCTGCATCATATTTCCAACAATCTCCCCCTTTGGACTTGATGGCAACCACGATGGTGTTTGGTTACCACAGCAGATAGATACCATGTCACTCTCCCAAATATGTCACTCTCCCAAATATTTGACATCATTATCTTCTCTTCATTCAAACACCATGTCACTCTCCCCCTTTGACATCAAGAGCAAAGGGCGGATAAAAAACCAACACTCTCCCCTTTTTCTCCTCATGTGGAAGAAACATTCTGCAGATCTGATATGTGCTGAAGTGGCCAAGCTCCCCCTGAGTTCATGCTGAATCTCCAAACATATTTGTCAATGAAGTACATGACTCTATGAACTTCCTATCACCAAAGACTCATACTTACATCAATTATCCATCCAAGTGGATTTACAAATTTGACTCAGCTACCCAACCAAGTGGGTTTACAAATTTGACTCAGCTACCCAACCAAGTGGGTTTACAAAAAAAAGACAAGTCCTTACATGACTGAATATTACATTTTACATCATGGGGATCCTCCACATGACCCTTTCATCAAAAATACAACAGACTTTTCATAAACAATACCAAGAAGACCTCAAGAGAGACTTATATAGCCAACATAATGCATTATACTCAAGAAAGCTAATGCTCCCCTAAATCGCATCCAAGCATCCTTTCCATATGACTATGGCCTCTGCTACTTTGTGCATCCCGAACACTTTCACCAACAAATCATCAGGCATCTTCATCAAATCATTAAAAAGAATTAAGGAGAACTGAACACCACTCGTAGATACTAAACAAGACAGATATACCAACAAAGATCAAGAAATTGCACAAGAGAGCCGACTTCCAAGCAAAAGTTTGTCAAGAATCAGCCATACGCTGTCATAAGTGTGAACCGTGGTATATAGTCGATCGTGTTTCAGAAAACCCGCGTATCCACTACCATCTTCTAAAAATTATGTGCATTTGTTCTTCAATCGCGCAGAACACTCCTGCACTTTCCGTCTTAGATATTCGAACGCTTCCCCTGTGAGGTTTGGTAAAGATATCGCGAACTTCTTTCGAGGGAACATACTCCAACTTCACCTTGTTCAAGCACTTGTTCATGTAAGAAATGATACTGATGGGAATGTGCTTGGTCTTAACGCATAACAGATTCTTTGAGATAATTATGGCACTTGTATTATCACACATAATGGAGATAGAGGTACATTTTATTTGAAAGTCTTGCAAAGTTTGCATCATCCATAGATGCTGAGTGCAACAAGATGCTACAATACATACTGTCAATTGTTGATAAGGCAATAGAATTTTTCTTCACAACCAAGATACTAACCTGGTCCCATGGCAGAATGCACCAGCAATCCAGCTTATTAACAACACTTCCAAATTTAATCAGATCGCTGTAAGCATGAAGAGAGTAAGACTAACATTCTTTTGGATACCATAGAACAAAGTCTTGAGTTCCTCAGAGATATTTGAAAATTATTTTCACACCGAAGGTGAGACTTTGGATCGGGCTTTGGAATCGTCCAACAATCCCAACCGCATGCATAATGTCTCGGTCTAGTCCTTAAGAGATAAAGTAGGGACTTCCTATCATTGATTTAGACCAAATGATTAACCGTGGGAGAATCATCATGAGAGTCGAGATCGTGATCCGGTTATCATTGGAGTACTTATGCTCGCATTCTTCCATGCCATACTTCGTAATTTGCTTAAGATATTTTGGCTTATGGATAGGAATATACCATCTCAGAGATTGGGATGCACTTGCAAGCCAAGAAAGAAAGTTAGTTCCCTGGCAAAGACATTTCAAATTCTGCTGCATTTAATAAGCAAATTTCTCAATCATAGATTCTTCAAGCAATTCTGAAAAATGATATCATCAACATATACAACCACAATCAATAGTTTATCATTTTCAACTTCAGGTATAAGTTGCTAATGGGCTGGTAATTCCCTTTGAAAATCCTCGTTGATGAAGATATTTGTCAAGACGATAAGCATCAAGCCCTCGGAGCTCGCTTCGAGACCATATAGAGCTCTTTAAGTCTACAAACAAGATTTGCATCATTTCCCAAAATGAATCCTTCCGGTTGTTCTATATATACTTCTTCTTCTAAATCACCATTAAGAAAAGTGCATTTGACATCCATTTCGATAAACTTTGATTTGTTTGATAAATTTGAAAAGCAAGGAACATTCCTTGATGGCTTCAAGTCTAGCTACAGAGCAAAAAGTTTCTTCAAGTCTATACCTTCGTTGAGTATACCCTTGCAAAAACCGGCTTCAGCCTTGTTTCTTACAACATCCCCATTCTCATTTAACTTGTTCTTGAAAAATCCATTTAGTTCAATGACATTTTTATCATGAGGTCTTGAAACCAAAATCCCAAGTGTCATTCTTCTCAATGTGAACAAGTTCTTCATCCATGGCTTGCCTCCAACATTCATATTTATAGCTTCATCGATATCAGGTGGTTCAATTGTGATAGAAGTGCCAAATGATTAGAAGATCCCATAAGAGTTCTCCCTGCTCGTACACCCGATTCCTCGTCACCCAAAAATTTGAGATTCAGATGATTCTTTTGAACAGACCCGGATGGAGCTTTTTTCGTACAGATCATCTTCGTGTTCTTCATCGGATCCACCGTCTATACGTCACATCCGATGTAGAAGGCCATATGTCGTGTTATCATCTTTCATTTGCCGTTTGTTTTTCTTCTTTAGGAGTCATAGGAGACTCATCAATAACAACATCAATACATTCAACAACCTTTCGAAGCCTTTTATTGTAACATGTGAAAGCTTTGCTCGACGAAGAGTAACCAAGAAATATCCCTTCATCCGATCTAGGTTCAAACTCTCATGTTTTTCATCATTATTTTTGATAAAGAATTCTACCTCCAAACCTTAAAATGCTTCATAAAGGGGAGAATTGCCATACTCGTAGTTCATATGAGTTTTGTCACTATTGACCGAACATGAGATTTATTGAGAATGTTAACCGGTGTATGTGTCGCTTTCACTCCGTAACATGTCGTGAACACTTAATCAAGAAGAAGTAGCTCTACTATTTGAACAATTGTTCTATTCATTCTTTCACACCATTTTGTTGTGGAGTGCTCCAAGGCAGAACCTGGCTGCTTAATGCCATGCATTGTTCACAAAATTCAAGAATCATCAATATGAATATTCTCCCCTCCTCGATCGATCTAAGACACTTGATTTTTAGATCCCATTCATTTTCCTCAAAGCTAAGCTCTCAAATTTTTCAAGTGCTTCGATCTTGTGTTTAATGAACTCGATCCAACACATTCTGTGAGTAGTCATCAATAAATAAGATATAGTATTCTTCCCCACTCTAATGACTTTTTTCCTCATAGGTCCAATAGATATCGGTGATGAATGAGTTCAAGAGGCTTACTTGATGATCCTTCTTTGGCATTAAATCGTACTCGTCTTTGGCTATCACAAATTGAAAAGTATTTGCATATGGTACTTTCCGGAAGATCGACCCTCGGGAAGATCACGAACAAATGAAGTCTCGCTTGCTTTGTTGATTTGAGAGAAACTCGATGCCCTAACCTTCTATGCCATAGCCAATTTTTGAAGACTTGCTCAAGTAACATTGATCTATGCCGTTCGTAACATACAAAGCTGGGCAGCTTGGATTTCTTTTTCCTTTTATAATGATTTTACCCGTGTCAAGATCACGAACCACACATTCTTGAATCAAGACCACTTCGTCCTTGATCACACATTTGACTAACACTTAACAGTTATGCCTTAATCCATCCACATACATGACATCTTTAGCCTTCACCTTTTCTTTAGAACATCGAATTCTTCTTTAATTACAAATAGGAGTATCATTTCCAAATGTAACTTTTCCTTTTTCTAGAGCATTATAAGTATGAAGTTTTCTTTTGTCACCCGTCATGTGTCTCGAGCACCCACTATCGATGTACCATTGATGTTTTTCACCAAATAATGTTATCCACAATTTTCTAACCCATGCCTTTTCTTCTTCCTACACTTTAGAGCTTCGAGGGAACATGTTCTTTAGGTCTGCTCTCGCATTCAGACTTTTCATGGCCAAAGTTATTGCAATAAGTACATTCAACTTCACCCTCAAGAGGAGAAAATTGTTATAGGTATTCTTCTTTGCCCGCATCCAACCTTTTCTTTCGCTTTCTTGTCATGATGGTTTTATATGCCACACATTGAATAGCTTTATGACCAAAATTGTAATGTGCTGTAAAACACGTCTATCAAGTAGAAATTTCTGCGATCATGGAATCTTCATTTGAGTTTACCTTGCTGGTTGTAGTGTCTTTGAAAGCCATCTCGTAGTGTTCCTTGAATTGAGATGGTCCCGTTTCCCGTAGAGATCCCCATTCCTCATTGAGTGGTCAATGTAGTAAACCACCAGAATCGCTTTTTGATACGCAGGCCGAAGTTCGAGAAGATTCTGCATATCCCGACTGCCTTTATAAGAGGAGAACGTTGTACCTTATGACCTCATCTAAGGTTTTAGATCCTTTAGCAAATCTAAGATTCAAGGCTTTCAACTTCTTTCTTTGACTTACCACTTCACATTCTAGTTTTTCAAATAGTGTTTTTCGCTTCTTCAAGTCGTTTTTCAACTACTCTCGATCATCTGCTCTTCTTAAGAGAATTTTGCAATCTTCAAGCGAAGTTTGAGTTGATTATTTTCTTCAAGAAAATCATTTTCCTCTAGAGCATCCATAAACATGTCCCTTTCCTCCTTTTGTTCAAAGGCCATGAGAAGTTCTAAGATCTTCTTCACAATCTTCTCCTCACTATTAGATGACCCATCACTATCTTCATTAGTATAGTAACTTTTTCTTAGAGCTAGATCTCTGCTCTTATTCCTTCTACAACTTCTTTTCCCTTTATAAGGACATTTTGCAAAGATAATGACCAACTTTTCAACACCTTAAAATATTTGAAGGGAAGCTTACCATTGAATCTTCCAGCTCCTAGTTGGAGTTTTTCTTACGAAATTCGTTTCTTCTTCATCTAAATATAGTCGGATTCTTTCGACAACTTCCTTTCCTTTCCTTTTGTAGAAGCCTAAACGCAGCCTTCCTCTTACTTGAGAAGGACCCCCCTTGTCTCATTTCAAAAGCAAACAGAGTCCCATGTAATTGAACACACAAGAGTTTGCATTCTGCCTTTCTTCAATAGCTAAGACTTCTTAATCAAATTCTTGAGTCAAGGATTCAAGACTTTTCTCAACTGTAGGAAAATTTCAGCTTTGTTGGGTATGGAGCCTGATTATCTTCTTTACTTTGTATCACAACATTGGACCCCTGTATCTTAAAAGGGGCGGAAACGCCGCCCGAAATTTAATCGCTGCCGTGGGGGGTCCAGGGGGGGGCGGCAGCGCTTTTCGGAGCCCCCCCCTGGCGGGGGTTCGGGGGCAGCGCCCCCGAAGCTAAAAATTGATGTAAAATTGCCTTGTAAAAGTATAGTAATTTCTAGTCAATCTGGGCCGTTCATTAGGCAAATGATCTGACGGTAGAAGTTATGTTTAGATTAGGTTTTTTTGCCCTAGAAGGCAACCCCCTTGTATATATGGGGGCATTGTATTACGGCTGCGTATTATGTGTGTATTCTCGGAGCGAGAAACAGAGAGGGAGACTGTGAGAGAGAACAGAGGATATTACAGCGGATCTGCTGTAGGTTTTGTCTCTTCATTTTGTTAGATAATATAAAGGAAGGACTGGCTGTTCGGGGTGGACGTAGCCCAAACTGGGTGAACCACGTATATCTGTGTCTCTCTGGTTTTATGTGTTTTGTGTGCTTGTATTTTCCGCATATTTTATGTGTTTCATTGCTCTGTAATATTTAATTTTCTAACAAGTTTTGGTTTCACCCAAATTTCTCATTCGATTTACAACATCATCTAGACGAAGGAAGAAACTGGCAATACTTTCATCACTATGCATCTTCAAATTTTCATATTCAATTCTAAGAGTTTGGAGTTTTGCATTTTTTACCTTTGTATCTCCTTCATAGCTCAGAATGATTTTGTCCCATATATCTTTTGCTGAATGTAGCTGCATCAATTTAGCAAATTCTGATTCATACATGCTTCCCAGCAAAACATTTACTACTTTGGCATTGGTTTCATACTTCTTTCTTTCTGCTGCATCAGTAGGAATACTTGCCGGGTATTGATAACCTTCTTCCACGATTGCCCATACATCTGCACCAAGACTTTGCAGATATGCTTTTGTACATACCTTCCAGAATATCAGATTGCTTCCATTGAATATAGGTGGCTTTATAGACATTATTCCTTCTTGACTTCCCATTGCGAAGGATCTCCTTCAAGCGATCAAGCTTCTGCAGAAGGACCTCCTCTGATACCAATTGTTGGGAAAAATACTGAGAGGGGGGGGTGAATCAGTATTTACAGCATATTCAAAACTTTTGCTTTTCTTTACTTCAAAACCCATACGCTACTTTCCTGAAGCATACTAGCGTATATACGCGGATACCCTTTATTAAAATCCCGTATACTCAGAGAACTAATTATGTAATTAATTCTTCACTTAAATCATTCCCTTATTTATTCATCAGATATTCAATGAACAGTAAACATGTGCAGAAAGAACAGAATAAACCATCACACAAAGCATCACACATGAACACCATGATTTTCAGGTGGAAACCCAAGTCGGGAGAAAACCACCGCTGCAGTTGCTCAGCCTTCAATATTTTAATATAGAGAAAACATCTTACAACATATGTGCTGGCGCAGACTTGACCAGCACGCAGGCACCCACCTGCGCTCGTTTACCAGCCTCTCCTGGAAGGGAGCTACGACCACCTGACTCGTTTACCAGCCTCTCCTGGAAGGGAGCTACGACCCCCCGATCTCGTTTACCAGCCTCACCTGGAAGGGAGCTATGACCCCCTGACTGAAGGCTACAACCCTCATAACCTCTATGGACCACGTTTCATCAATTTTCACACTGGATCCAACCACTTCAATAGAACACAACTTGCAGGCCACAATTCATCATATTTCCAGACCGAACCCTTTCCATACTTTTAAGCACAAACATATATCACCAACAGATACATATTAATACAAATCAGATAGCAGAAACACAGCAGAACAGATCAGATATTTCATACCCCTTGCTTCAGAAAACCCTAGTTTGCATACACGCTTTTACTTCACTGATGTCGTGTATATACGTGCTTCCGTCCACACAAACCAGCGTATACCTCAGTGTATATTTTATTGCGCATACGCGCTTTTACTTCAGAGAAGCCAAGCGTATACGCGCTTCCATCGCGGCGAAGTAGCGTATAGATCTTCAATGATTACAGAGCTGCATACTTCATCAGATCAGATGTTCAAATCAGATTTACCCTTTTCACTTTAGTCAGATGTTCGCCTAGATGTTCGCCTCATCACAGATCTAGGCCTTCCATAAGCAGATCTAGCAAATACAAGTGCATTTCAGATCTAGATCCCTTTCTTCATCATTGGTGCATCATACCTTTAGATTTGTCTTCAAGTGTAACCCTTCCATTCAGATCTACTTCAGAGAGAAGTATTCATTCAAGCTCAGACATCTTGCACCCACACTCATGTTTTGCACAATGAATTTCTTCTCCTTTTATATGATTATCCTTTTTCAATACCATGAGCCCCTTTTTCAATACCATGGACCAAAACAATACCATAAGCCCAAAACTACCTGGACGGGGTCAATTAGGCGGATCATTACCCAATACAATGGGTCAATACCATGGTGGTTACCCTTGGTTTTGCACTTTTTGAGCGCTTTAGCCCATACGCGACTTGGAACGTTCCTTTCCGCGTGCATACGTGACTTCCCCTAGGCCAATCCGCGTATACCTAGAGACATACTCTTTTTCATCATAGAATTAGCATATGCTAAAGTCCTTCTGTTCATACTGTAGATGCATCAGATTTCCTTTATCAAGGACATATTCTATTAAGCACAACTTCATCAAGTAAGTTGTCATCATCTTCATCAAGTGGGTTGCCTTTCAAGGACAACACTTAGCATCATATTGTCAACAAACATCATATCACATCAGATTTACATCATTTACTAAGTCCATCAAGTCAAGAATAACTTCATCAGGTGGTTTGCCATCAAGGACAACACATGTCAACAGTCGCATGTCTTCATCTTCATTCAGTGGGTTGCCATCAAGGACAACACTCTGCATCATATTTCCATCAAATCCACCCAGAGTTATGGCTGATAGGTATGCACCCCTGGTCTTACCTCAGGTTCTCAATGATATGCCTACTGAATATCAAAGAAAAATTCCTATATTTGATCATACTCAAAGCATTACAACTTAGTGGCACGTTGATAAAATGAATGAATTTTTTTATCTCCATGAGGTGGAAGCAGATAATGTGACTACTAGATTGTTTGTTCCGAGCTTCGGAGGTGAAGTTAGGAAATGGTTTAGAGCCTTACCAGCAGGCTCCATTCACACTTTGCAGGAGTTGCACACCCAGTTCTTCGACCGGTGGGAGGTAAAAAAGAACCCACTCCAAATTCTGTCTGAATATGAGAATATTAAGAGAAATGTGGGTGAAACTATGTAGGACTATTGTTTAAGATTCAATGCTATATGTAATTCTATTCCATCTAACCTAAAGCCTCCTATGGGATTAGCATTCCTAAAATTCCCAGATGTTTTTGATGCTGATATGGCATATCAGCTGCGTGAAAGAGACCCGTCTTCACTTGAATACATGCAGAGGATAGAAGTAAGCGTTGAAGCTAATCTGCTGGCCAAAAGAGCATGAGCCAGAGCTGAGAAAAGAGTCATAGTGAAAGAGGAGGCCTCTCCTTTAGACAGCAAAATGGACACTTTGATTAGAACTGTGGAAAAAATGGTTGATAGTTTAACCATTGCAGATAGACTTGAGCCTCAAATAAGAAATCAAAATTTCAGAGGGCAATAGCCCCAATTTAGAATTAAACAGAGAGATCAAAGAGCACAGGACCAAGCAGCATCACCACAGCAGCAGATTAAAACACCATTACAGCAGAACTATATGCAGGGGATGGACTCAGATGACGATGATCCTGTGATTGAGGCTAATCATTTTTTCACAGCTGATGGTGCACCAATTTTCCTCACAGAAGAAAAAGAATACACAGTGGTGACTCCAGATATTCAAAAAGACCAAAATTTCATTTTGGTGAATGACACAGTGTTGGAAAATGAATCTAATGATTACCAACGAGGGTATATAAACGCTCTGTCATCTCAACAAAGGCAGTACTCTTTAAGGAATAGAGATGTTACAATCAGTCCCATTCAGAAAAGAAAAGAACTTAAAATGAAGAACGATGCACAAAAGAAAGGAAAAGAGCTGGCCGATCCTTCCTCAAGCAAAGCACCTACAGCTACTAATACAACCAATGAAAAGAACCAGCAGAGCACAGCAAAGGAGAAAACAGAGAAGAAATACCCTCCCATTAAAGAGGTAGAAAAATCTCCCTCCTTTAATTTAGAAAATGAAATTTCTAAGTTAAAAGTGTCTATGCCCCTCATAGAGTTGGTCAAGAATAGTGCATATAAAGGTAAGGTGTCTAAAGTCTTGCAAATAGACTCTATTTCTGATATGGTTAATGTAGAAGATGACTACCCTGAACTTATTTTTGGTCTAGCCATAGAAGAATCCAAAGAAAATCAAGTCCCTCCCTTTTACTTGAGTCTTAGAGTACATGAATTCATCTTGCATAATGCTATGTTGGACTCTGGAGCCTCACATAATTTGATGCCCAAAGCTGTCATGGAGAAACTGGGCCTTAATATTACTCGAAAATACCATGACTTTTATTCTTTTGACTCAAGTAGGGTCCACTGTATCGATCTTATCAAAGACCTGGTAGTGTCTTTAGATTAGATTCTAGCAAAGAATGTCTTGATGGATGTAGTTGTTGCTGATGTCCCACCAAGGTTTGGAATGCTTCTATCTAGGTATTGGGGTGCAAAACTCAAGGGAACTATGCAACTTGACTTCTCTTATGCCACTATCCCTGTATTTTGGCCAGTTGAGAAAGTTATATAGGGAAAATAAAATGAAATATATGATTAATAGAAAAGAGAAGCCAGTAAACCATCCCATTAATGCTATCCACACATATTTAGAGTCCTTTGTCTTGTATTCTGATGGTGGTTTAAATGATGAGAATGTTCAGTTGATAAAAGTAGATGAAATACCTGAGATTTAAGAGAATTTTAGAGAAGTCCTCAAACAAGAAGAAGACAAAGCAGTAAGAACTTCTGAATCTCCTACCTACCAGCAGCCAAAAGATAGTGAAAGGCTAGAAATCAGCCAAGGTAAAGAGTAGGAAGGAACAAAATTCCAACATCTACAGGAAGAAGAAGAAGGCCTGTGGAGCATGGATTTTGATGGAGCTGTTGGTAAGGATGGAGCTAGTATTGGAATATGGATTAGGAGCCCTATTTTCCAGCCTGAAAAGGTTCCCAGCAATGTTAGAGTTTGTGCTTATAAGTTGGCTTTTGATTTCTCTAACAATGAAGTAGAGTATGAGGTTTTGATTGCAAGTCTCAAAATTTTGAAGAAGATGAGTGCAAAAAGGATTTCTGTGTATGGTGACTCCGAACTGATAATTAAACAGGTGAAAGGAGAATACCAAGAAAAACATCCGAGATTGAGGGCATACAGAAATGCAGTCTTGGACATTTTGAAGACATTCCCGGAGTATACTTTGATAGCAGTGCCTAGGATGAAGAATCTCATTGTTGATTCTCTTGCCACTACTACAAGCAACTTGAAGTTTTCGATGAACTCTAGCAATAAGTTTGAGATCTATGTCAAACATAGGCCTACTGTTCCAGAAAATTTAAGGTATTGGCAAGTGATTTGGGATGATAATGAGATTAATGCATTTTTGCAAGGTGATGGAAAATTTAAAGACACTCCAATAGAAGGTGAGTATGAGGTTGATGATCACGAGTTAGAAACAAACTAGATGGACATATTGCAGCTAAAGGATAATGTGATTCCTAGAGGTCTCATACCTCCAGAGGAGCTTTTTGACCAGGATGATGTTGCAAAGAAGCCAAGCTTGGTGCCCACTGAGAAAGGAGTTGAAGATGTGAATCTTGGAACGCCTGACCAGCCCAAGTTCGTGAAATTGTCAAAAAAATTATCCCCCGAGGTAAAGGAGAAGTATGTTAAGTTGCTTTCTAAATTTTCTGATGTGTTTTCATGGGATTATTCAAATTTGAAAGTGTATGACAAGAACATAATCCAACATACTATCCCAATCAAACCAGATCAGAAACCTTTCAGACAAAATCTAAGAAGAATAAATCCAAAGCTACTGCCATCAATGGAAAAGGAGGTAAATAGGTTGTACAAAGCAGGTATCATAGTTCCTATTATATTTTCTAACTGGATTTCAAATTTAGTCCCAGTGCATAAGAAGATTGGAGAAATAAGATTGTGTATAGATTTTCAGAACTTAAATAAGGCATCCTTAAAGGATAATTATCCACTTCCGAAAAGGGACCATATTCTGCAGAAATTAGTTGGAGCATCTAGGATGTCACTACTTGATGGCTACTTAGGCTACAACTAGATCTTGGTGCATGAGAAGGACCAAGATAAAACTTCCTTCACAACACCCCGGGGAACCTTTCAGTACACTAAAATGCCATTCGGACTGAATAATTCTAGAGCTACTTTTCAGCATGCAATGGACATTGATTTTTCAAATGAAAAAGATGTTTTTCTTGTTGTTTATTTGGATTATTTGACAGTGTTTTTATGATCAGATGATGAGAATTTGCACCATTTGAGAGTCTTTTTTCAACGTTGCAGAAAATTTTGGATTTCTCTCAATCCCAAAAAGAGTCTCTTTACCATGGATGAAGGAAAATTTCTTGGGCATATCATTTCTAAAGATGGTATCCACATTGATCTAGCCAGAGTGGAGGCAATTCAACTCATAGATCTGCTACGAAATAAGAAAGAGATTCGGGCCTTTAACGGTAATATGAATTTTTTGCACAGATTTATACCTAACTTGGCTGAGCATTTCAGAGAAATGACCAATATGTTGAAGAAGGACAACACTGTTAAATGGAGTGAAGAGGCTATCAAGTCATCAATTTGGTAAAGTTTTCTTTGTCCAATGCTCCATTTTTTATTAGTCCCAACTATACTCAAGATTTTATTATATTTTCATTTGCATCTGAGCATATTATGGCTACTGTTTTAATGCAAAAGAGAGCTGAGGTAGAAAAGCCAATTTCCTTTTTCAGTAGGACTATTAGAGATGCTTCTTTGAGATACAATATTATTGAAAGACAGGCATTGGAACTTGTCAAGGAATTGAAGGATTTTAGGGTCTATATTATGCATTCGCACACTATAACATATGTCCCTAATGTAGTAGTGAAGGATGTGCTGATGCGAACTGATCCAGAAGGTCGAAGAGGCAAATGGATCGTAGATATGTTGGAGTACGACTTGGAGATTAAGCCTAAGAAATTGATCAAAGGCCAAGGCTTGGAGAAATTGATGGCCCAATCAAATCTGCATGCCCTGGATATAAACCTCATAACAGTAGTGGCAGAAAATGAAGATGAAGGTTTGTTGGTTCCTATGTCAGATATTTTTCTGCAGTCTCCTTGGTATTATGATATTGTTTATGTTCTTCAGCATCTATCACCTCCTACAGGCATGTCTAAGAGTAAAGGTAGGTCTTTGAAACTCAAATCTGCTAAATATTTCATTTTGAACAACACTCTATATTGGAAGGATCCAAGAGGTGTTTTTCTCAATTTTATGGTGGAAGAAGAAGTTCAGAAAGTAATGCATGATTTCCATAAAGGTGACTGTGGTGGTCACTTGTTCTGGAAGACTACAGCTAATAAGGTATTAATAGCAGGGTATTATTGGCCCACATTATTTTATGATTAATACAAAACAGTGATGAATTGTCATGAATGCCAATTTTCCAAGCGAAGAAGAAATTCCTTCCGCTTCCTTTGAAACCAGTTTCAGTGAACGCGCCCTTTCAGCAGTGGGGGCTCGATTTCATAGGAGAAATACATCCTGCATCCTCAGCACAGCACTGATGTATACTGACAGGGATAGATTACTTTACAAAATGGATCGAGGCCGTCCCAGCGAGGCAAGCAACAAACATGGTAATTATTCAATTCCTAGAGTCGAATATATTATCTCGTTTTCACTGCCCATGTAAAATTGTAATAGATAATGCAGTAGCGTTCCGATACAAGAAGATGATCAATTTCTGTGACAAATATAATATCACATTGAGTCACTCCACAACATATTATCCGCAAGGCAATGGCCTGGCAGAGTCATCAAAAAAATTGCTGATAAATATAACTAAGAAAATGCTGGAGGCAAACAAAGGGAATTGGCACCGAAAGCTCATCAATGCACTGTGGGCAGAAAGAGTTAACAGTAAGAAATCAATAGGTATGTCACCTTTTGAATTATTTTATGGAACTAATGTTGTCTTTCCCGCATCTCTTATAGTCCCAGTTATGAGATTATTGCAAGAAGTTGGCAGCGAGGACGATGACAATCAGCGAGGATCAATCAGATGATCCACCTGTTGAACCCTTACTTAAACTGAGAGGGGGGGGGGTGAATCAGTTTAACACATACATGGAATTTTTAAAATTTTTCTCTTAAAACTTATTTACACCTTCATTTCATGATCAATGTAATATGTGAGCTATCTTAATTTGTGAGCAGCAAGTATCAAGCAGATTTGTTAATGTAACAACAGTCTTAATATGTAAGCAACATGTATTAAGCAGATTATATGAACCACATTAACACATAGACATCATGCACAGAGACACCAGATATAAGTGGAAACCCATAAAGGGAGAAAACCACATCTTATTATTGTTGTGATGCAAAGGCAAGCTCCAACTCCCTCTCACCACTGATTTTTTGCAGGCACCAACCTACAGGAGGCTCCAACCTCAATTATGCAAGCTACAACTTGCAAGGAAGCTCCAACTCCCATTAATTTTCTACAGTCACCAACCTACAGGAGGCTCCAACCTCAGCGCCACCGCAATCGGCATTTTATCAAGCGGCAACATGATGTGGAAGCACCAACTCCCCATCTATTTTTGTTTTTTTGTCAGCACCAACCTACAAGAGGCTCCAACCCCGCCGGCCTACAATCGGCATCTATCAAGCTACAACTTGATAGGGAAGCTCCAACTTCCTTACTCTTTCAAAAGAGAAACACTTGCTGATTTACCTTGGATATCAGCTCTGTTCTGTTCCATCTGCTCTATTGTTCATCTATTCTCATATCTGCCTTGTATCATCTCTGCATCTTTTCAGATTCTCTATCATCTTCTCCTTCTTCTCTGCTCAACTCCTCCTTCTTCTCTACTTCACTGCTTCATTTCTGCATTCTCTTCACTCACTCTCTCTGACCTCTTGCATCTTTCTTATTTTCTTCAACTCTCTTCAATTCTGCTGCACACTCTCTTATTCTTTCACTCTGTTTTCGTCAAACTTCGCCCCTTGGATATTACCCTGTTTTATACGAAATAGCTTCATGGCTGTTTGTATTCTACTGGGAATTCAAAATGGACAGCCATGTCTCTTTGCCTTCTGCCTTATCATTTCTTGTATCCGCTCATTCAGAAAATATAACGGTAGGTGCTTATTTTAATATTACAGTGGGATATTTGTTCTCTTCCAGAGGCTTGCCAATGCATCACAAGCAATAAAAATCAATTAAAACATTTAAATTCAAATCATAATGAGAACTCCAGCTCAACTCATTTAGTCTTTTGGCTCGCTGCGCATTTGTCTTTTGACTATGTGTGTCTTTTCTGTGACTGTGTTTTATCTCTTTTCAGCTCTATTTGCTCTTCTGTCCTCTACTATGGTGCAACTATTGCATACGTATAACTGTGCTATTTATATCAGTGCATTTTATATAAATATGTAACAGCTGGCATTAAATCTGCGCAAAATCCAACCCTTTACACACAACAAGTGTCTTGTTGATGTGGTGAGTTCCGAAAGTGGAACGGACATATATCGCAATCGTTTTGTATTAATAATCTCCAACCACCTTAAGCCGAGGCCCATGGGTCCACAGACCACACGACATTTTTTAATACAATCGCAACAACTTTATATATATATGTATGTATAACAGCGCCTTATCTATATATATATATATATATATATATATATATATATATATATATAGCCTACTTTCATTCTTCAGAATAATTATACAGACTGCCTTTTAATCAACTCTTGGTGTAAATAATAAAACCTATTTCAACATATAAAAGTTTCAATGGTTGTGATGCGATGGTTGCGATGGTTACGATGGATGCGATGGTTGGGATATTGCGATGGTTGCAATGATGGGATGGTTGCGATATTACGATGGTTGCGATATTGTGATGGTTGCAATGATGCGATGGTTGCGATATTGCGATGGTTGCGATGATGCGATGGTTTCGATATTGTGATGTTTGTGATGATGCAATGGTTGCGATATTGCAATGGTTGCGATGATGCGATGGTTGTGATATTGCGATGGTTGCGATGATGAGGGTCCCACCTTGTAAGCCTTCATTTCTTTTGATCATTAAGCACTCCACTTATATAAATTGATATATATGCTTTGGACCTTTAGTCATTTAATCTTTTACAATATATGTTAATACGCTGCATATATACTCTAGCGTGGGTAACGATTCCAGGAATTGTGTTTATGTTATATGTGACGCCCGGCTGGGTAATGATTCTTGGAATAAGGTTTGTATATATATATATATATAGATATATAGATATATATATTGCCGCTTGGGTTATATGATTCCCGGAATTGAAAATTGGCTCTGCCTCTGCTGTGATAACAGTTCTACCTCTTCTGATGCTCTGTCTCCTTTCTTTGTCTCTGATATAATGGCTCTGCCTCTATATGCACTACCTCTGCCTCTGCCTTAGCTGTGCTTCTATCTCTGTCTCTGCGGTTGCTTCCGCTCAGTTGTTTGACTGTTACATTTTGACATTCTTCTTCCTCTTGTCTCCTTTGTGCTTCTTGCTGCCTCTGCTACTAGTTTGTTACCTCTGCTTTTTCTACCTCCATTGCCTTATTGCTGGTCCAGGTACTTCTCCTTTGCCACAGGGTTTATTCAACTTTTTTTATCAACCCATGCACAGTTAATTGCACATAGGATCCATTTATACTCCCAATTACAGAGTCTCATCATACTCATGTAATGCTGAACAATCCCTCCCATAGATACAAATGAATCCACTTGCAAACACTTCTTCTTGTCTTGGAAGAACTTCTTCTTCTCTTAACTCTGCCCCTTTTTCAAAATCAAATGACCCTCATTTTGTCCTCACTACTCTGCACCTTGAATAGCTCTCTACTTCTTTGCTATCCTCTACTCCTTGACTGATGCTGCTCCTTACTTCTCTTTTTGTTGTCTTTGCTACCTCTCTTTTTGCCTCCGTTCCATGTCTTCTACTTTTCCTTATTGCTGGTTCAGGTGCTACTCCTTTGTGCTCCTTTGCCATCAATGACAACATTTCCAATAGTCTCCCCCTTTGGCATTGATGGCAACACATCCACCAATAATCCAATGCTTCCTCTGTCTATCTACTATCCAATGCTTCCTTTAGAAGACCCTTTCTTCTATCACTTTCTTTTCATCCCCCTTTGACATCAATGGCAAAGGGTTGCACATTTATTAGTGTTGATTTTGTCTTTGCATTTCCTCTCCCTGATTTGCGTTTAGACCACCTTCTTCTAACTTTGTAACATGCTGCTCCAAACTGATGTACAATACTTGTTGAGAGAACACTTTGAGGATTATTGATCTTGAATGTACACTACAAGTTGAAACAATCCCGAGGCACTGAATCCTTTCACTTGTATAAATCTGAAAGTGAGGATAATGACACTTCATAGAACATATTGTACCAAATTTCTCTAATCATAAATGCATCATTGGATCAAACCTTAAATATTGTGAATGCCCCATGTGACATATCAAGCTTGCTTCATCTATACTTCATTCTATATTATAACTTCATCTGTGATGCATATCTATTAAGGAAGGTTGTAGTTAGAGTCTGTCTTCTTCTGCAATAATCATCTTGATGTACTTTTTCCATAATCCTTTTGATCCTGAGGACATGTTTTATCCTTACCTAGCTGGCTGATCTCCCCCTGGAACTTTGCTTTCTCTTTATATCAGAGATACTACCCCTAGTCTATCCATTGTAATGCTAATCATACATGTATCGGCAATAAGACTGTTATGCATCGAACCAAATCATAATGCCATATTTTCATAGGGTGCTGACTTCACAATCGTAATTACATGGCCTACTCCCTTAATATTTAAATAAACCTGACAATTATTATTTCATTTCCGGGGCTGCCTTCAAACCTCATAACTAAATGTTCGAACCTTATAACTATGACCCCAATGGTTAATAAATCCACAAATCTTAACAATGATCAACGCATTCGTATGCATGGGTCCCAATGCTGACAGGCCTTCACATCCAATGGCGGACAACACATCACAGTGGCTTTGATGATCTAACAAATATCGCACGGCTAAGATGCACGAGGGTTAATATTCAATAGTTGCGCAATGGACTGGGTCCCAGCATTAACAGTTGTCTCCATCCGACGGTTGTTATCTCGTCATGCCGCCTCATTTGATCGGACAGAATCAATCAAATACACATGCCCGTACCTTAAGTTAACCTTCGCGCATTTTCCCAATATGATCATCGTCCGATGGCTTCCTTCCAAGTTGACGTCTTATATCGATATCGCATGGGGTTCTCAGTCGAGATTTAATGCACGATGGCGCGCAGTGAGAGTGGTTTTTCCAACTTGCTCTGGGACACGCATCGCTCGTTCTATGGAATTGCTCCCAATCTCTTGAATACCACTTTTGCTGCAAAGGTGGTGTGATACAAACTTCTTCCAGCCTTAACCCATGTTCACTGTTCATCCGCAAGGTTCCGCTCCTCTTCACTCAAGGTTACGTCAATGCTTTACCATTATATTGTAATTAACTCCACCTAAGACTGTGCACTGAACCACTCCACTTGTAAGGTTTCACCTTCAAGGTTCCGCTCTTCTCCTATAATTTATTATTATAATTAAGCTCTTCTTTAATGTTTTGCATTTTACTATGGTTCCATCGTGAAGTTTAATGATTTGTTCACAATTTCATTTGAATTAACACACATTATTTACACATGTTGCTGTCTTCCGACCTCGATGAAACACAATGCCATTCTTTCTTCAATTCTACTATGATATATAATATATCAACCTTCCATTGCATGTTCGGGGTTTTACCCTGTCACAGTTCCGCTTCTAATTGCACATTCAAGTTCTTGAATCTGTGGACCTGTATCATACTGCTGCTCCACTGATAATGCTTGGTAATCTGTTGATCAGCATGCTGCTTGTACCTAAACACCAATTGATATTACTTTGATAAACCATGCAAATATTTTACTTCAGCTTGCATATTTACCCGTAATTAAGACATCCTTCATAAATTCTATTATTGAGCTCTCCACTGTTTTCAACAAAAATCATCAATATACTGTATCTGATCTTGACATCATTAATCTTTTGCTTTTTCTGTCATTTTATTCAGAGGAAGTCACAACATTTTCTTTTCTATGACAGTTCCAGAATCATTGCTGCTTTATATACCAATTCGACTGTTCTGACATGATGATCTTCGGGAAGACATTTTCAATTTCTTTGCTTGGAATCTTCATGGGAAGATCACTCACTTAATTTTACTCCTCCAAGCGACATTTTCATAGATGAGGGAAGTAATGATACAGTGATGATAGGCTCTTTTCTTACTCATCTTTCTTAAGGTGAATCATTTTTCATACTAGCAGAATGTTGCACACTGTGATCATCATTTAATGTGCTGATGTCTTCTTAACTTAGATGATCATGGCTAATGTTTCCTGTCTACCACCATGGTTTCTTGCTGACCTTTCTTCTTTCATTACTCTTTCATCTATTGAATGCTTTAGATATTCTTCTTCCTCTCTAGTTCTCTTGTTAGAGGAATTTTCCTTTTTCTTCCTAATCTCATAGTTGTTCTCATTTCATGGAGCTCTTCTTAGACTACTTTCATGGGGTCTATATATGAACTGCTCTCCCCCTGGGATGTTGCTTCATATTTATCACTGGTTGGATATTTGCTATGTTTTCTAGAGTAGCTCCCCTTGAGACTATGCTAGATTCATTATGTTATTGAGATGATAGGCTCCCCCTTTCTCTTTTCCTTCCATACTTTATTGGGTTTCTTCATAATGTTTGCACTTCTTTTAGATTCATAGTTTTGTTTGATTTGCTTTGTTTCTATCATCTGTCTAGATTTCTTTAATATATAAGGTAGTTTACAGTCCTTTTCTTTGTGGCCAAGCTTGAGGCATACATAAAATTTTATTTTATCAAAGCACATTTGAGCTGATGGATAATACTTTGTTCCTCTTCTTGAATACATTTTACAATCAACAATTTTGTGTCCAAAATTATTGCATGCATAACAATAGCCATGGAAATGATTTGTGTACCTGGTGAAAGATTGTCCTTTCCATTTTACTTCTTGATGGATTCTTCTCTTTTGCTGCATCCTTTGTTGGTTGGACTGGATTGGCTTTGTCTTGCAATATGCTGCATTATGTCCTTATTTGTGGCAGGAAAAACATGTGCTATTTTTCATAGGAGGAAGGAACCTCCTTTTACATCTTCCGAATTTGTTCAATTCATCCTTAGGAGCATATGAGCCTTTAGCAGTTGACTGTTTCATCCTCTCATTCTCTGTTCTTTCATGTTGCTGCTTGATTATGTTTGTTTCTTTACAGCTCATGTTCCTGTTGGCTTCTTCTTCTATAGGAGTTTGCTGAGCTGCTTCACTATTCTTTACAACTTTTACAAAAATGATTTTCTTGTTATATTCAACGTTGGACTTACTAGTTTCACCTTCATATCCTATCCCAGTCTTTATGATAGGTGACCTTTGTGCATTTAGAATTTGGTCCAACTGTCCAGAGCCTTTCATTAGAGGTGTATTAATTAATAGTTCTCTCTGGGCTTTTTATAAGTTCTTTCTCAGGCTCGCTACTTCTTCTTCCAATCTTTCACATTCCTGACTTTTCTCTCTCATTTGTTGCAACAAAGTGTCTTCTATTTTCCTTGCTTCTTCAAGGTGTGTCTTCAGGTCAACAATTTCTTTCTTATCCTCATATTATCTCTCATCACATATTTGCACCATTGTCTTAAGGTCTTTGTTTTCATTTTTCAAATTTTCTATTTCATTCAAAGCAGTGTCAAGCTTGGATTTTTCTTTAGTTATAATTTCTTTATGGTTCTTATCTCCATTCATACTAGCAGGTACTTCATTTGATTGAATATTTTCATGTTGGCATGAATTTTTCTTCTTCTTAATTCTCTTATCCTTCTTGTCAGTGCAGTCCTTAGTGTCTACTCCATGTATGAAGTGAAATTTATCCCAGATTTCTTTTGCAGAGGTTAAATCCATTATGAACTCAGGGTCCTTGTTATGAAGATTTTTATATATCAAAAATTTTGCCTTGGCATTCCTCTGTTGTTATTTCACCGTGGGGGAGTCTGTGCAATAACCATCACAAACAAGCTTCCATACCTCAGGTTCATCAGCCATTAAACCTGTTTTAACCTTATCTCTCCATTCAGGAAAGTTTGTTGTATTTAGCATAGGTACATTTTGATAGTCCATGACTCAACCAAATCTCCTTCAAGCTATTAAGCGTACACCAAAGGAACCTGCTTTGATACCAATTGTTGAACCCTTATTTAAACTGAGAGGGGGGAGGGGGGTGAATCAATTTAACACATACATGGACTTTTTAAAACTTTTCTCTTAAAACTTATTTACACCTTCATTTCATGATCAACGTAACATGTGAGCTATCTTAATTTGTGAGCAGCAAGTATCAAGCAGATTTGTTAATGTAACAGCAGTCTTAATATGTAAGCTACATGTATTAAGCAGATTAGATAAACTACATTAACACATAAGCATCATGCACAGAGACACCAGATATAAGTGGAAACCCATAAAGGGAGAAAACCACATCTTATTATTGTTGTGATGCAAAGGCAAGCTCCAACTCCCTCTCACCACTAATTTTCTGTAGGCACCAACCTACAGGAGGCTCCAACCTCAATTTTGCAAGCTACAACTTGCAAGGAAGCTCCAACTCCCATCAATTTTCTGCAGGCACCAACCTACAGGAGGCTCCAACCTCAGTCAGCTACAACTGACATTTTATCAAGCTACAACTTGATGTGGAAGCACCAACTCCCATCTATTTTCTGCAGGCACCAACCTACAGGAGGCTCCAACCTCATTCAGCTACAACTGACATCTATCAAGCTACAACTTGATAGGGAAGCTCCAACTTCCTTACTCTTTCAAAAGAGAAACACTTGCTGATTTACCTTGGATATCAGCTCTGTTGTCTTCCATCTGCTCTGCTCTTCATCTATTCTCATATCTGCCTTGTATCATATCTGCATCTTTTCAGATTCTCTATCAGCTTCTCCTTCTTCTCTACTCATCTCCTCCTTCTTCTCTCCTTCACTGCTTCATTTCTACATTCTCTTCACTCACTCTCTCTGAACTCTTGCGGCTTTCTTATTTTCTTCAACTCTCTTCAATTCTGCTGCACACTCTCTTCTTCTTTCACTATGTTTTCGTCAACCTTATCCCCTTGGATATTAACCTGTTTTATACAAAATAGCTTCATGGTTGTTTGTATTCTACTGGGAATTCGAAATGGACAGCCATGTCTCTTTGCCTTCTGCCTTCTCATCTCTTTTATCCGCTCATTCAGAAAATATAATGGTAGGTGCTTATTTTAATATTATAGTGGGATATTTGTTCTCTTCCGGAGACTTTCCAATGCATCACAAACAATAAAAATCAATTAAAACATTTAGATTCAAATCATAATGAGAACTCCAGCTCAACTCATTTAGTATTTTGGCTCGGTGCGCATTTGTCTTCTGACTGTGTGTGTCTTTTCTGTGACTGTGTTTTATCTCTTTTCAGCTCTGTTTTCTCTTCTGTCCTCTGCTGTGGTGTAACTATTGCATACGTATAACTGTGCTTTTTATATCAGTGCATTTTATATAAATATGTAACAGCTGGCGTTAAATCTGGGCAAAATCCAACCCTTTACACACAACAAGTGTCTTGTTGATGTAGTGAGTTCCGAAAGCAGAACGAACATATATTGCAATCGTTTTGTATTAATAATCCCCCTCCACCTTAAGCCGAGGCTCGTGGGTCCATAGACCACGGGAATTTTTTTAATTCAATCGCAAAAACTTTATATATATGTATGTATAACAGTGCCTTATATATATATATATATATATATATATATATAGCCTACTTTCATTCTTCAGCATAATTATACAAACTGCCTTTTAGTCAACTCTCGACGTAAATAATAAAACCTGTTTCAACATATAAAATTTGCGATGGTTGCGATGCGATGGTTGCGATGATGCGATGGTTGCGATATTGCGATGGTTGCGATATTGTGATGGTTGCGATATTGCGATGGTTGCAATGATGCGATGGTTGCGATATTGCGATGGTTGCGATGATGTGATGGTTGTGATATTGTGATGGTTGCGATATTGTGATGGTTGCAATGATGTGATGGTTGCGATATTGCGATGGTTGTGATGATGCGATGGTTGCGATATTGCGATGGTTGCGATGATGTGATGGTTGTGATATTGTGATGGTTGCGATATTGTGATGGTTGCAATGATGTGATGGTTGCGATATTGCGATGGTTGTGATGATGCGATGGTTGCGATATTGCGATGGTTGCGATGATAAGGGTCCTGCCTTATAAGCCTTCATTTATTTTGATCATTAAGCGCTCCACTTATATAAATTGATATATATGCTTTGGGCATTTAGTCATTTAATCTTGTGAAATATATGTTAATAAACTGCATATATACTCTAGCGTGGGTAAGGATTCTCGAAATTGTGTTTATGTTATATGTGAAGCCCGAATGGGTAATGATTCTTGGAATAAGGTTTGTATATATATATATATATATATATATTGCTGCTTGGGTTATATGATTCCCGGAATTGAAAATTGTCTCTGCCTCTGTTGTGATAACAGTTATGCCTCTTTTGATGCTCTGTCTCCTTTCTCTGTCATTGATATAACGGCTCTGCCTCTATATGCACTGCCTCTGCCTCTGCCTTAGCTGTGCTTCTATCTCTGTCTCTGTCGTTGCTTCCGCTCTTCTGTTTGACTGTTAAATTTTGATATTATTCTTCCTCCTGCCTCCTTTGCGCTTCTTGCTGCCTCTGCTACTTGTTTGCTGCCTTTGATTTTTCTGCCTCCATTGCCTTATTGCTGGTCCAGGTACTTCTCCATTGCCACAGGATTTATTCAACTCTGTTTATAAACCCATGCACAGTCAATTGCACATAGGAGCCATTTATACTCCCAATTACAGAGTCTCATCATACTCATGTAATGCTGAACAATTCCTCCCATAGAGACAAATGAATCCACTTGCAAACACTTCTTCTTGTCTTGGAAGAACTTCTTCTTCTCTTAACTCTTCCCCTTTTTCAAAATCCAATGGCCCTCATTTTGTCCTCACTACTCTGCACCTTGAATAGCGCTCTACTTCTTCGCTATCCTCTGCTCCTTGACTAATGCTGCTCCTTACTTCTCTTTTTGTTGTCTTTGCTACCTCTCTTTTTGCCTCCGTTCCCTGTCTTCTACTTTTCCTTATTGCTGGTTCAGGTGTTGCTCCTTTGTGCTCCTTTTCCATCAATGACAACATTTCCAACACCACCTTCAGCAAACAAGAGAAGAGGTGTCACAAAATGCGATTTAGCTGCAGGAGAAAATTAAAAAGATCTATGATCGAAAGACAAAAGCAGAAATGTTTCAGTTGGATTATGTAGTATTGAAATGGGATGCTAGGAATGAAGATAAATGGAAGCACGGTAAGTTTGAAAACCTTTGGAAGGGACCATACAAAATTACAGCATATAGGGGAAAAAATGCTTTCTTTCTTTCAGAAATGGATGGCCAAGATTTCCCTGGAGGAGTAGTAAATGGTAGGCTTTTGAAGCACTACCATTGTTGAAGACAAAGGATCAAAATCTATGTCATAATCATTGTATATACCATGTTATTTTTATCAAAGTTCAAGTACACAGTCATTCAACTTTGGGGCCTGAGGTGAAGCCTATAAAACTTGGATGACATGTGTATGGTTTGGTTTTATTTCAGTTTTCAGTCTTAGTCTTGAGTCAGAGTCAGTTTGCATTTGTGTCATTTTTTAGTATTTTTGACTCCATGCCCAATGGATAAAGGCTACTTGGTCTATGGTGTTCTTGTAACCTCCAAGGAGCTACCATCCCCATTAGAGCCAATGTTAGTGTCAGTCTGGTCATACTGCCATCAGTGATCAAAACTGCTCTTTTGCATTTGCATATTAGGAGTCTCATACCAAATAAATTTCAACATCCCGCTAGGTCATGGATTCATTGATGGTACTAATTTATTATCAGTTTCCCTCATGAAATACTTGCTGATTTTCCTTTCTATGGTCTTGGGTCATGAGTTACTTTCACTTTCAAAATCATGCCGTTAGTTCATATGATGGGTCTCATTAGTTCCTAGGGTCTCACCATGGTCAAATTAATGAGTCAAATGTCAATAAATATCAGCAAGGTCATGAGGAAGTCAATAAATTCAAAGTCACAGCACCTGGAAGATCAAAAATATATTTTATTCACCTTGATGTAATTTTCACCTCAAAACATGTTTTGAGGTGAAAAAATGATATTTTTCCTTTATTATCATTCATTATGTAATTTTATATCATCATATGTAATAAGTCACAATTCAGAAGCTGCCATCTCCACAAAGTCATCATCCTACCTTCAGAGAAGTTTTTCACAACCTGCTCAGCACCAAATCATCTTCTAAGTAGATCCATCACAAAAGCCTGGAAAGAGATTTCCAACGGTATATTACACTCTTAAAACTAACTTCTGGATTGAAATTTATGCTTGAGTGAAGTAAAATTCCCTATATATTTAAATAATCCCTATTTCCCATTTTTCCCTTAAAAATTTATGTTTAAAGTTTTAATATTTTCCTTGTAAAAACCCATTTTCCCCTTCCGATTTACAAAATCACATTATAAATCGTTTTAATACATATGCGATTTATTTTATAAACCACTTCCCCACTATTGCCATAGAAACTTTATAATAAAGTTTCATATCATATAAATCCCCGCCGTTCTAACCACTTCCCCACCATACTGTGGAATCTTTATAATAAAACTTTAAAAATGTTTTATATTATAATACTCCTGCCGACCTAATTCCTTTCCTATCGCAATGGCAAAAATTTTATTGCATGTCCCGATTGGATCTTTACCAAAAATTCCGATGTGATTCAATCAACACTTCCGATTATAAAATCCCGATTGAACCCTCCAATGTATATCCCAGCTATTGATCTCATCGATGATTGGATGGCCCGTATGCAATCGCTCCATCGCATTCAGCGCCCTCGATCATCCCCCTTTCATTGAATTCTGACGATCGCCCGCTCCTAATTATCCCACAACCATCGATCTCCCAATCCCATCTGACGGCCCATAATTCATCACCCCCTCCCAATCGCATCGATGATTTTTTTTATGTAATGCACCCGCTCTTCCACCCGATTCTGATTGCAATGGTATTTCCTGGCCCCACCATGTAATATTATCTGCTCATATATTACAAAAAGGTCCTTTCCCTTTGCAAAATTTAAAATTTGTTTGTTTTGTTTTTACAAAGGCCTCACCCCAAATCGCATCATAGTTTTGGGTTATGTTTCATATATGTCTTCCCCCTCTAATCCCGATTTGCAATGATACCATTGCATACCATGTTTTAATTTCTCCATTTCATATTATGTCCCCTCCATTATCTTCCGATTGTGATTACAATATCGGACCTCCCTCAATCGCATCGGACGTTTTTAGCTCCTGTTTATATTGTATCTCCCTTCCTCTATCCGTTTCCGATTGCGATTATAATGTGGGTCCCACCTCCCTTGCCTTCTTCCCATTAAAAAAATAAATTTTCCCTTCACAAAGGTATATAATTTCATTTCATTTTGTTCCAATAGCATTTTATTGAAAAATTTAGTTCATTCAAACGAATAATGGAAAGCAAAGGAAATAGTCAGTTGGCCAAAATCTAATTAAAGCAAAGATAACTACAACAGCAAAGAAATAGTATAGGATTGCCTATTTTTCCTTCAGTGAATTTTCAAGAGGTCAAAAAGAATCACTATCCCTTATTTTTAGGGGAAGATTGTTGTATTTCATTTCTATGATGGCACTTCATTTTTTGAGCTGTCAAATAGCTCCCTTTTCTATGGATCTATGTTCCCACATTTCAGTGTATTTGATGTAATTGTAAATCATTTGTAAAGTGGTTTGAAAATCTGTAACTCAGAAGTAGGGGAATAGTGTGGAAGAAAATTTTTCCCTCCATTTTACAGTTTGACAGGGATTAATAAGAGATGCAGCTCTGATTTGTGGGATCCATGTGGTATGAGATTTAGGATTTGTTTTTCTCCCTTGTTTCATATGTAAATTGTTATGTTTCACCTCTCATCCATAAACATTTCCTTTTGAATGCTTTCAATATAGAAAGGTAGGATCCATTTTCATGCCTTGCCTTGGGAAATCATTCATTATCTGTGTTTTTCTTCTGTTTGAAAAGGATCCATTTATTGTGCCCTTTTCAACTTCTCACCAGTCTTTCCATTCCATTTTATTTCTACTTGATTGCTAAATATCTTGCCTATATTGCCCCATGAAATACCCTGTGTCCTCATTTAATTCCTAGTTTCATACTGTCCTATTTTATCTCACACATCCCTGAAATTTATTCATTTATTAAACCTTTTTAAATCATTTTACCTAGCCTAATATCAGTCCACTATTTTGTTTTATTGAATATCTATTTTTATGGAGAGAGCCCTCTCCCAACCTTATAGGGCTAGCTACAAGGCTGAGCATGGTGTAGTTGTTACCATGTTTTTCCATTTTCATCCTGGGGTCCAATTCAGGTGCTAACAGACGGATTATGAGTTTTGGGGTGACTTTCATGATAGCTAGGTGGTGATAAGTTCTGAGTAGAATCGTATGAGTATCCAGGTTATCGATTATTGTTGCCTAGGTTCCTTGGGCCAAAGACTTGATCAAACCATCTGCAGAATCGACGTGCATGGTACTACTATTGCCTAGGTGATCTTTGGAAAAAGACCCAATCAAACTATCTGTAGGATCGATGTGCATGGTGCTACTGCTGCCTAGGTGATCTTGGGTCAAAGACCTGATCAAGCTATCTGTAGAATCTACCTACCTAGTAACTCTCTAAGTATCATGTGTGCTACTGCTGCCTAGGTGATCTTGGGTTAAACACCTAATCAAGCCATCTGTAGAATCTACCTACCTGGTAATTCTCTGCGTATCATGGGTGCTACTGCTGCCTAGGTGATCTTGGGTCAAATACCCGTATCAAACCGTCTACAGTAGACGACGTACCTGGTAACTCCCCAAATATAGATTACTGATACCTAGCTAACCTTGGGTCAATGACTTGATAAAACCATTTGCAGTAATCGACGCGAGTGATAATTCAAGAGGATGATGCAACTATATTTCCCTGTACCTTGTTGGTGTATGGTGGCTTGGGGGGAAAAGGGATAAATGGCTGTCTCTTTGGTGATCGTCGTTCTTCCTGTAGGTACATGATGATACGAGGTTCATTTCCAGATGCTTCGGTGGGGGGATCCTCTCGATGGCTTGTAGGGCATCGCTATATCGCATTATTTATAGGCAGTGGTGGGTATAGTGCCCATAGTTACTGCAAAGGGCGCATGTGTGATTGGTAAGAAATGATTTGCCTTTACCTTTGGTGGTAGGTTCCTTTTTACGGGAATGCGATGTCATGATGTTTGTCTCAGATCCAAGGAGTGGTTTTAAGTCATCCAACTCTGAACAGATATGGGTCGGGTGACCTATTACGTCGCATATGGTGCAAACTGGTGATTCTCGTTGAACGGTGGGGGTCAGCATATTCTTTCCTCTTTTCTCATTTTTCTTAGCCATAATCACCAGATTTACAATGGGAATCTCTCTTGCAGGGGTGTTTTCGACTATTTCTTTAATGAGTGGGGCCTCCTCGGGACTGAGGGGCTTCAATCCTGTGGTAGTAATGTGGGTGGATCCTATTCCTGTAGGTGGAATGAAGTACCAAACTGGGATTTCCAATGATATGTTGGGTAATACCAGTGTTTCCAAAACCTGCTGGGAGACGAAACCAGCTGGGGGGTAGAGGAAAGGGGTTTGGGAAGTGGCATAGGCTAAAGAGGATGTCATGGCCGACGACTTGATGCCATTACTGATTTTTTCCATGTCCTAATTAGCTTCGGTGCTTGATGTGGAAATCATGCAAGCCGGAGCTCCTGTGCCATTAGGCGATGACTCATGGATTATGGGAGGATCTCCTAGGAAAGACCCTAGAACGGACGAGGGTTTGAATTTTCCAAGGCCATATTCTTGGTACCATGAGAGAGAATCAGAGGATGTTTATACATAGGGTAGAATTACATCAGTGTTTGTTAGGGGTCGCTTCTTTCTATGTGTTAGTTGGTCTACAGTAATGATGCAGTCCTCGTGGGGGAACATCATAATGTAGAAGATAGAGGAGGCTATGGTAGACATGGCATACATATAACTCCACCTAAGGAGTATATTGTAGTCCAAGTGAGCATCCAAGATTTCAATGTCTATGTGGACCATATTTCCAGCTAAGCAGACTGGGATGTTTTGGTAGAGGCCGACAGGGGTTGATAGATGACCTTCATATGTTTGAAGCATGATGACTGAGGATTTTATATCGGGAGAACCTAACTTCTACTAAACATTTTTGGACATGATGCATGTGGATGCACTGTCGACTATGACACATTAGTGAATTGTGATATTCTAGACCGACATTAATACCTAGAAGGCGACCATGGAAGGAAGCCTAGGGGTGGCTTTGTGTAAGTCAATAGTCATTAGGCACGTATCGACAGGGTCGATAGCACCTAATGCGGAAAATATGGATTTCTGTTGTTTTGGCCATGACTACAATACTTCCAAATTTGACATAGCCGTAGGATATTGAGCTAAATCATCCACGATATTATAATTATGGGCCGCTTTGGATTAGTTTCCTACTCGCCTATTAGGTCCCTTTGGAATTTTCAGTAATGGTTCAATAGGCATATTTGAAATGGTCAAAGGTGTAGTCAATGCACTGGTACTTGCCCCTGATGTATTGGTGTCTAGTGGGGTGTTATAATTGCAATTCCATGTTTGGAAAAACATTTCTTTTCCAATCATGTAGATTTCATGGCTGATTTTCCCGGAGTCATATGTATTTTGCTGCTGAGTACTTACCATCCCTTGATGGGGGAAAGGTTCTTGCATCATAGCTGGTTGCTGGGAAGATCCTCCTTTCCCTCGGTTACTCTGTAGCTTCTTTAGCTTAGGGAGATCGAGACAGTGGTGAGTATAGTGGTTGTACTCACGACATATCGAATAAGAATAGTTTGATCGAAGAAGTGGCATTTTTCTCTACCATTGGGCATTGATCACCTCCTGGTTATGATTGCAGTTGGAGTTTCCTCCAACTTGGGATATCGGTGGGTGTTGTTGGTTCCCCCCCCCCCCTATGGAGCGTTACCTTTTGGCTTGTTTTTGGATTTTTTCTTCACCACGTTAGGAGGGTATTTCTCCTGGTTGTATTTGTGTGGTTGGTTTTGGGACAGTTGCACAAATTTCACCTATGCATTGGTTTGCATAGGTGGGTCGTGTGCGAGGGACTAAGCATAACGCGGTCCCTAGTTTGCACATGGTTGTTGGAGGGGAGCTATTTCATCAGTGTTTCTTTATGCATATTGATTCCCCTGAGCCAGAGGATAAGGTCCTCCTTAGTGATACGATGGTGCCCTATTGGTCAAATTTTGCTAAGGCATATGATGACCTTGAAAACTTGGTTGAGGTACGTTTTGGGTGGAATTGTATATGTAACTAGGGTTTTGACTATTGTTGCCTAGGTAACCTTAGGTCAATGACCCAATTAGTCTGTCGGCAGAGTTTGATGCGCCTAGAAATTGTTGATAAGTTTGCAGGTGCAGTGCATTAGGCAGGATGTTATAAATGTATCATGACTGCTCATAAATCAGCTCAAGTTGTTGGGCTTTGCTAATTTCCTCTTCAGATATGGGCTTCTGCTACACGACATCCTTTGAAATCTCTGCCATAAGAGTTTCCAAGAACAAATCTAAGAGAACCCAATCATCAAGTTTAGATTTACATAAACTGCGATGCAGCCTCAATTCATGGAGATGGTCTGAGATATGGACGATGGGGGTTTATCTAAAATGCATCAGTAATTCCATTCTAGAATCATGGTGAATGGGTAACTGAAAATATGTTCGGAATGCGGTGGTGAGGGCACCAAAGGTTCCATGTGAAGCTGAGGGTTGTTCCATGTAGCACTTCGCGGCGACTCCTATCAGAGTGCATTGAAATAATCTCAATCAAATAGTATCATCAATTATATTGTTCGATGAGCACCACAGGTGGAAGGTCATGACATGATTACTAGGGTCTTTCGCTTGCTTGCCTTCGAATTTTAGAATATTCGAAGGGAGCTTCATGGGCATGGGATGCCATGTAGGATTGTGTTTGATGGGGTTATTTTTTAGCTTGGTTAAATTGGGTAGATTCAACGAAGCTAAGAAAGGTGATTGGGAGGTTGATGTCATTGCACTGTGTGAAAACACTAAGTTCTATTTAGGAAGAGGGTTAGTTTTCAACGTACCCTACTATGTATTCGACTAGATTCCTGAATGGGATGCACTCCTCTGTCCTCTAGGGGTCGTTGGAGGAGTGGTGTGTGGTTTGGTGTTGGGAGACCAAATAGAGTTCCCAACTATGGCTACACAAATAAAGGACGAACCAATAATGGTGGCAGTGTTTCGTCTTTGACGCCTGAATGGAGAAAGACCTGGAACCCCTCCCGATAATGGGGGGAGTTCCAAAATATGCCTAGATTGATTAGGTCCCATTGGGTCCATCTTGTTGTCAACCAGATCTGGTTTTTGGAAAAACATTGAGAGGATAGAGTCTATGATCAAAGAAAACCTCTTGTCACATACATAAAACAAATAGAAAAATAAAATAAATTTCCCTTTAAATTAATCTATGTGATCAAGCAATCAAAAAATGGTTTTTGTTTGTTATGCGTATGACACTCAAAATCCTAGAAGACTTATTCATCCTCAAAAACTCAAATGTAACTGGGTCTTGAGAATATTTCTTGCGAGTGCTGGCACAATGTCCCGTAAGAGCTGGCGACCACCCCAGTCAGCCGAAGAAAATACACCAAGGTAAGGGTAGAGGGGCTGGCACTTTCCTGCACCATCACCTATAGGGAAAGGATGCCCTATTTTTTAGCCCCTAAGAACCACTTTCCCACGTGAGCATTCGAGCTTGTAGTCAGCTAACATTACCAATTATCAGCCAAGTCAGGTAGCCCTGACGGATACCTGCTCGCACTACTTCTAAGCCTAACCCCCTATGAAAATACTCCCTTCTGCGCTCGAATTTTCTTTGACATGGGCTAATAGGTGGATTTGAAGCTCCCTAAAAATACAACCTCTATGTTTCAAGATGAAGTATGATCAAGGAGGCTTATTAGATGCCTACCCCCTTGATTCTAACTTGAGCTATAAATTCTTCTATGGTTCCTCTGGGGAGAATTTAGTGAGTTTGGTTAAGTCAGTTCTAGGTGTCTTTGCTTTGCTTAGTGTGTGAGTGTGTGTGAGCACAAAGTGTACAAGAAGATAGTTTGAACGTGTGGATATTCAATTATCCTTTATAAAATCCCATATTTAAACTACGTTGTATTGTTCCCGGTTCAAAAGAAAAACATGTGCGGATAATGGGCCACTTTCTATTTTTCCTAGTTAATCTATGTGACCAACTATAGGGAGATGGAAAACTGTGAATAGGGAGCATTCATATGCTTACCTAGGTTCACTGCAAGGTGCAAAGGTAGCAAAGATTACTTGCTCTTCTATAAATAATTCAATCCTAGTCCCGAAATTCCTAGTGCCAAAATTGAACTAAACTAATACTTTTACACTACAAAAAAGAAAAATAGCTATGCATGCATGGTCTTGGGCCACTTACTTTGGCTAGTTATCTAGGTGTGTAAGTACCAAAATTTTCAAAACATAGTTTTTTTTCGGAATGCAAGTTATTTTTCCCTTCGAATTAATCTATGTGTGAACCTTGAAAAAATCAACTTGAAGTAAAAATGACACTAAGCCTACAAAAACCAGCTAAGAGTGAGATTTAAAAAGTTTTGGTGTACCACAACCAGTGCTGATAGGTGTATTAGGGGCTTCCCAGCACTTTACAAGCAAGAAAAGATAGAAACATGGGAGAAATTTCTCAAACTGTATTTTGCACGCAAAATGTTGGAACTAGCGTACTGTCTCCACACGGGTTAGCTCTGAACGTGCACCCTCCGTGTATGTGGGGAGGAAGTGCATGTGAATTCCTGCAAGAAAATTTTGGAGATGTTCTTCTTCAGTCTGTAACTTATGATGAACTAGTGACTGCAAGAGAAATCAGGGGAAATTCAACTCCACTCCACAACATAGGCAGAGATCTCTACAAAAAAAACACAACCACATAAACCTGGTAATAAACGTTAGTGGAGTTGACGATCCTATTAGACTGTGTTTGGTGCACATATGTAAAAAATGACACCAACTTAAGGGGTGTGGTCTACCCACTTATGTTATTGGTAACATGCAAAAAAAGAAGTGGAGTCAATCAAGTTAGTGGAATAAGCTAGAATAATAAGCATACTAGATAGAGAAATAACATGCATATATAAACTAAAACTAAACTAAAATACTAAAAAAAATAAACACGATCTCTGTAAAGAGTCAAACGACAACAATAATAAGAATGGTGGCTCTAGGCCCCTCTTATTGAGTGCTGGTAGTAATCAGAGTGAAACTTTACCCTCTTGCCAATGGGCCCCTAGACCATGGGTTCTAGGTCCCGATGAAAGGATTTTTTTATCTGAATCTTACCTCGGTGCAGTCTTCCTCTCTCTCTACTTTGTTGGACTGAACTTGTTGGATGGCCAAAAATTGAGTCCCCTCTATTTTCAGCTATGGCTCACGCATTACTGGTATTTCTTAGGAAATTTTGGCCAGCATAACAATGTGTTCACAAATTATTCATCTCGAGGTGGCCTTATATAGGAGATTTCAAATCCTCCCTTCCCTCTCTTGGTAAATTGTGGATGGTGACCCAAGAGAGGGGTATGATTCCTTTGTTTGTTGCAAATATTCTATTGTGTGCTCCAAACATTCCATTATGTGCTCACTTGGTGTCTAAGGAGGTGTTGGTGTCTGTCCTTAGGTGACTTCAAGTGAGGAATCACTTGTCCTTTGCTTTGTTTGGTCCTAGATAGTGACATTTCTCCACTCCCAGGATTTTGCGCATATCGGAAAAAAAGACGCGCAAAAGGCGCTCTTCACGAAGGATTATGCGTGCAAAGAGCATTTAGGACTTGTTCAAATTTGATTTTGCTCAGGCCTTAGAGATTTTAAATACTTTCTAGATTCTGTAATGTCTTCCAACCCTGTAAATCCTTTTACTTGACATTAATTAATGTCATCTTCTGTTGTACAATTTTCCAGTGTTAACAATATATTTTCAAGATATATAGAAATCAAAGTAAAAAATAAAGCTTTGAAAATTTCCACTTACTTTGAGTTTTTGATTAATACAACCAAGAACCAAGATAGCTACATTTTTATTTTGTTGTAGAGAATGGAAAATTCCATATATATTTCATGGAAATGCTAGTGTCAACTCCCAAGAGTGATGAATATTATAAATCCTGCGTTTTTTCAACTAACACCAAGAAGATAGATTAAATCAGTCAGATTGATTTGGATAAGAATACAGTGGGTAAATATTTTCAATCCTCACTAGCTCAACGATGATTTTTTGTAAGTTACAATAATTTGTAAATAACATCAATTCTCAATTAAAATTTGAAAATATTTCATCATTTTCTAAGGATAACATGATGAAATATCTATAGGATTTGATCATAATGTTAGGACATGATCCTAAGGATGTTAAAGCAATGAAAGATCTCATAAAAAATAAGGAAGCATATATCAAAGCACTGACGAAGCAACTGAAGCTTCCCTCCATAGAGCATCCTCAAGCGAAAGAGGTTTCTAATATAGAGCTGGAAAACAATAAACTTTTTACTATAGTGGTTGAGCAGAATGCACAAATACAAAAAATGGAGCATGCCATGGAAGCACTTTTGAAAGAAAAAAATAGCGGGAAGTAGCAGGAGCATCTACATCGGGCATAGATACAGTGGCGAAAACTTTAGCAAGGAGTATGGTGGCAGAATCTACATAAGAGCTAACCAAATCTCTAGATGAATTAACAACAACTCATTCCAAGAAAGAGAAATTAGTAGGAACGTTGACTAAAATGGAGGAAAGTATACTCAAAACTAATAATGCATATATGTCATAATTGCAGAAAAATTATAAAATCATGCAACAGGTCTAGAAATATGAAGATCAATCCTTTGTAATCCAATTGTTAACTAGGGCTGAAAACAATATTTTGCAGAATATAAATCCCAACCTAAAAAATATGTGGCCTTAAATACATATTACTTTTGGACATGAAGAACTTGTGCACAGAGTTTAAGAAACAATAGAAGATACAAAGGTATATTTGGAACATATGCTAGAAGAGGAACAAAATATCATCAAGTTGTTAAATTCCAAAACTAAAGAAGAACTAGAGGACCCTAATATTTCAGACAAAACAACAACAATCATGGAGGGTAAGAGAATCTTAACCAGAAATAATTTGATGATATAGTTGGAAAACAAATGCAAAGAACTTGAATTGCAGGTTAAGAGGTTTAACAAAAAAATTATATTTTTGTACGAAATGAGGTTTTCCCACTCATGAATTCTAATGGAAAATTGATTCCATTAGAAAAATATCAAGAAAAACTGTACAAAATAGGTTTTGATGCCTCAAATTTTGAAGAAGCTAAAGGAATTATCAGTGGTGAATTTTTCATACAGGGAATAGAATCTTATTTGAATATCCAAAACGAAGTCCACCACCTTTTTGTAAATAAACCTACTTTTGAAACTTACAACGAGTTGGATGAAATATTTCGAAATATGATTGGATTTTCTATTTGATGTGAAGAGAGGTGGGAATTGCTACTAGAATTGGTCAAGTGAAGTGAAATTGCAGTTTAGGATTTTCATCATAAAAGAACAACATTTCTAGCAAAGAAGTAATAGTCATCACCTGAATCCTACGTGCCCTCAACAATGTAGCAGTTTTCTACAGATTTTCCTATTTTTCCTCTATATCTAGAAATATTTGTATCTTTAAAAAATAGATGTTTTTTTGTAAATATATTTTAGTTTTGGATCAAATCTCATATGCAAAAGTTTCTATAAATAGTTAGAAGTAAAACATAGAAATGGTTGAACCATTGTGATATACTTTTGGCTAGACTTGTACCCATCCAAGTAATTTTTGAAGTAATTAAAGGATTTTGGATTCATTTAAAAATAACTTGTGTAAGTTCTCCATTGTCAATTATATTATCACACTATTTTTTCTACATGTGTTTGAATTATATGGGAGTTCCAGGCAATAATATATGGAGTATCAATATTTATGAAGTCCCCCATGAAGTTATAATACTTTATAGATATTAGTTAATTAAATTGTATTTTTTATTGAAATCCTCTACATCATTAAATTTTCATATTCCCTTAAAGTTTTAAACATATATTGTTTGGTTGTAAAAGTATTTTACATGCATCTACTACATATGACAAGTAAAATAATTAGTTCGATATTTAAAAAATCATATAACTTCTGAAGTTTCCACCTTACACATATCATGAAAGCTAAATTACTATTAGAGGTTAAGAATCAATGCTTCCAGTATATCACAAGTAAGTAACAATTTCACCTATTTAAATAGTTGTTTTGGTCTTCCAAAAAAAATTAAAACAAACAAAACATTTTAGATGCTCTAGCATAATTCCTAACCTAGAATTATCTATGACGTCACAACATCATTTTTGTGTCATTGCCAGGGAAAAAAAATTTGAATGACATTTCCATGGGACAATGATTAAACTACCTTTTTAATGGTGACTAAAATGTCAGTAGGTTAAAACATTTCACCTCTTGGTGACTCAACATAATAAATCTTGCTTCACAAAAGCACACTAGATCTCACTTAGATCCTCATCTCTATTCTCCATTGTCAGATCCAAAGAGGGTAGTGATAACTGCCTCTTTGACAAGAAGTTTAGAAGCTTCATCTTCAAATTCTACCTCATTTCCACCTGAAATGATTTCATAGCTTGATCCCTTTATTCATACATCAACCCCTCCTGAACTATCAGATCTACCACTAAAAGTGTTCTAATATTTTTCCAAAAGAGTTTATCTTTATTCAACTCTTCTTTTTTATCAATTAGAGTCTTACCAAATTCCTGAAACTGTTTCAGAATCTCCTAAGTCATAAGTAGAATTAGCAGTATAATTACCAGAATTAAAACCAAGTGATTGTGTCTCTTCTGTCATTCACACTTTTCCAACAACTTCTAAAAAACCTATAGATATTTTTTTTGTGTATACAAATCATTTATTTGAAAGTGATCAAAAGTTTGATCCAGAACCAAAAAATTTAGTGATCCAATCACCATTTCCTAAAACTTCAACATGTTATGCTCATCATCTAAGAGGAATGTTATCTACACCTTCATCTTCATCTTCAATTTCAATTTTTTCATCTTCTCCATCTCACACACCTAATAGAATGGTTGGTTTTCAACCCATGATTCATGATCGTTATGAAACATTAATCCTTCCTCGTCATCCTAATTATTTTCTAGATGAATATCTTAAACATTTACCTAGGTTCGATGGAGAAACTAGTCTATCTACTGAAGATGAATAATTTGTCTTTTTAGATTTTGCTGACAACATAAACATTAAGCATGAAGATATGGACATGAGGTTATTTTTTCAATCTCTAGAAGGGAATGTGAGGATTTGGTTTAGACAATTACAACCCCATTCCATTCCTACTTGGAATGAATTAACCAATATTTTTAAGAATCAATGGGGAGTAAAAAAGGATCATCTCTATTAAATTTTAAAATTTTATGATTTGGAAAGAAATCGTGGAGAATTTGTTTCTAATTTGATTAAAATATTCAATAAAATTTACAATAAAATTCCACTTGACTGTAAACCACCAGTAACTGTAGGCTAGAATTTTTTTTAAAGGGATTTGATGATGATTTTTTTTGTCATGATTAGATAAACAAGGTCTGTCACTTTGGCAGATATGCAAAAAAATGCTATTGAGGTTGCAGAAAATATATATGCATCAAATAAGCTTAAAGAAAAGGCTAAAAAAGCCGAAATAAAAATGAAGGCTAGAGAAGAAAGTAATTATATTATGAAGATCATAAGATAGATGAAATTATTTATTTGTTGATAAATATTTCTAATAGAATTTAAAAAATGGAAGCACAAACTAGGGTAGCTCAACTAGTTAAAAATGGACCTTAAACTCAATACAAAATACCTTTCAACCTCAAATCCTGCAAAGACCAAATACTGACCAACAGGTCCAACCTCTATTATTAATTGATGATCTGGGAGTTGAGGAAATTGGTCCTTTAGTTACTAATGACATTAATTGTCTAGGTGACATATAATTACACAATTCCCTAGTCCCAGTTACTTATTATCAATATTCAACCCAAGATCAAGAGGCTTCCCAAGTCTCAACGTATTAAGAATTTTATGAATATCTTATTGTAGAATTAGGAATAAGATATGACTTAAGGCCTAGACTAGGCCCTGGTAATCCAAATAGGAATGCAAAAATTAATGAGCCTCTAGTAAAGACTGTTGAAACATAGACACCTATCATTCAACAATTAATTCAAAAAAATGAAAATAATGCACCTGAAATGAGTGTTCCAATAGTTTTTAACGTAGAGAAAGAGTTAAAGAGAGTCAAAATCCATGTTCCACTGTTTTAACTCTCTGAAAAACCATGATAGAAAAATCAAGTATCAAAGTCGATCCAATCCTGGAGTATAGATGTTAATGGGGGCATGATCAATTTATAGGACGAAAAACCTTGAGTGGTATTTCATCCTAGTTCTGACATGATTGATGAAAATGTTCCTCCTTTTTATGTTACCCTTAAAGTTCATGATTTTCTTCTATATAATTTTATGTTACACTCTGGGGCCTCTCATAATTTGATTCTGAAAGTAAACATCGATCAATTGAAATTACAAACTACCAAACCTTACCATGATTTATATACCTTTGACTCCAAAAAATTTCCTTGTATCAGACTAATAAAATACCTAGTTGTAACTTTAACACTAGTCCCTGTAAAAAGTGTATTACTAGACATTTTGGTAACATATATCCCTCCCAAATTTGGAATGTTGTTATTGAGATCATGACATGCCAAATTAGGTGGAATTCTGAAGATGAATATCTCTTATACCACTATTCCTATATATGGGGGTGAACACCTTAGGTTATACAGGGAGGTAGGATTCATTAACATTGTCTGTAAAGTTGATCAAGAAATAAGTTATTTGATTTGAGTTTTTGATAGGGATTTTGGATGTTTCACATTGTCATATAATGATCTCCCAAATTACCAACTTAGCATTGAATAAATTGTAAATAAGCATAAGTGTATAAAAATTGATGTGTGGAAGCTATACTTCGATGGGTATTTTTCTAAAGATGGGGATGGAGAACGAATTGTATTAATTTATCTAGATAAAGAAAACTTAACCCAATCCTTTAAGTTATAGTTCAATTTTACTAATAATTAAAAGAATATAAAGCCCTACTTTTAGGCCTCGAGTTAACTAAAAGGCTGAAAGTTAAAAACTTATGTGTTTTTAGTGACTCCGAATGAATTGTAAAAAAGGTAAGAAATATATGTCAAGAAAAACATCCCAGGCTTAGATCTTACTGAAATGAGGTATGGGATTCTATAGAAAACTATTTCCAACATTTTAACATTATAACAATCCCAAAAAATGAAAATATGTATGTAGACTCTTTAGCAGTTTATGCTAGCTCCTTTAAAATTCTTGATCCAATGCAAGTACAATATCAAATTCAGGTGAAATACAAGCCTTTAATCCCTGAAAATATTAAACACTAGAGAGTGTTTGAAGATGATGAACAATTGAAGAGTTTTCTGCAGGAAATTGATGTTTTTTCAACTTACAATATGAGGGAGAATAAATTATTGATCATAATACAACTCATGATAATAAAGTTTCACATTTGAAAAATAATATAGTTGATCACGATATCCTCTAATTGCCAAATAATTTCATTCTGAAAGGTGTATCCCTCTTGAAATTTTTTTTGATAGTAATGATGTATTAAAAAGTTCATTATTAAATATACAAAAAGAAGAGGATGTACAAGATTGTAACATTGGAAATGATGGAGAAATTAAGAATGGGAGAATTTCAACATCATTACCAAAGGACATTAAAGAAAGATATATTAACCTTTTAAAAGAATTATAAAGATGGCTTTTCTTGGTCCCATCAAGAGGTTAAAAATTATGACAAAAATATCATTGAGCTTAAGATCCCTTTAAAAAAAAAGCCAAAACATTCCAATAGAAATTAAGAGGAATAAATCCAATTTTTCTTCCAACTATTCAGAAGGTACTTAAGAAATTATTGGATGCAAAAATTATTGTTCCTCTTATATTTTATGAGTGGATTTGATATTTAGTTCCTGTAAGAAAAAAAATGGTGAAATAAGATTGTGTGTGGATTTTATAAATATGAAAAAATAATCCTTAAAAGATAACTATCCACTGTCTAAAATCGATCAATTACTCCAAAGAGTTTCAGGTTCTAGTATAATTTCAATGCTAGATGGGTTTTCTGGATATAACCTGATTTTGATGAGTTCAAAGGACAGAGAGAAAATGATATTCACAACTCCCTGGGGTGCATTTATGTATGCTAAGATGCCATTGGGCTTAACTAATGCAGAAGCAACATTTCAAAGAGCCATGGATTTAGCTTTTGTTGAAAAAATCAATAAACTAATTGTTATTCATATAGATGATCTAACTGTGTTTTCAAACTCTGATAAAAATCACCTAAAGCAATTGAGAAAGGTTTCTGATAAGTGCAAAAAATTTGGAATCTCCCTCAACCCAAATAAATCCTTGTTTTCCCTAAAGGAAGGGATGTTACTTGGACACATTATCTCAAAATAAGGAGTGGAAATTGATCCAAAATGAGTCTTAGCCATTGAGGTAATTAGTCTACATAAAAATATAAAGGAAGTTCAAGGTTTTTTAGGAAAAAATATTTTTTCTAAGAATATTTATACCAAACTATGCTAATATTGTTAAAGATATCATTGATATGCTGAAAAAGGATCATGATATTAAATGGACAGTGTAGGCTAAATTTTCTTTTACACAAACAAAAAAGGCCATTTCTAAAGCCCCAATACTAGCCAACCCTGATTATGGAAAACCCTTCAGTATTTTTTTTTTTGCTTCTCACACCGCTTTAGCTATTGTTTTACTGAAAAATAATGATAACCAAGATGAACAACCAATTTCCTTATTTAGTAAAGTGATGAGATATGTGGAGCTAAAATATGAAATTATTGAAAAAGAAACCTATGGACTTGTACAAGCCCTCAAAGGATTTATAATTTATGTCCTTAATTATCTTGTTACTGCTTATGTCCCAAAAAATGCCATCAAAACCATTTTGACCCAAATTGATACACATGGTAGAAGAGGCAGATGGATTGCTAAAGTTCTTGAATTTTATCTAGACATCAAATATACTGAGATGATAAAAGGACATGGCCTAGCCATGTTGTTGGTTGAATCTAACTGTAAGGTTTTGGGAATAAACACTATCATGCAGGTATCATAAGAGAATAATCCACAAGAAACTTGTCCAAGTTCAAGAGAGAAGAATCCACAAGAATCTCCCTCCAATTCAGTGGAGAAGAATCCAAAAGAAACTTATCAAATTTCACCAGAGAAGAATCCACAAGAATCTTCTTCTTCTATAGATTCAACTCCTCTTCCACTTGATATTTAGGAAAAGTTCTTGTTTTCTGAATGGTATGCTCATATTGTAGACTTTATTCAAGCTTTTAAGTACCATCCTGGTTTCAAGAATAAAATGATGCGGAAATCCTAGATTAAAGGCTATGAAGTATTGTATTATCAATGCTAACCTGTATTGGAAAGATCCATTAAAAATACTACTTCTATTCCTGACTAAGAATTCAAACGAAAGATGGTATAGATCAATTTCATGAAGGAATATGTGGGGGTAATCATGCTTGGAGAGAAACAAGATACAAGATCTTGAGAGCAAGTCTCTATTGGCCAAATTTGTTTTCATAGGTGGGGGAAAAAGTTAGAAGCTGTGTCCCATGTCATATTTTTGCTGTCAATCAAAGATTAGCAACACTTCCCCTTGCTCCAGTTTTTGTTGAAGAACCCTTTTTACAATGGGGACTAGATTTCATTGGAGAGATACATCCAACATCCAAAAATTAGCATATATGTATATTAACTGCTACAAATTACTTTACAGAGTGAGCAGAAGCTATCCTAGTAAAAAATGCTACATATATTGTTATCGTGAAATTTATTAAGGAAAATATACTATCTAGATTTGGTTTACCTCAACAGATAGTCACAAATAATGTACTGGAATTTAGTAGTGTCAAAATGATAGAATTTTTCCATAAATATCATATTTTACTACATCATTCTACTATGTACTACCCTTAAGGGAATGGATTGGTAGATTCATCCATTAACATTTTGGTAAAGGTGATAAAAAAGGTACTTGCAGGTCATAAGAGAAACTGGGACAACCATCTTAAGTATGAAGTTTGGGCCAAAAAAATTTCACCTAAAATATGAACAGGTAAATCCCGTTTTCATCTCGTCTATGGAAATGTGGCCATTTATCCTACACAACTATCCTTTCCCATTATGAAGTTTTTACAAGAATCATATGACGAACCTGATGATTTTTCTAGGAGAGTCAATCACATTATAGAATTAAATGAGGATAGTGATGAAGTTCAGAACAAACATTATCAATATCAAAACAAGATGAAAATTGTGTTTGATATGAAAGCTAGAGACAAATATTTTAGTGAAGGAGATTTCGTTTTGAAATGGGATTCCCGAAGAGAATAAAAACAAGAACATGATAAATTTGACAATCTTTGGTTGAGACCATTAAACATTGCAAAGGTAAAAGGAAATGATAATTTTATTCTATAGACCCTGGAAGGAGCATACTCTACATTTCCTATCAGTGGAAAGTCTCTAAAGAACTATATTTAGTACTGAAGTTTATTGCAGTCATAGTTCACTGTACATTACTATGTTTTCTTTCTGACTGTCAAAGTATGATTTCAGAGCAAAGACTCCACAGCCCAATGAGAAGGCACATGGATCTACTTGTTCTCTGCATATTAGAGGGAGAAACATTCCCCAGATGGATCCAATTTTGTAACTTCATTTCATTTTACATGTATTTATTGAAATAATAGAAAAAGAAAAAAAAAAAGAAAAAAAAGAAAGAGGCATATAAAAACTATGTTATGAAAAAAATGATGAGAAAAAAATGAAAAAATATTTAGAAAAAAAAAATGAAATCCCTAGGAAATGAATAATATTAGTGATGCACGTTTAAACACTGCTATCAGATTCAAAAATATGAAATTTCTTTTTCAGTTAAAAACTTTGTATAATTTATTTATTTGATTTTTATATGCATTTGATAAGCTTGTAATACGAAAAAATAATGTTGTCCTTTGTAAATGATTTTAGTGCTAGAAGCAACGACTATGATTTAATATGCCAAGATCTATGGCAGGTAAGTCATTTCAGGCCCCCCATGCTCCAGACAGTTAACACAAAGAGAGGGGCCTAAAAATTAGTCTTCGCTGAAATTGTTGAGGAGTACATGGAAAGCTCTCAGCGATTTTGGGGGTTACCTCCCAATAACATAAATCACTGACACCGCCCCCTGAAATACCACCTATTCTCCCGTCAATGATTATTTCCTTCACCAACAATCTCCTGCCAAGGGTCTCACCCTTCGCCATTTATCTTCCACCACATAGCCATTACATCCCACTACTCAACTCTTGCCACCTCTCGTGCCACATCACCATCCCTCTACATCACCTATATGTTACAGTTCAAATCTCCTGCAAAATATTATGAACGTTATATCATGTATTCCCACAATTGATTAGTTTTATTAATTAAATACCCCATTCCAAAAACATTATTTTAGCCTATATACAATTGATTCACCTTTTATATAAAACCATGTAACGCCAATTATTCATTTCCTTTGCTCACCATTTATTCTATTGAATGAAAAAATCTCTTCTGCCAACTATCAGTGTTTTAAAAATGATTCTCCGCGTGTAAAATTGACAACTTTCATGGGTAATCCTAATCTTAAACCTTTTCTATCAAAAAATTCTTTTGTCGATATCGTCCGTAGCGTTTATTTCTTCATTTGGTTGTTTATCTCATACAATGTCAAACCATAACGGAAATTGAAAACATACATAATCCAATCGCCTTATTCCTCCAGTCCTTAATTTTGACAAAGCTACTTTAGTATACACCCAGCATAAAATTATAGAAACCCTATTAGACTTTGACCTTTATGAGTTGTGTAATTGGGATAAGCAGAAGTATCGAGATAAGAGTGATGATTTGAGCATCTGGGAATCCTTTGAATTCTCTATCTAGTGTCATCTTAGGTATTTACCGAGTCAAAAGGTTGTCATTTCCCCAAGTAATGAAATCATTTTCTTTGTTTCTCCTAAAAGCATTTTCTAGGCCATAAAAATTGAATATCACCCTTCCCATTGCACTTTTTCGATTGAAATTCTAATGGAACTGTATAACAATTTGAAATTCTCTCAAAGAGCCCAAATGTTTGAATATTTCCTTCCTGAAAATTTTGAGTTTCCCAGGACCAATCCCACATATCCAACTTCCATTTTCCTTGAAATGTCCAAGCAGGTAATTTCCATGTTGACTCGACTACTTGGGTACTATACCGATCAGTGGGTGGATGCGATAGTGTTAATATTTCAGTCTACTTTTGCAGTTGCTAAAAAACCCTTGCTCCTTTTCAATTACACTCAGTTTTTGGCCATTGAAATCCATGAAAAATTTGCTAATTTCAAAGTAGAAGGTGTCTTAAAATACAAGTCAATACTAGTTTCCCTTATGCTATATTACTAGGTAGATAAATTCAAGTTCCCTTTACAAAATACTAATAGTGAAGGTAACCATTGGTTAGTCATTCAGTGGACTACTCTAGTTATAAATAACTCAAAGGAATATTCCTATACTCATTTTTTTGATAAATTCTTGTATAACTCACTATGTTTGTGAGTTAGTGATGTCGTTCCAAGGATCTCTCAATATATTGACATTTTTTTGCACTTATGGAAGCAAGACAAAGTGGGAGACTCGTATTTATATCAGAATTAGACTGAAATCAGAGTGTATGGATCATAATTTCCTCCCTATAGGTTGTCATCTTTTGCACCTATTAGGATATTTGCATTAGAATACTCGAGGAAAATATTAAATATGGATGAAGTTCATTTTATTTCTTACAAGAAGAAAGCATAATTTAAGCTCAAACCACATATAGGGCCATACATTATCAACACCAGAGCTACAAAAAAATAAATAAATGCAATATTAATTTAGATGAAGTTCAAAATTAGTTTCTCTTGGTCATATGACCCTCAAGGCATCATTTCCAAGCTCATACTAGAGCAAAAAGGTACTTCTTATGCACACACACCAAGGCCCGAGATTGAACAATATGTTAATCAGGAAGAATGGACAGAAGGTACTTTGCAAGAAGCCGAAGAAATACTGGTTAGAAATTCGTCTATGTAGACATTTGTTTCCAAACAAAATATTTTTAAAAGAGAAAGAGAGTATATGTGCCCAACTAACTCTAAAGTTACGCAATTTCTTGTTTTCAAAAGGAAAAAGACCAAGTCTACAGGGTCTTGGATAGATGGTGATTGGGTGGATTGTTAATTCACTCCTTGAGGTGAAGTCACCAGTTCAGTTCCCCCCCACACCTCGCCCTTGATCGAGGTGGTGTATATGGACATGATGATGAACATTTAGTCCTACCAAGCTTACAAAAAAATACGAAGCAAAAATACCAAGGACCAAAATAATACTCACAAGATACACTCTCAAAAAAGTCAAATAATTACTATTCAAGATGAAAATCTAAAGGATGGGAACATAGAGAAACCAACATAGTGATTTTTTCAGGGACTCATATCCCTCCTTCTACTCAAGTAGAAGAAACAATAATCACCTACAATAGAAGAAAATTTTTAATCTCAAGTATCATCCAGGTCACAGGTTTCTACTAAACAAATTATCTTTTCAATATATAGAGAAACAAAATTTAAAAATGAAGCTTTGAAATTTTCCACTTACTCTGAGTTTTGGAAGTAGAAAACCAATACCCAACATAGACTACTTTCTTCTTCTGATGTAGAGAAGGGAAAATTCTAGATGGATTTCATGGAAACACTATTTCTAGCTCGCAGGAGTGTTGGAGATTATAAATTCTCCGTTTTTTCAATTGACACCAAGAAGATGCATGGAATCGATGAGATCGATTTGTATAAATAGATAGGGGAGCTAATATTTTCATCGTTCTCTAGCTCAACAATGATTGTTTCTAAGTTAAATTCATCTCTAAATAACTTAAATTCTCAATGAAAAATTGAAATGATGTCATCATTAGCTAAGGATACCAAGATCAAATCTCTGGAGGATTTGATCATAAAACTATGACAAGATCCTAAGGATGTTAAAGCAGTAGAAGAGCTCGTAGAAAACAAAGAAACAAATATCCAAGAATTGAGGAAGCAGTTGAAGCTTCCCTCCACTGAGAATCCTCAAGCTAAAGAGGTTTCCAATATAGAGCTCGAAAAAGAGAAACTTTTTACTATAGTGGTTGAGTAGAATGCACAGCTAGAAAAATGGAGCAGGCCATGGAAGTAGGGTTGAAAGAAAAACAATAGTGGGAAGAAGCGAGAGCATCTACATCGAGCACAACTACAGTGGAAGAAACATCATCAAGGAGTATAGTGGCCGAATCTACAGAAGAGCTTACAAAGGCTCTAGATGAATTAATAGTAGTTCAGCTTGAGAAAGAGAAATTAGAAGCAACATTGGCTAAAATGCAGGAAAGTAAGCTCAAAACTCACAATAAATCTTTGTCAGAATTGAAGAAAAATTATAAACTCATGCAGCTGGTCCAAAAATATGAATATTGATCCTTTGTAATCCAAATGTTAACTGAGGATAAAAATTTTTATTTGGAAGAATATAAATTCCAACATAACATGCATGTGGCATTTTATACAGATTACTTTTGAACATAAAGAACTTGTGCACGAGGTTAAAGCAACAATAGAAAATAGAAAGGTAGATTTGGAACATAGGCCATAAGTGGCACAAAAGATCATCAAGCTGTTAAATTCCATAACTACAGAAGCACTAGAGAACTTTTGTATTTAAGAAAGAGGAATAATAGTCATGTAGGTTAAGAGAGTCTTGACCAAAAATAATTTGATGATACAACTGGAAAATAAATGCAAAGATATCGAATTGTAGGTCAAGAGGTTTAACACAAAAATTACATTGCTTCAAGAAAAGGATTTCCCACTCTCAAAAATTCTAATGGAAAATTGGTTCCATTAGAAAACTATCAAGAAAAACTATACAAAAAGGTTCTGATGCCTCTAAGTTTGCAAAAGCTAAAGGAATTATTAATGGTGAAGTTTTCATATAGGGAATACAATCTGATTTGAATATCGAGCATGAATTCCACAACCTTTTTGTAAATAAACCTTCTTTCAACACTTACACTAAGGTGGATGAAATAACCATGGGATTTATTATATTAATTAATATTAGTTATTTATTTATATGTTTTTTTCTTAACATTTATTTATTTTCATATTTTCTTTTACTTCCCTCCTTGAGTTTATATTATGTTTAATTATTATGAACGTTTGAATATTGTTTATCCCCCTTTCTAATTTTTGACCTTCTAATGTTCAACTTTCCCATGGTTTCCAATCTATTTTATCCCCCATCACTCACCTATTTATCTTTTATATTTGGATGAGATTTCATATCTATGTCGTGAGATGAGCCACACTTGATGGCTCTAAATGTTGACATCATAAATTTCAACTTTCTCAAGGTTCCCAAGGTCTCCTCTCCCCCATCTCTCACATATTTATCTTTGATAATTGGATGAGATTTCATATCTATTCCTTGAGATGAGCCACACTTGATGGCTCTAAATGTCTACCTTAAAAACTTGAATGTGAGTAATAGAGAAATGCTAGAACGAAATTATTCTTCCACATAGCCCTCTACTCTCAAATCTTTTTCCACTTTCAATTTCTTCTAATATTTAGAAATTTGAATATTTTATTATAGTGTAAATATAAAACAAATTTATTTATTTATTTTCTTTACATATACATACATACATACATACATACATACATATATATATATATAATAAGACAATTTTTTAATAGTAAATTTTGATGGACAACTAGCAACTTCCTCTCATACATGCAAAAACTATGCAAGCCACATATTTCATAAACTCCTAGTTCAACTTAGGGCCAAGACATTAGAAGACCATCAGAACTAGCCTTTGCATCCAAGACTCCAATGAAATGTATATCAATCAAGCCTTATTGAAAACCAAGTAGATGGCATGGTAAACCACCACTTGACACATTTATTGGACCATAACTTCAAGGTCTTATTGAAACCTTTACACAACTTAATTCTATGTGGATAATTCTCTCTCATTTTTAATGCCATAAATTATAGATATCTTTACAATATTCAAGTATGAATTTTGGATATTTATGTAGTGATATTTTTTTTTTTAAATATCCTCTAAAAATATAATCATTGAAAATAGCTCATTATTTTTTTTATTTAAAAAATATTTATGTTTTTAAAAAAAAAAATTGTCACATCAAAATTGAGCACAAAAAGATTTTCACATTTGTGTCACTCTCGTTAATGAAAATTATTAATAACATTATTATTTTAATTAAATAATAATTTTAATTATTAACCACATTATTATTTTAATCAGATAATAATTTTAAAATACAATTTATATAAGGATTATAAAATTATTTATTTTAAATTTAGATGTTTTTATATTTTAATTTTATTGAAAATATAATTGTAATCTACGTGAATAGAATTTAGTTTAGATAAAAAAGAATTATCATCTTTTCCATGTGGTTAAATTTTAACACATACATAAGCTTTTTAAAATTTTCATCAAACTTATTTACAGCTTAATTTTACAACCAACTTTAATATGTGAACAACCTTAATATGTTGTAGCAAGTATTAAATTAATGTGACACCAAACTTATTATGAGAGCAGCAAACATTAAGCAGATTGGGTAGATCATATCAACACATAGGCAACACACATAGAGACGGCAGATATAAGTGGAAACCCATAAAGGGAGAAAACCACATCTTATTATTGTTGTGATGCAAAGGCAACCTCCAACTCCCTCTCACCACTGTTTTTCTGCAAGCACCAACCTACAAGAGGCTCCAACCTCAGTCATCTACAACTAACAACTATCAAGCTTCAACATGATAGGGAAGCTCCAACTTCCTCAATTTATCAAAAGAAAATATTTGCTGATTTACCTCAGATATCAAATATATTCTATAGCATCCCTTTCTGCTCCTCTCTTCCTTATCTTCACTGCCACAATTTTCCATACTCTGCATTCTCTATCCTCACTCTCTCTAACCTCTCTATGCATATCAAGGTGATATTATTTATAGAGATTTCCTTATGAATGTTTGTATTCCTCAGGGAATTCAAAATGGATAGCCATACCTCTTAGCCTTCTGCCTTCTCATTTCTTTTCCAGCTCACTCAGAAAAATATAACTATATGTACTAATTTTAACATTACAGTGGGATTTTTGTTCTCTTCCAGAGACTTGCCAATGCATCACAAACAATATAAACCAATTAAAACATTTACATTTAATTACAATAAGAAATATAGCACAACTCATTCAGCCTCTTGGATCACTGTGTATTTGTCTTTTCTGTGACTGTGTTTGTCTTTTTCTTCTCTGTATGCCTTTCTGTTCATTGCTGTTGTGTAACTCCTGCATGTATGTAACTGCACTTTTTATATAATGCAAATCAATTCTTGGCATAATAATAATAAAGCTTTTTTATCATATGCACTGCCGTGGTATATAGCTTAAGCAACTTTCGGCGATATAATGATAAAAGATCATTTTAATATATAAAATGCCCTTACGGGCCCACTCACTGAAATTTCTCTATTCTTCGATTCGATGTATCACCTTTCGAATACTTCTGATTGCGATTAATCACAATTGCAACTTCCATTTATATGTTCCGATGCTCTGCTCCTTCTCCGATGTGATCAATCACTATTCACTTCGATGTGCCTATGCGATGAATCACTCCGATGCGATGTAACACTGTTCACTTTGATGTGCTAGTGCGATGAATCACTCCGATGCTATGTAACACTGTTCACTTTGATGTGCCGATGCGATGAATCGCTCCGATGTGATGTAACACTGTTCACTTTGATGTTCCGATGCGATGAATCGCTCCGATGTGATGTAACATTTTTCTCTTTGATGCCGAAACTCAAACATATATGAATCATTGTTTAAAACATATCAGGTCCGGAACTCAATCACAATCGCAATTTTTGGTTAACATGTTCCGCTGCCAACTTTTCTCTGATGTCATTCATGACTCGGGTCCCACCTTATAAGACTTTTTTTGTATTAGGCCCGAACAGTAAATCACTTCACATATATGTATATATATACTTTGGCCCCCTTTTTTATAAAGAGCTGCATATATATGTATACTTTTCCGCTTCAGTCTTTATGTATCCTCCAACTTGGGTTATGATTCTCGGAATTTTATGTAGGGGTCCCACTTGTGTATTAACATTGGTTTATATGCAAGCATTAACATAAGGTTTTTGGTCATTAGTCTCCATATAAAGAATTTGTTTTGTTCAATATAAGACTATGTATATATATACCTAGGAGTCTATTAATCCAAACTATCCATTCTTATTTTATTTCATATTTGAGCACTGATCATTCAACGTACTTTTAGCTGGGTCCCAGCACCTTCTCCACTCGTATTACCATATTAACGCTCACATTTTCATTTCCAAAGAAGTATTAAGGTTTCTCCAGCATAAAATGTTTCACACAGCACTTAACACTTCATATTTGAACAATATTAATATGCACTTGTTAACACATAGTCGGTCGCATCATCGTCTATACTTTGGTTAAACCACCGCACTAATATATATATTAGCAGTGAATTTCTGGGCCCACAACCTCATTCAAGGTTTAACTTTGGTTTATGCTCCAATCGTCGGTATATCATAACATAAAAGCCAGTCTATACAACACAGCCTGATATGTTAAACCTCGTCCAAATATAATGTATTAACTTGCAACAAATATATAATCCGCACATAAGCCATTCTTATATGTGCACTCAAATCTAATATATATCCAATATTGCAATGGATATCAAACACGATACATATTTTAGCACATATACGTTCCCGGGGCCCACCTCCATTAGCATGCCTCTTGCATCCAACGACAGATAGTTTATCACATCGACTCCAATGATCTAATGGATGTCATACCATATCGCGTTTTTTATTGATACAAGGTTTAACACTTCAAATTTTCATGAAAAAATTTGTTTTACAAAACCGCCTTAGGACACATGTCCTTTAATGACACATATCGCATTCATTTTGGGAATACTACTTACCACTTCAACCGACGCGCGAACCCACTGGTCTTGTGGCCGTCTGGTTTTACTGTTCATGTTCAGGGTTCCGTTTATAGTCATGGTTCCATTCCAACAAAAACTTGACGCCTTCGTTATATACATATACATATAATCTCTATTTAAAAATTTTATTTCTTATTTCTTTAGCACTTTAATATATGAACCCTGTTTCAATTTTATGTTAACACAATGTTATCATAAGGTTTAACACCTACATTACGTTTTTATTCCCCTTATACATATAGCCTCGGTTCTGTCCTTTCTGCATGATTCCGCATCTCTGCAATCATTTCACTGTTGGCTTGTTAACAGCTCTGCCTCTGCCTCTGTTGCTCGACTGTTTCATCTCTGTCTCTGTATTCTCTATCTCCTCCTCTGCTGCTCTACCTCCTCTGGTTCTACCTCCTTTCTTTGTCTCTGCCTCTGCTGCTTTGTCTCTGTAAATAAACTCTCCCTCTATTCTTCTCATACTCCTTGTAAATGTTACTATACCATTCACCAAAAACCTACTGTCTTCTCCTTTGCTTGTGCTGCTGTCCTTTGCCATCAATGACAACACTTCTAACATATAAAGCTCGAAAAAGAGAAACTTTTTACTATAGTGGTTGAGCAGAATACACAGCGAGAAAAATGGAGAGAAGGCCATGGAAGTAGTGTTGAAAGAAAAAAAATAGTGGGAAGAAGCGAGAGCATCTACATCGAGCACAACTACAGTGGCAGAAACATTAGCAAGGAGTAAAGTGGTAGAATCTATAGAAGAGCTTACGAGGCCTCTCGATGAATTAACAATAGGTCAGTTTGAGAAAGAGAAATTAGAAGCAACATTGGGTAAAATGTGTGAAAGTAAGCTCAAAACTCACAATGCATCTTTGTCAGAATTGCAGAAAAATTATAAACTCATGCAGCTGGTCCAAATATATGAATATCAATCCTTTGTAATCCAAATGTTAACTGAGGATAAAAAATTTTATTTTGCGGAATATAAATTCCAACATAACATGCATGTGGCCTTTTATACATATTACTTTTGAACATGAAGAACTTGTGCACAGGGTTAAAGAAACAATAGAAAATACAAAGGTAGTTTTGGAACATAGGCCAGAAGTGGCACAAAAGATCATCAAGCTGTTAAATTCCAGAACTAAAGAAGCACTAGAGGACCTTTATATTTAAGAAAGAGCAACAACAGTCATGTAGGTTAAGAGAGTCTTAACCAAAAAGAATTTGATGATACAACTAGAAAATAAATGCAAAGAAATTGAATTGTAGGTCAAGAAGTTTAACACAAAAATTACATTGCTGCAAGAAAAGGGTTTCCCACTCTCAGGAATTCTAATGGAAAATTGGTTGAATTAGAAAACTATCAAGAAAAACAATACAACATAGGTTCTGATGCCTCTAAGTTTTCAAAAGCTCAAGGAATTATTAATGGTGAAGTTTTCATACAGGGAATACAATCTGATTTGAATACCCATCATGAATTCCACAACCTTTTTTTGTAAATAAACTTTCTTTTGACACTTACACCGAGGTGGGTGAAAGAACCATGGGATTTAATTATATTAATTAATATTAATTATTTATTTATATATTTTTTCTTAACATTTATTTATTTTCATATTTTTTTTTTACTTCCCTCCTTGAGTTTATATTATGTTTAATTATTATGAATGTTTGAATCTTGCTCACCCCCCTTTCTAATTTTTGACCTTCTAATGTTCAACTTTCCTAAGTTTCCCAATGTTTTTTCTCCCCCATCACTCACCTATTTATCTTTTATAGTTGGATGAGATTTCATACCTATATTGTGAGATGAGCCACACTTGATGGCTCTAAATGTTGACATCATCAAGTTCAACTTTCTCAAGGTTCCCAAGGTCTCTTCTCCCTTCTCCCCCATCTCTCACATATTTATCTTTGATAATTGAATGAGATTTCATATTTATGCCTTGAGATGAGCCACATTTGATGGCTCCAAATTTCTACCTTGAAAAATTGAATGTGAGTAATAGAGAAATGCTAGAACCAAATTATTCTTCCACACAACCCTCTACTCTCAAATCTTTTTCCACTGTCAATTTCTTCTAATATTTAGGAATTTGAGTATTTTATTATACTCAGAAACAGGAAACAACTTTATTATTATTTCTTTCTTTATATATATATATATATATATATATATATATATATATATATATATATATATATATATATATATCATAAGACTAATTTTTAACAGTAAATTTTGATGGACAACTAGCAGCTTCCTCTCATAAACTCCACATATATCATAAAAACTATGCAAGCCACATATATCATAAACTCCTAGTTAAACTCAGAATATGAGTGAACTAAAACCATACAGTCATCATAATACAACTGATCTTGCCAAAAATACAACTGATCTTACCAAAAGAAACAGATAAGTATTTAACATACTTCCATTAACATGAAGAAGGAGCTGATTATTATACAACATACTAAGATCCAAAAAAACTTGAATGTTCTACACATTCCATGACAAAATAGATGAACATCCTAAAAATTGATGATGGGGTTTCTGGTTTAGTTTGGCATTTACAGCCAAACTAAACGGCTTCTCCAAGTACATCAAATTGCTGTGCAAAACTTTAATTTTACATGAAAAGCCCTGCAGGAGGCTGCTGAATTATAAAGTTGCCATTGGGTATTTTCATCCCACAATCTCCAATCTTTGGTATTCAAATTCAGAATTATCATCCTCGCTCCCTCTACCCTTGGAATTATGATGAGGCTGTGCTTTGCATTGTCATAGGCAGCTGTTACCTTATCGTACGGATATGGCATGAGGACTTCAGTCTGGAGCTCCCATGTCCAATGGTTGCGATTTGCCTGCCATAAAGCCAATATGGAGGAATCCATTGCATTAATGGAACGGGTGACATTTAACAGAAAAATTCGGTTGCTGTCAACCACCATCATAATGTTCAGGGTGTGATCGGTTGACCTTCCTAACACCCTCCGCTGTAGCTGCCAAAATTTTTCCAGTAACCCGCTTTCTATGTTATATTTTGCCATCACATATGGATTTAAGCAGGTGAGATAGATGGCGTTGTTGCCATGATCTATGCAGGAAACAAATGGTCGCCTGAAGAACCCAGCGTCTGTGCCTGAACAGAGCCTTACACTCCATGTATCGGTAGTGGAGGTATAAACAAGACAATGCACCTGATTTGATCTCAGTTCTCCCCACACTATCACCCTAAATGCTTCACGGGATGCCTCTGGATTTTGATCCACCACTATCTCCATGTACATTGGCGGCTGCACACACCTACTTGTAGAGTTGCTCGCCCACAGCTTCTTCTTCAGACACGACTGGAGGCCAAGTCGTGTGCTAACCATGGTATCGGGCAGTGGTCGAAAGCGTTTAGTTAAGATATTAGCAGCCACCATTTCCCCTTCACTGCTGACCAGAAGCATAACACCGTCTGCAGCTCCCTGGAGGAGCCAACCTCTACTCTGATACCCCAGAAAATTAAGGTGGAAAAAGACCCACTGGTTAGAGTTGCTGAAGAGGTGAAAGCCGTGGGCATTCTGGGGATCATTTGTGAGAGCAATCCACAACTCGTGGTTTCTCTGATCATATATCCGATGAAAGTCTTCGGAGGACGAAATAGTGTGGTCCCAATCTTGAGAAGTGTCCTGAAGTCTCAAGAGATCACAGATCTCTAGGCGGGCAAGAATGTCGTGGAGAATGGAGTCAGGCAGGTACTCCAACAAATGGTCCTTCGATGCATCAAATCGATGTTTCTTGACAGCCATTTTAATTTGCGTCTCGTCAGAAATTTCAAGGCCACTGCTCATCTTGCAATTTCAATAGCAATAGGAGGTAAGTGTTGCAGGTGTCCCGTTAAATAAAAGGAAACGATATCTAAAGCAACAGAACAGAACGATGAATGTAGATAGACATCATCACGGAAGCTTCATAACCACGGCATGCTATTAATATTTGCATTCACTATATATTTAGGGTTTTTAAATTTGACCATGTCCAGCTTCATTGCATTAATATTTTACGGTTTCAATGATTTCAAGTTTGACCATGTTTATTGAACTCAAGCAGGGCAAAATAAATAATTTCTCCCTTTATGGTCAAATTCCACCTTATTTTTGGAATTGGTAATAGATATATGAAGGATATATGATAAGCAAGTGTTTTTAGTTTTTTTTTTCAAATATAATTTAGAATAAAATTGTGTTTTTTTTATTATTTAAAATATATTTTTTAAATAGATAAATAGATTCAATACTTTGAAAAGCTTTTGAAATTTGAATTTTACAATTCAAAATATTTAAGTTTTGAAAAATCTCTACCACAATTTAGTTAAAATTAACTACACAAATAATCTTTCTGAGATTTTAGTCCAAATTAACCACACTAAATGACCTTTTTAACGAAAAAATACCCTAAAAAAGTTATTTTATGTATTAAATAAACCATTTATAATTCTAAATAAAATTAATAAATAATGTACTTAAAGTTTGTTTTTAAAGTTACCAAATTAGTCATATATGAAATTTTGAGATTTTAATAGTTATTAAATTTTAAATTAAAATGATGTTAAAATTATAAAATTTGTTCTATATTGAAGATGTCAATTTTATAATGTGAATGGAGTTAATTTTGAAATATATAATTGGTTTATTTCAAATTAATTATAAAATTGAGTTAATTTTAAAATATGGAAAGAATATGAGGAACATTGGAAATGTGATAATTGACTAAAGTTGGAGAAGTAATTATTAATTACTAATTGATTTGTTATTGAAGGGTTGAAAAATAACTGAAAATCACTATTGGATTAAAATATTATTATTAATTAATATAGTATTAAATTGAAATTTTATAAGAGATATATTTAAATTTAATAATTAATATTCAGTGGAATTTGTTCCAGATTTAATGTATATTCGAAAATAGTAATTAAATTAAAAATATATTGAGATTGGAATTGATTATGGAATTGCATTTCTTGATATGGTTGAGAATAATTCAATATGGATATAGTTAGAGACAACTAAATAATACTAATCATAATGGAATGAGTCATTTTAAAAATATGATAAAAGGATTGACAACAAAAAAACACCTCATTTCCTTTGACAATACTGAAATTTTGCTTTCTACCTCTTACCATTCTCACCACATTATTAGAGAAGCCCTTCAAATCTAAAAACATTCTAATAATTTTAACCAGAATGATGTATGCCATTTAAGCCACTCCTGGAAGCCCACCCTTCATTTTATTTCATCTAATCCCTTGTCTTCAACCTAAAATTCTAAGCCCTCCTAATCTCTTTGGTTACTGTAATTGTCCTCCCTCTTATTTTCTTATAAAATAATTTCTTATTTATTGTTATCCCTCAACTTTACCTAGATGTTATATTAATCTCCCTCTTCTTATCTCCAATTTAAATGTATTTATTAATTGATAATTCAAATATTTAAATAATTTACTTTTGACTACTTTTTTTCCAAATCTTTTTATTATATTTTAAACATAGATCCTTCCAGTATGATTAGTATTATTTAATTTCTTCTAACTAAATTCCATTTATCTCTTATAAAATTTTAGTCTACTATTGTATTAATTAATATAAATATTTTAAACTCATAATAAATTTTCTATTATTTTTCAACCCTTTAATAACAAAGTAATTAATAATTACTCTTCAGCACAATTTCCACATTTACAACGTTCTTCTTATTGCACTCTTTTCTCTCATAAAATAAAATTGAATAAGAAATATAAGGTTGTGTGAAAATTGATTTTAAAATAAATTAAAATATTTTATCACTTGAAAATAAAACATCAGTTTTTAGTTTTCGTCCAGATTCAATTTTTACTCCATTTTTATTTGATTTGTTATTTTTCCTATTTAATTAAAAAATTAACACATTACTTTGAAACACGAGTGTCAACAATGGTTTGGGATCAGGTTCGATTTCGTTAAATCGAAATGATCGAGCGGGAATTATTTGAATTTTCATGGGATTAAAAGGTATAGCCAAAACGTCCATATAAGAAGAGAAGCCCAAAATGTCGTGGACTCGTACAACATTCTTATTATCAATGTTATTTTATTATTAACAATATTAATTAAACAGTATTATTAGTTTTAACTTTAAACTTAATACACTCCAATTTTCTTTCTAATAATATTTATGGTTAATTTGATCTTGTTATTAATATTATTTATTAAATTTTTAATTTGGTTGTTATTAATATTATTTATTACTTTTTTTAATTGATTATAGTTATTATCATTATTAACAACTTTTAAATTAATAATAATAATAATTAGTGATGATCAATTGTAACGTACATAACAACTCAACCACAAAAAAAAATTACTTTTACATTCTTTATACCTTGTTATAAACACATATATATTTACAAACCTTAACAATCTTCTTCACCATGGTATTTATGCACCTTACCTCTTTTAACCATGGTTATATAATAATTTTCTTTATAAATATTCATCACACGAAACTTCTTTCCTTAAACTATATAAACATACTTATAATCCTAATATCTATTTCTAGTTGGCACTTGTAAACGCAATGTTATGATGGTTTACCTTTGCATATGATTAAATACATTATGATGGAAATTTATTATAGTGTAAATCATTCCATGGACAATTAACCTGGAAGGGACATAGGAAGATTGGCGGAATCACGATATTTTAGATTTCAATGACGATAATTGTTCGTTGTATTTTTTAATTTAAGTTAAGATAGGGTTTACGGTACCCTTCGTATGGGAAATCAGGTTATTGGATGACATATGCTCTCCTGGCCACCATTGGATCTCAAGGTCAGAGATCTACGGTCATGGTCCCCCGATACCCATTTAGGGTAATGACCCAGTCTAACCCTAACTGAATTTCTTCCTTCGTTCAGCTCCAGAAGCATTGCTCCTATGCACCTTGCTAACTCCATCCCCGTTCGAACAACATCGATCTCCACTCAACTTGGCCACCATGGCACCTCGACAGGTTTGCGAGACCACCGTTACAGTCTTGTAAGCTTTGTATGTTATGGAATAAAATTTTTTGATTATGAAGTTTATGAAATTTTTTGGTATAATAGTTTCACAGGTGTTTGCAGGTTACAGGGTTCGGCTCTACGGTTGGGGTAACCTACATTGGTTTATGGCTGGGTCTCAGGCTTCTACCGCCGCCGTTCAATGACATCTGCCCATTTTCTCCAGATGGTAAGCCCTTCACAACCTCAATCTATATGCTTTCCACTCATTAACTTAGCTTCCCTGTTAATAACCTTGTATTTCTAAATCTTACCCTTGCTATTTCTCCTTCCACTCATTCAGATATAACTTGTCAAACCATTCCTATTCAGGTAAGATACTCCTTTTTTCACTTGCGTGTGGCTTCCGTTCAGTAGATATGAGATATAGTTTTCTGATTCTCATGTTTCCTGTTTTGGGATGGTAACTACACAAATGGATGAAGAGGGTTTCATAATGCGTTGTTTTTTTTTTTTTTTTGAATAAGACTAATTCTATTAAGAAAAAAAGTATAGTACAATCCAAGCTTGCATAGAAGCGAAGCGAGACAGCAAGGGAGCCAGAAATGATAGACTATCAACCTCGGTCCCAGTGAACATTCATGGCATAAGCAAAAGATAAGCAAAAGATAACAAGAAGAACATATAATAAAGAACTAGACTAGGAAGTCGACCCAGAATGGGTTGAATCTCCCAATCGACATTTTTTTCCTTTCTTTTTACTGACTGTGACCCAGCCATTGTGAGCTGGTTGTACGGGAACCACCTGCAAACTATTCTGCATGAAAGGAGGGGGCTCCTTATCTGAATCTGAGGATGAGGACTCATGAGTACGCTTCTGCGGAATCGGTGGAGCAGCAGGATCCACTGGGCATACTGGGGACTCTTCCTTCGGGGGTTCATGATTCTCCTCTTCCACCTCTATGTCCTCCTCATTAGAGCTAGAGGAATCTATGATATCCATTGGAGGTCTATCGCATGGTTTCCAGTTCTTGGATTTGGATTTGCGCGGGATATTCTTCTTTTTGTCGAAGAATGTCGCACAAGTATTCTGAAGATGCCCCGTCTGATGGCAATGGCGACATCTGAAAGCTGTGTTCTCATAGTCTAAGGTTTGCGTCCAATGAAAGTCCCCCACTTTGAGGTTCATCTGATCGGGGAGCCCTTTACTAATGTCTGTTTCTGCGCATATTCTGCCAAAAGTGTAAATTCCTTTCTCCCCTCGAGAGGTGTCTGTTGCCAGGAAGCGGCCTAACGCATCCCCAATCCCTTGGAAGACAACGAAGTGCCATAGATGAGCAGGGAGATTAGGAAGACGGACCCAAATGGCTAGCTTGGTGATGACAACCGTAGAGGGGTCGAAATCAGGGAACCAGAGGGTTAGGAAAAGTCTTGCTGAACCCCAGAACCAAGGGCCTCCCGTTAAGGCTTTCTTGTAATCATTGCTGAAGGCAAAGGCAACAATGAAGAAACCCTTCGAGCAAAAGAAGACCTTGCAGTTTTTGGTCCAGTTGGAATGGAGCCACTTGTATAGATCGGCAGTACGAGGCCATAGTCCATTGAATCTGCATATAATGGCAGTTTCTGCAAACGTCTGATATTGATCATCCAGAGATGGGTGAGATATTTCAATGGAGGGTGTTTCTTCCATTTTATCCACCAAGAAAGGCTTTGGAGCCTCTGCTGGATTAGCAGCCTGCTTGGAGGATTGAGCATGAACCACATCTTTATAGGAGAAAGTAGGAGCCGAGGAGGTTTGCCCAGCTGCTCCTCCTCGCAGGCGTAAAGTGAGAATTACTAAGGCATCTCTTTAAATGTTGTAAAAAGATAGGGGCAGAGGGTCATTGAGTTGTTTGCCTTCGTGGGTCAGTCTCAGAAGGGCTGAGGGGATGCCCAACCTGAGTTCAAGCTCTCGCAGGAGGTTAAGCACCAGATCTGAAGCAGACACCCAAAGCAATAGCGTTTTGCCCGAGAGAAGTAAGAGATGGATTTGAAAGCAAGAGGGTGAGCTATGCTGAGGGTAATAGGTCAAAAGTTTACCTGAAAAAACAACTTGAGGAGCGCCCTTCTGTTCCCCAACTTGCATAGACTCTGCTACCACTATTTCTGGGGCTGGCAGGAGGTTCTGCTGTTCGGACTTTGTCTACTCTGTTCTTGTCTGAGGCAGGGGAGAGATCGAGAGATCGATCTCAGATTTCTTGCCTTGGTCAATAAGAAATCGTTCTAAAGTCGTGGATCTAAGATCAGATCCAGTCCCACCTCCAGCGGAATTTACGCCCAAAGGCCCTTGAGCACCCTTACAGTGTTCAGCTGCTTTCCTTTCCGGAAGGCAATGTGTTTTCGTACTCATAGCTGGATGGCTGTCGGCGAAGTTCTTGGCAGCATCCTCTGTTTTGAAGGCGGGCTGATCCGGATAGCATGGCCTGCCGTGGATCCCTGGTTGAACCATGTCCTTGGATTCCTATTCTGAGAACCCAACTCGCGGATCGCTTTCGCCATCTGTTGAAACAAGGCGCCGGTGCTCGAAGCCAAGGGGAGACACCGTAACAGCCTTTCGTTCAACGGGAGATTCTGATCCGCCGTCGTCTGCCTCAGAGACAACGAGAACTGTTTTGGGGTTTACTTCGGAGACGGCGAGTGCTGATGAAAGATCTTCTGCGTCGATAGCGAGAGGAGCCCTGGCTGAGATGTCTGTGATGGCGACAGGGTTTTGCAGCGCCCTAACGGGAACCCTAGCTGAAGCCATTCTCACTCCTCAAAAAAACTACAAGAAAGAGAATTATTAGTAAATGAATATATTTCATAATGGGTTGTTATTTTAATAGTGCATTTCGCTTTTCATTAAAAATAATCTCATCCATTATCACGAATCGACTCCTCCATTATGGCTTAGGATTTTTGCGTAAGCCCTCCATACTCGAAACTGTGGTGCCTCGCAGCGTTATAAGTTTCGG